>JASKON010000010.1:75035000-75397500 GCA_036010255.1 Myotis pilosus
GAAGTGGGTGCCCCCTGAGTGACCAGAGGGCTCTGGTGGTCCGAGCGGAGCAAACATCTGTTGGTGCCTTTGTTTTTTTTGGGTAATCCTCACCTGAGGAATATTTCCCACTGATTTTTATAGAGGGTGGGAGACAGAGAGGAACATCGATGTGAGAGAGAGACATGGATTCGTTGCCTCCCGCATGTGCTCCAGCCGGGGCCAGGGATCAAGCCTGCAACCCTGGTACATGCTCTTGCCTGGAATCGAACCCGCGGCCCTTCAGCCCGCAGGCTGACGCTCTACCCACGGGCTGGGGCGGTTGGTATCTTCTGAGCCAGTCTCTTTGGTGTCGAGGGTTCCTCTGCGCCCTGGGTCAGACGCCTCAACATTTCTGGCTGGAAAGGCAGCTGCATGCCCATTGCCTTCGGTATCTACTCACGGTCACTAGTCAAAGCTGACCCAAAGCAGGCACAGGCCTTCGCAGCATCGTCTCTGGTCCTCTCGTTTGCTGCCAAGGAAGCCGAGACCCCTAATCGGTAAGTGACTTCACCAAAGGCGCCCGCACACCCAGACCGCGCATGAGGAACGAGGGGCCCTGGTGCAATGGCTCCACGCCTTTGGCACATGCAAGGGCAGCGCTTGGGGAGCGCGAACCTACCAGGAATCACGCAGATTTTAACGGGCAGGGCCTGGGGTGCTGCGTGTCCAACGGGGTCCAGGTGCTGCCTCCGCTGCTGCCCGGGTCCCACCTTGTGAGTGACAGCGGGCGGGCTCTGTTCTTTCCACCTCGGGGAGACAGAATTGATGGTAGTTCCGAAGCCAAATCATGCCAAAGCCCCCTCTGCTGCAGGCTCCCTTGCAGGACTGCTGCCCATGCTGCCAGGGGCCGGGAGGCCAGAGGGTGGAGGTGGAGAGACACCTTTCACCTCTGGTTTGGGGGGCCCTGGAGCAGCGGGTCTCAACCTGTGGGTCACGACCCCTTTGGCGGTCGAACGACCCTTTCACAGGGGTCGCCTAAGACCATCCTGCATATCGGATATTTACATGACGATTCATAACCGTAGCAACATTAGAGTTATGAAGTAGCAATGAGAATCATTTTATGGTTGGGTCACAATATGAGGAACGGTATTTAAAGGGCCAGAAGGTTGAGAACCACTGCCCTGGAGTGTCCGGTCTGCAGCCAGCAGTCTGGACCCTCTTCGTGCATTGGAACCACCCGGGTGTGTGTGCGTGTGTGTGTGTGTGTGTGTGTGTGTGTATGTGTGTGTGTGCGCGTGTGTGTGTGTGTCCAGGGCTTTTATAACCCAGCTCGCTCAGGCTCCCCTCCCTAGAGAGTCGGCTCCAACTGGTGTGGGTGGGGCCCAGGGTCTCAGAAGCTCCCGGGGGATGCTCATGGGCAGTGGGGTGAGGACCACTGTGTTTGATAGCGAACTTCCGCTCATTCGTTCCTTCTGTTAAAACAAAGAAACAACAGGCCAGAATGGAGTCACCTTTGCTCAGCCAGGCCACCAAACCCCAGCTCAATGCCTGACCTACTTGCAGTTTCTGCCTCTCCCAGGAGTGGAATTTTAAGCCAATTCATCTGGAATTTCCTGATCAACCCTAGTCAGGTAATCTGCTAAGACCCCCTGCCTTCCCCTAAGGAAAGGTGTCCTTGACCAAAGCGATCCACTCTTAACTTCTTTTGTTGTTGTTGTTAATCCTCATCCGAGGATATTTTTCCGTTGATTTTTAGAGAGTGTGTGTATGGGGGTGGGGGGGTGGGGGGGGTCGGGGGGAGAGAAACATCAATGTGAGAGAGACACATTGATTGGTGGCTTCCCACCCATGCCCTGCCCTGACCGGAATCAAACCCGGGACCCTTCAGTCCATGGGCCGACACTCTAGCCACTGAGCCAAACAGGTTAGGACCACTCTTAAGCTCTTGGTCCCACCCTCTTTCTGCCCATAGAACCTCCCGTTTTGTACGGCCCCTCGGAGCGCCCTTGTGGTTGCTGAATGGGAGGCTGCCGAATCGAGTTGCTTAATAAAGCCAATTAGATCTTCACATTGACCTGGTCAAATTTTGTTCCTTTTTGTTGTTAATCCTCACATGAGGATATTTTTTCCCCCATGGCTTTTCAGAGAGAGTGTAAGGGAAGGAGGGGATGGAGAGAGAGTCATTGATGTGAGAAAGACACATCGACCGGTTGCCTACTGCACTCTCCAAAACCCAGTTATGAGCCCTTGACTGGGAACTGAACCCGTGACCCTTTGGTGCGCCAGCTGATGCTCTAACCCTTGAGCCACACTGGCTGGGCTGAATTTTGTTCTTTAACAATTTGCATAGTTGACATTTTACAAGATCAAAGTCCTAGGGTCTGTTTTGTTGGGAGTGACCACCTCACCCAGTATTGTTTGAGGCCCCACTATGTGACAAGCACTGACACAGCTGCGAACACAAGTCCCTGACCAGTGGTGATGGGGATATAAAGGCGGGGAGGAGTCTGGGTGGGGTGAGGGGGGGCGTGGGTACTCTCATATACACGGGCAGGGCAGTTCTCTAAAGAAATGAGCTTTGAGCACCGTGTGGTGCTGGGGTCGGGGGTGGAAGGCCCAGGCCCGTGTCGGGAGCTCCCAGGATGATGGCGGAGACCCAGGAGCAGGTGCTGCCATCAGACGGGCACCGAGCACACGGGGTTCTGGGGCTCGAGCAGCGGAGAGAAGAGCGTCCACACCCGGCTGGGCATGGAGAGAACCTTCCGGAAGTGGACTCGGAACTGAGTCTCAACAAACAGTTACGTGTTGGGAAGGGAGGAAGAATGTTCTGGAAGAACCCACACGAGAGGCGTGAACCGAGAACTGTGAGATGGGGTCCGCGTGGGCGCCGGAGGGCTCTGGTGGATGGATCGTGAGGAGCCGTGTGCCTGGGTTTCTTCCTGAGGGCTGTGGCCACCATCCCGGCTCCTGGACCAGCCACAGTCCACCGGCCACATCCTGCCCACGGCCTGTTTTCTTTGTTTGTTGTTATTCAATTTATTGGACGGCCTGTTTTGAACAACCTGCAAACTAAGGACAGATTTTACTTTTTGAAATGATTGGGGGCAAAAATCAAAATAAGAATATTTCATGACAAGAGGTCAGGGTTCAGTTCCTGGTCAGGGCACATGCCTGGGCTGCAGGCTTGGTCCCCAGTAGGGGGCGCACAGGAGGCAGTTGATCAATGATTCTCTCTCATCATTGATGTTTCTCTCTCTCCCTCTCCTTTTCTCTCTCTAAAATAAAATCAATAAAAACACATTGAAAAAAGATTTCATTGGGACTCAGCCGCGCCCTTTCCTTACGATCGCCTGGGGCTGCCCCCCACTCACCCCCCGCCGGGCAGAGAGGAGGCGTCTGGACAGAGGCTGCGTGGCCTGTGCACTTGGACTGCGGGCCACCTGGTCTGCACAGGAAGACGCGGGGCTCTGAGACCCGGCCTCGTAGGCAGGTGCCTGGGGAGCAAGACGGAGGTCGGGGCCCCGAAGAGTCCCTGCTGCTGAGGCCGCCCGGCCCCGAGGCTGCCCCTTCTGAGGGTGGAGACCGCTGGGCACGCGATCCGCTCCTGCTCCTGGAATGTCACCTCTCCTTTCCCCAGGCGCAGAGTCAGCTGGTGCAGGAAGCCTGCGCCCTCCCAGGCCGCCCTGCTCGGTGAGGCTCCCTCCCCAACCCTCTGGGAGGGGGCACTGGGGCCCCGTGGGCCGCCTGGACCGTTCCCTCTGGCAGATGTTTACAGCCTCAGGGGTGCTCCAGGCCCAGAAGGAGCCCCGGAAGGAGCCCTGTGGTCCCTGGAGCAGCCTGCCCTTCCCCAGCAGCCCCTCTCCCTGGTCGAATGGCAGGTCCTTTACCTCCAATCAGGTTTCATTGTTTTGTTTTCCCTTTGGGAACAAGCTGTCCATTGGAGGGCAGGCGTGAACCTGGCTTTCTGGAGCGGGAGGCCGCCTCCCAGTGCTCCACTGCGGGAACCCCGGCTCCGGGAGTTCACCCTGGGACCCTGGAGGGAAGCCAGGATCGGGGGTCACTCAACCCACACTGGGTCCCCAACTGAGCCTGAAACAGGGGGCCCATTCCTTTAAAAAAAATTTAAATTAATTTCAGAGAGGAAGGGAGAGGGAGAGAGAGAAACATCATTGATGAGAGAGAATCATTGGTTGCCTCCTGCACGCCCCCTGCTGGCGATGGAGCCCCCAACCTGTGCATGTGCTCTGACCTCCTTGTTCACAGGTCAGTGCTCAGCCACTGAGGCCCTGAGCCGGGCAGGGGGCCCGTTCTTGATTAGGTCCCAGGGTGGACGGGCTATTGGATTCTCGGGCTGCCTGTGAGTCAGTCCAGGGCGGTGTCACAGCACTCCGGGCCCGGCCCTGCTCGATGAGGCTCCCTCCCCAACCCTCGGGGAGACGGGATTCGGCCGCGTGGGCTGCCCGGAACATTCCCTCTGGCAGCTGTTTATAGCCTCCTGAAGTGTCCAGAGAGAGACGGCTGCTCCCTGACAAGTAAATGGAGGGACAGGCAGGGGAAGGTGTGCACCCCAGGAACCAGAACTACTCTCAACTACAATTCTCATCCTCTGGGTCAGGCATCTCTGGGCAGCCGGCCCCCAAGCCCTCCTGGGTCACCCAGCGCAGCCGCACCCCGTCGGCTCAGACCCCAACTGGCATCCGGAGGGCGGTCCCTGCTGGGAGCCCCAGGGACAGAGGAGAAAGTGCACAGAGGGCTCTTGGCCCCGCCCCGGTCAGCGTCCCCTCTGACCTCCGCCTGGAGGCCCAGACACTGAATCAAAGGGCGTGGAGCCAGCTGGCAGGAGGCAGGCAGAGGCCTGACAGCACGGCCTCCGTGGGCCCACAGATCAGGATCGCCTGGCGAGGAGGAGCACGAGGGATGAGCCCCCGACAGCCTCCGGGCTGTCATGTTTAAACACATGCATGCGACCGCTACCAGAGCATTAGGCAGGCTGTGGGTGGTGTCTAAAGGCCTGATCAGGCTCACTCGAGCTGAGGTCAGAGACCCCCTTTCTCCCCTCTGTCAACAGTGGGTGTCAGAGGCATCCCTGTGAGCTGACACTGCAATGGAGCCCCATCTCTCCCCACCCCCACACGGGCAATGGTGGGGGGCCCAGGAAGGGGAGGGCCCCGGAGTCCAATCTGAGCCAAAGCAAAGGCCAGTCACTGAAATATCACTGAAATATTCGAAACGGCATCTTAAATACGGGACACTTGCCTGGACGAAGGCTGCTAGTATAAATGTAAACTCTGTATCTTTGGGAAACACTTGGAAAATAAGTTTTCTTTCAAAGCCATGTTCCAAGGCATTTAAAAAAAATATATATTTTATTGATTTTAGAGAGAGAGAGAGGGAGAGAGAGAGAGACAGAAACATCAATGATGAGAGAGGATCATTGATCAGCTGCCTCCTGCATGCCCCACACTGGGGACCGAGCCTGCAAAGCAGGCATGACCAGGAATGGAACCCTGATCTCTTGGTTCATAGGTCAACACTCAACCACTGAGCCACGCCGGCCAGGCAACAAGGCCCAAGGCATTTTGGTCATTTGTTCGTTCATTCATTCATGCATTTATTCACTCATTCAATGAACAGACACATTGAGGCCTTACTATGGCCCAAGCATTATGCCGGTCAGCAGTGAGTCAGGCACGGACTTGGCCCTGAAGGATCGCTGTTTGGGTGTGTGGGGGTTGGAGAGGGGACGTGGACAGATAATCAAAAACAACGTGTAGGCAAGTGCTGCGACTGAACCACACACAGGGCGTGTGAGCCGGGGTGGCTTCCAGCCGGAGGAGAGGCGGGGCACTGAGTCAGGGAGGCTTTTTGGAGGAGGTCATGCCTGAATTGAGTGATAAAGGATGAGTAAGCATCTGGGGGTCCAGGTGGGGGGATGCCGAGGAGACAGCAAGAGCAGAGGTCCAAAGGCAGGGAAAAGCATCGTGTGTGTGTGTGTGTGTGTGTGTGTGTGTGTGTGTATGTGTGAATTGTGTGGCTGACTTACTGAATGAGAGGCAGAGGGTACAGGGAGGAGCGGGGAGAGAGGCGGGGGCCAGGCCTGGAAGGCCCTGTGTTCCTTGCTAAGGAGCTGTCTTTTGTTCCCTCAGGGATGGGGAGATTCCAAGGCAGGTGAGTGACATGGAGTCCCCTCTGCCACATGCATTGCTTGGGTTCCTTTTAGTTGCGTATTACAGAAACCCAGTGCCACTTCCTTTGAGCACAAAAGGCTGGCCAGCTTTCCAAAGTGAAATGTCCGAGGATGAATAGAGTCACCTTCAGGCAGAGCTGGATCCAGGCGCTTGGGCAGTGCTGACAAGAGCTGGCCTCCCTGTTGTCTCTGATTTCTCCCAGGTGGGTTTTATTCTTGGGTGGGCACTCCTGGCCCGGTGGCAATGATGGCTGCCAGCAACTCTAGTCTCTCATTCTGCAGATTTAGCCGGCCAAGCAGAGAGCACACGGGGTCCCGCTCTAGCAAAAGTCCTGTGGCTGCTCTCATTGGCTGGGATTGAGTCACAAGCCCGTCCCTGAACCAATCACCGTGACTGATTTGCAAGGCTCGGGTCAGGTGCCCTCCCCTGTGAGCAGGGGGTATACAGCCACATGGATTGAGGAGGGGAGTTGGGGTGACTTCCCCAAAGTAAAATGCAGGCGCTGTGGTCAGGAGAAGGGGAAATGGGTGTGGAGTAGGTAAAAGCAGCAGACTTCCAGTCACATACACATGGCAAGACCCCATTTACTTGAAATGTGCAGAATAGGTAAATCCGAAGGGCAGGGGAGCTCTGGGGGCTGCCAGGGGCCGGGAGGAAGCGGCTGGGGAGTGGCGGTTCAGGGGGTGATGACAATGTTTTGGAACCAAATAGACGTGGTGGTTGCCCAACACTGTGAAGGGCTAAATGCCGCTGGATTGTTCACTTTACAGTGGTTACTTTTACCTCACAGGAGTCTCACCTCCATAAAAAATAAGAAACACGCCCCCCCACCCCTAGGATCCTGGGGTGCTGCTGGGCCGTGCGACCCCTTCCTTCCTCCCCCTCCTCCTGCTCTCTCCATTCTCCACTCTCAGTGGACCGTGAAGCAGGGGTGATTCCGGGCCTGGTCACTGGCAGGTCTGCTTCCCACTGCAGGGGCTGGAGACCTGGGTGGCTGGTCCAGAGGCTGAGCTCCTGTACCTTCTGAGACCTGGTAGATGGGGCTCCTGGGAGATGCCAAGCGCTTCCTGTTTGCCAGCTGTACCGGCTCAGGGCGGCGGAAGGGCGCTGCCCTACGCAGGGTGCCCGCTGCAGCCCCGACAGGCCGGCCAGGAGCACTCGGAGGGAGGGTTTCCGTCATCACTTGGCATGCGGAAGCGCACTTGATGCCATCGGCACCGTGAGAAAGGGCTGGGCTTGCGGGAGAGCTATTGGCGCTGCCGTTGTAAAGGAGAAAGAGGGTTTTGGCTCCCTCGCTGGGCCTTTCTGAACCCTCCAGGCTGGGGTTTGGGCAGAGCCCAAGCCGCCTGGGGGCTCTCCCAGAGTGAGTCCGCACGGGCTCCTTCAGGATCGGAGGCTGGATCCAAACCCTCCTCCTGGGCTGCTCGGCACCAGCTGCTGCTGCGGGATGAGGCCTTCTGGTGCCCGCAGGCCTGGCGCTGGCTTGCTGGCGCGGCCGCAGGTCCCTCGGGCTCGGCTGTGCTCTCTGCTCCTACCTGGAGCTGGGACAGGCTGGCCTGCAGCCCGGGGTCTGGTCTCAGCGGATGCTTGGGGATTCTCAGGACGGGGTCCTGGACCCGCCTGCAGGGGAGTGAGGTTGAGGGCCTGTTTATAAGGCAGATCCTGGCTCTCCCCTCCCTCATCTGCCACAGGGTCAGAACCTCTTGGAGCCATTTCACACCCCCGTCCCCCACTCCCCGGGGTTGGAGCACAATTGAAGTGAGAGGGCAACCCTGTTTTTCTCCTTGAGGTTGAGGGTTTCCCCTCTTGCCTGGAGGGTGGGGTAGCAATCCCTGTGATGCTGGGTTCTGGCAGACAGTGTGGGGGGTCCTGGCACCGAGGCCTGGGTTTGAACCCTGATTCCACTTCTTACCAGCCCAGGGACTAACCACTTCACTGGTCCCCAGTGTCCCCATCTGTAAAAAGGAGCCCCCCAAATTCATGCCCAACGCAGACCCTCGAAATGTGACCTGCTTTGGAGACAGGGTCTTGGCAGATTAGTTAGTTAAGGATCTTCAGGTGAGATCACCCCAGATTTCGGACGGGCCCTAAGTCCAGTGACGGTGTCCTTGTAAGAAGTGGAGAGGACGCACAGAGACATGCATGGTGCACAAAGGCCACGGGGGGATGGAGGCAGGGAGGGGGCGGCTGTGGCCACGTGCCAAGGAAGTGGGCACCTACCGGCTGGCTCTCCCACCTCTGGCCTCCTGAGCTGTGGGAGGACGGGTTCTGTTGCTTTGAGCCGCCCAGTTTGTGGTCATTTGCGATGGGCAGCCCTGGGGAAGGAAACAGAGGACAGGTTCCTCCTAAAGCAGCGGTTCTCAACCTGTGGGTCGCGACCCCTTTTGGGGTCGAACGACCCTTTCACAGGGGTCGCCTAAGACCATCAGAAACACATATATAATTACATATTATTTTTTTGATTAATCACTATGCTTTAATTATGTTCAATTTGTAACAATGAAATTGGGGGTCGCCACAACATGAGGAACTGTATTAAAGGGTCACGGCGTTAGGAAGATTGAGAACCTCTGTCCTAAAGCATCAGAGACACAGCCCATAGCAGGTGCTCCGTGGACAGCCATTGTCATCACTGTGCTGCCTGTGGGCCTGGAGAGGACTGGCGCGTGGAAGGAGCACCCCCAGAGCCCCCAGATGGTGCACTGTCTTACCCCCAGCCTCCCAGCTGCCCGAGGCTGGAGCCCTGGAACACGGCCTGGAATTAGCGAGAACAAGGAGTCGCCTGGGAAGGCGGCTGCAGGCGGCGGGCTGCGGGCTGCAGGAGGAATGCTCACGCCATGAATCACGCGCAGCAGGCCCGTGGCTGCTGCTGACACATTGCACCCCGGGGGCAGCACAGCCGTGACCTAATGCTGGTTGTCACTTACTCAGGGCCCCTCCCAGCTCCGCCCAATGCCTCAACGCTGCCCAGAGGGAGCTGTCCCACCCCAGCCTGTGCTCCCCTCCCCTGCGCGCCCAGCGGGACCAGCAGACCTTCCGAGGCAGAGGCTTATGATTTGGATGCGTTTGGAACGGGCCAGGCGTGAACCCTGGGCCACCGGTGCGTCGGCCACGGCTGCACCGGACAGCCGGCTGGGATAGGCTTCGAAGGGGTTTGTGCCCAGGCTGGACGCTATACAAACAAGGCTTCCTGGTGGGGAAACTGAGGCCCAGAGGAGATAAGGGCTCGCTCTGCACTTCCAAGTGAGAGGGCTCCGTGGCGACAGAGCCAGGGTTGATTTGAAGTTGACCTGGGGAAGGCTCTGTGCTACCCCCTGGGCCAGTGCTCTCTTCCCGGCTGCGGAAGCTCCTCTCCTGCTCCCGGGCTCTGGATGTGGCCCCGAGTCAGGGCATCGTGGCTCCTGCCTGGGGAGCCCACCGCTCGGTGGCGGCGCACAGGGCTGCGGACAGCAGTGAGCGCAACCAACTCCCCCGTGTCCACCGCCTTCCGGGATGGAGAGAGCTTCCCCAGGTTCTGGGTTTGGGTTCTTGGCCACAGTTGCCAGATCACAGGGAGCAAGGGCTTTAGGGGACTCCTGGACGGGACATGGAGCCTGGAGGATGGGTCCCTGAGCCTCCAGGGTCCCTGCAGCCCCCCACCTGGCCTACGTCTCCGCTTCCCTGCCTGGGGGCTTCGACTGGGGACCTAGAGCTGTGGGCGGGGCCACGGTGAGCTCTTCAAACCTCCTGCTTATTCTTTTTTACATCATGACTTGAAGCCAATATTTAAAGGTTACCAAGGCAACAGCCCAAATCTCCCAGCCCTTGGACCCCCTCCAGCCCCATGCGATGGGGACGAGAGCAGGAGGGGGAACAAGAGAGTGAGTCAACCGCCCCCCACCCCCAACCACCTGGGAAAACAGTGACCCAACACCAGATCGCAGCCTCTCCTGTTGGCGCTCCTGCGACTCAGCACTTTTCACACACGCGGAGCAGCCGGGCAGGCCCTCTGTCCCAACATCTTATTTCATTTCTGTCGTTATCGTTGGAGCCAGTAGGGGTTTCAAACGTTTTATTGGAACTTAATCTACATGAAGAATGTGTGCAAACCCTAAGGGCAGAATTCCCCCCACAGACCGAGCGCACCCTTTCCCGGGCCAGGTCCATAGACAGCACAGGGCAGCCCCGGAGGCCTCCCCTGTCCCCAGGCCTCGCAGCCATACCCACAGGGCAACCACCACGGTCCAGGCAGCTCACAGCGCAGCGTAGTTTGGCCTGTTTTTGTACTTTCTACACACGAATCCTCACCATGTCCTCTCTTGGGTTGAAGCCAACAGCACTTTTAGCTTCTGAGAGACCTGAGTGGCCCTTCCCACCGCCAGCTCCAGGGAGGAGCGAGCAGAGCTGAGCAGAAGGCACCTTCCCCGTCCCACCGGCCACACAGTATCAAGACAGGGGCCGGGAGGCAGGCATGGAAGGGGGGGGGGTGTGATTTTGATTTTTCAAAAAGTCACAGCATCCTGTTCCTTGGGTGGCATAACCGGGACTTTCCCGGCTCGTCTCCACCTGATGCACAGGGAAGGGGAAAGGAGGGGACCCCAGAGTCGTAAGAAGGCCCCCAGGGAGGCCTCCAGAGCCCTGGCTTCTCCTAGCAGGGGCCCGGGCGCCCACGCCCTCTCTGCAGGCCAGTGGGCCTCCTCACTGCAGGGCTGGCTCCCGTGCCCCTGTGTTTGTGCCTGGTCGGTGCAGACGGGATGCAGCAGCCTCCCGGTGTCACCGTGGTGTGGGCGGGCCTGGGCCCTGCTGGGCAGGTTCTCTCACTTCCTGTCCCAGGGAGGGGGAGCCGTTGCTGGTGCTTTACATCCTCTGCGCCTGAGAGTCTCAAACTCCCTGCAGAGGAAAACCTGCGTCTAACAGTCCAGGCAGACGGCTGCCTTGGTGAGATACGGGACCAGGACCTCCCGGGAAGACGGAAGAGGAGAAGCAAGGGCCTTGCAGAGTACAGCTGCCCCTCCGTATCCAAGGGGCATTGGTCCCAGCCCCTCCGTCCCCCCTCGGATACCAACATCCGAGGATGCTCATAAAATGACAGTATTTGCACAGAACCCGCCCCCACCTCCCTGTCTGCCTGAAACCACCTCTTGTTACCCCTGGTGCCCAATACAAGGGAGGCGCTGGGTAAACAGCTGTTATGCTGTATTGTTTAGGCAATAACGACATGAATCAGCGGCCTGTACCTGTTCCCCACAGACATGACCCCTGTAGCCCCAGGGCACGGTGCACGCAGCACCCACGTCATGTTTTCTTTCTGAAACATTTTGACCCACGAACCCGAGGATGAGGAGGGAGGGCGGACTGTATGAACCTGCGCTTCTTTCTCCTTGTTAGGTGCGATGGTCACAGAGTTGCATTTCATAAACTAGAACAGGACACACCCAACAAGGGGAAAGGCACCTGGGAGTTGCTCAGGGCTTACTCTTGGTCTCTGTACTTACTTTGTTGGACTCGGGACAAGCTGGCCAAGCCCAGGTCTGCGGGCCCCGCCCTGCGCTGGCCTGGAGCTGGCATCGCCGGTGGCCCCCGCGTCGTCTTCCTGCGTCTGCTTCAGCGCAGGTAAGAGACAGGGGGCTCTGCCCGCCCCTTTGGGACGCTTGTCCCAGACCCCACCCGTGGAAGCCTTGCTCTTTCCAGTTGCTTATAGATCCTGGAGCTATATTTCTTTTCTTTTTAAAATGTTTCTTATTTATTTTAATTTTATTTTTTTTAAATAATAGAGCTGGGACTCAAGTTCTGGTTTCAAAGCTATACTCTTTTTTAAAAAAAATTGATTTCAGAGAGGAAAGGAGAGGAAGAAAGAGAAACATCAATGATGAGAGAATCATTGATTGGCTGCCTCCTGCATGGCCCGGTGAGGGCGATGAGGACGGGACAGCCCCCGCAGAGGGCACGCGTGGAACCGCGCGGGGATTTACGAGCTGTCACCGTCCTGCTGCGGACAAGCCTTCCTGCCGTTCCCTTTCCTCTCCTCATTCCTCGCTCTCCTTCCTTTTTTCTTTTTAATAACCCTGGCTGCATAGTTCCTCTAAACCAAACCAGCTGTGTACCAGCTCTCCTAAGCAGTAATAAAGGCGGTGAGGACCGGAGCCCTCTGGGCCCAGGCCCTTGCCCTGCGTCTGCAGGAGGCCCCGGGGAGAAGGGAAGGACCCCTGGGGGTAGCGCATCTGAAGTTGCCTGTGCACAATGGAGGGGATCAGAGGGCTGAGGCAGGGTCATCACAGGCTCGGGGTCACCTGCCTGCTGGTGAGGAGCTGCAATGAGGCGACTGTGCGCATCCAGCTCACGGTGCCAGGATCACTCCGTCCAGCGCGGAGCGGCGAGGACAGACGAGCCGGGAAAACAGTTCACAACAATGCGCAGCGCCTAGGTGACCGGGGAAAAAGGGGAGTCTGTTTGGGAACAGATTTTGGCCTCCCCTTCCAAGGCGTTAGTAATTCAAGCAGCAGCGAGGGTAATGCTGACTCGGGAAGCTATGAGAAGTCGTATAACAATGTTCTTTTCACAGCTTTCATCGTTGGCTCGCCGGGCTCCGCATGCCGACAGCCACCTAATCATAACCAGAGGGGGACGCTGCCATCTGGCAGCCAGGCCCAGGCCTGATCTGTCAGCTGGGCTGGGGTCCCTTCCTGGGCCAGGTGTCCCCAGGCCTGGGGACAGGTGCTGGGCCCCAGCAAACCTGGATGGCGAGTCCCACCTAGCCGCTGCCCCGAGGGTGGCGCACGCACCTTTAGGAGAGAGAAACGAGGGACGGAGGTGCTGACAACTACAGTGTCTGGCCCAGCAAACAGGCTGGAGAAAAGATGAAATCGTAGGTCAGCAAAACCCGGCTTAAAACATATTTTTTTTAAAACATTTTTTTTTTAACCTGGCTGGCATGGCTCAGTGGTTGAGCGTCAATCTATGAACAAGAGGTCACAGTCAGGGCACATGCCTGGGTTGCGGGCTCAATCCCCAGTAGGGGGTGTGCAGGAGGCAGCCATTCCATGATTCTCTCTCATCATTCTCATCATTGATAGTTCCATCTCTCTCTCTCCCTCTCCCTTCCTCTCTGACATGAATTAAAAAATAATATAGAAACAGTTTTAATGTAATTTGTTTATTTTTGGTGGGAAAACGGGGGGGGGGGAGTGAGAGAGAGAAAGAGGAACCGACCTGTTAGTCAGGGACTGAGAGAGCCCCAGGCGATGGGGCGTTACCTTCTCAACCTGGAGAAGTCCCAGGCCAACCGGGATGCGTTGGTCACCCTAGTGGGCTGGGGATGCCCCCAGAGGAGGGAAAAGCCCAGCATCCAATGGCAGCACCGGGGACTTGCCCCTAACTCCCCGCTGGCCCCTGGGAAAATCGCAGAGCTTCCCAGGGCGTATCTACAACAGGAATAGATTGGACTCCTGGGGGCAGATGAAGGTCAACAGCCTACAGGCCCGGCAGGTAACCTGAGAGTGAAGGGGGCAGTGTGAGGGCACAGGTGCCCTGGGGGGGCGGTGGGCAAGCAGACCTGGACACGCAGTCCTTTCCTCACCAGCCCATCACCAGCACGTGGGGAGTGAGCCCGGCCTGCCAGACATCTGATTTTTAAAAAAATTTTGGTGAAAACTCCCAAGTTCTGAAGTGCTGGCTCACATATATGAAGGACGTCCTATACGGGCCACACAAACACATCTGCCCGCCACGGTGCCCCAGGGCTACTGGTTTGCCACTGCTTGACGACATAAGTTCCAAGTTTCCCGTCTATTCCCACAGTCAATGATTTTGCAAACTCCAGCCAGCTGGCCGCTCAGCCATTTGGAAACTAACTACACGGTTTACTCTAAGGAAGAATAAGCAAATATATATATATGTTTTAAAAGGTGATTTCAGGGCCTTAATTCTCAGAAGCAATTTCTGCAGAGTGTCCCAGGCCAGCATTTTTATCCATTTATTCAGGTGCTGTAGACGCAATACTTTTAAGATGTCTGCTATGACCTGGGTGAAGCTTGAAAACATTATGCTGAGTGAAAGGAGCCAGACCTGGGAGGTCTCATGTCGGATGAGTCCATTGATATGAAATGTCCGGAGCAGGCAAATTCATAGAGACAGAAAAGTAGATTAGCAGCTGCCAGGGACTAGGGGAGGGAGAGTGGGAGGTTGGGAGGGTGGGCCCATTAGGTCAGAGTTTCTTCTAGGGGAAAGAAAATGTTCTGGAATTTGATAGTGTTGATGGCCATACAACCTTGTGAATATTCCAGAAACCGCTAAATAGTACGCTTTAAAATGGGGACTTTTATGGTATGTGACTTATATCTCAATTTTTGTTTTGTTTTTTTCTTCTTTTTCTTTTTTACTTATATCTCAAATTTTAAACTAGATGTTTGAGGTGTCAGTTCTTCCCAAATTGATCTATAGAGTTTATGCCATCCCAGTCAAAATGTCAGCAGGCTTCTTTTTGGGATAGAAATTGACAAACTGATTCGGAAATTAACAGGAGACGCAAAGGACACAGGCTACTAGCCCAACAGCTTTGAAAACGAAGAGCAAAGGAGGAGGAGGCCTCACACGCCCTGATTTCAGGACGTGTGAAGCTACGTAATGGAGACAGGGTGGTGCTGGTGTAAGAAAGGCAAACAGATGAACGGAACGGAATAGAGAGCCCAGAAATAGGCCCGCACAAATACGGACAACAGATTTCAACAAAGGTTCAAAGGCAAGTCAGAGGAAAAAGAATAGTCATTTCAACAAATGTTCTGGAACAACTGAATATCCATACACACACACACACACACACACACACACACACACACACACAAACAACCCCCCAAAAAAGAACCTTGATCCGTACTTGCATCATATAAAAATATCAACTCCAAACAGACGTAAATGTAAAACCGAATCATATAAAACTTCTAGAAGAAAACCCAGGAGAAAGCCTTGTAACATTGGTTTAGGCAATGAATTCCTAGAAATGGCACCACGAGCACAGTCCATAAAAGAACAAATTGATAGAAATTGGACTTAATTCAAAGGAAAAACTGGTGTTTTTTTTAAACGCACTGTTAAGAGACTGAAGACAAGCCGCAGACTGGTAAAATAGTTACAAATCATATATCTGATAAAGGAGTTGTATTCAAAATATATAAAGAACTCTGAAAAGTTAACTATAAGAAAACCCATTTAATGTGTTTTAACATATATCCTATATAATAGAAGCCTAATATGTTAAGTGTCCGACCATTCGTTCGACCGTTCAACCAGTCTCTATGACACGCAGATGCTCCAACCGGTAGGTTAGCTTGCTGCTGGGGTCCAGCCTATCGGGACTCTTCAAGACGGGCCAGACACGCCCTGGAGCCCTCCCTTGGTCACTCCCCAGCCCTGATCATGCACCGGTGGGGGTCCCTTGGCCTGGCCTGTGCCCTCTCGAAATCCAGGACTCTTTGGGGGATGTCGGAAAGCTGGTTTGGCCCGATCCCCGCAGGCCAGGCCGAGGGACCCCACCAGTGCACTAATCCATGCCCCCGGTGTGTGTCTCTGTCCTCTAGTACACAGTGTATATAATATTGATTTCAGAGAGGAAGGGAGAGGGAGAGAGAGATAGAAACATCAATGATGAGACATTAATCAGCTGCCTCCCGCACGCTCCCTACTGGGATCGATCTGGCAACCTGGACATGTGCCCTGACTGGGAATTGAACCATGATCTCCTGGAACCATGACCTCCTGGTTCATGGGTCGACACTAAACCACTGAACCACATTGGCCGGGCAAGAAAACCCATTAAAAAAAATGGGCCAAATATTTGAACAAACAGATGCTTCTTTTGTTTAATAAGCTATATGTTCCTTTCTGGATGGCCTATAAACATATGAGAAAATGCTCTATTAGTCATGAGGGACATGCACATTAAAGCCACACTGAGCTATTGCCACATAGCTATGAGAAGGATTAGCATGAAGCAGGCTGACCAGGCCATGTGCTGGCAAAGATGTGGAGCAACTGGAACGCTCCTATATTGCTGGTGGGAACGCAAAGTAGTATGGCCACTTTGGAAACCCGTTTGGCAGCTTTTATAAAAGCTAAACGTAGTGCTCTCTTTGGCAGCACACACGCTAACGTTGGAACGATACAGAGAAGATTAGCATGGCCCCCACGCGAGGATGACACACAAATTCGTGGAACGTTCATATTAAAAAAAAAATTAAACACACAACAGCCATAGGACCCAGCCACTCTCCTCCTAAACATGTGCCCTAAAGAAAAGGAAATATATATCCACACACAGATTTGCATACGAAAGTTCACGGGAACATTCCTTACAATAAGCAAAAACTGGAAAAACCCCAAATGCCCACCAACCGATGAATGGGTAAGTAAATTGTGGGATATCCATACGATGGAATGTTGCTCAACAAGAAAAAGGAATGGACTGCTGACAGGTGCATGGACATGTTCCTCTCAGAACAATTATGCTGCATGAAATAAGTCAGAGAAAAGGGCACACCTGTGTTAGTTTGCTCGGGCTGCCATGACCAAGTAGCGCAGACCAGTGGCTTGAACAACAGACATTTGTTTTCGCACAGTTCTGGGGCTGGGAGTCCGAGATCAAGACATCGGTGGGTCTCCTTCCTCGCAGGCCTCTTCCTTGGCCTGTAGACGGACCTTCACCTGGTGTCTTCACATGGTCACCCCCCTGTGTGTGTCTCTGTCCTCATCTCTCCCAAGCACACAGCTCAGAGTGGACTGGGGCCCGATCGGACGGCCTCATTTTAACTGGATTACCTCTTTCAAAAGCCCTGTCTCCAAATACAGTCCCATTCTGAGGTACGGGGTTTAGGACTTCAACATGTGAATTTGGAGAGGGGAACAGTTGACCCCGTGACAATACTGTCTGGTTGCATTGATGTGAAACTAGAAAAACCTAAGCTAATTTATAGCCGGGAAGCAGATAGGCAGCTGCCTGGGTTGGGGAGCAGAGTGGTGAGAGAAGAGATGAGGGGCCCCAGGAAACTCTGGGGAGCCATGGACATGCTCATATTCTTGATTGTGAAGACATTTTCATGAATGTATCCATGTGTCAAAAGTTATCAAAGCGTATACTTTAAATAGGTGCTGTTTATTGCATGTCAATTGTACCTTATATCTTAAGCTATTTTTTTAAACTTATGTTTTATTGATTTCAGAATGAAAGGGAGAGAGAGAGAGAAAGAGAGAGAGATAGAAACATCAACGATGAGAGAGAATCATTGATCTGCATGCCTCGCACTGGTGATTGAGCCTGCAACCCTGATATGTGCTCTGACCAGGGATCGAACCATGACCCCCTGGCTCACAGGTCGATGCCCAACCACTGAACCACGCTGGTCAGGCTTAAGCTATTTCGGGGGTTCAGTTCTAGAAAGAAGTCTCCTCTGAGTCTTGGGCCTGTTCCACTTCCGGCTCCATCCCATCCCCAGACGTCACGAGGGGCCTGATGGTGAGCGGTCCTTCCCTGCCCCATCCCTTGCTTCCTGTCGCCCTGTGAACCGTGGCTGCAACGAGGCACCTCCCTGCACCAAGATGGAACGTTAGTGGGACCCCTCCACCCCCAAAATCATATGTTGAAAACTAACCCCCAATGTGGTGCTGTTTGGGAACGGGGCATTGGGGGTGCTTAGGTCACGAGGCGGAGCCCTCATGCATGGGGCTAGTGCCTAGGAAAGAGACCCGGAGAGCCGCCCGGCCCCTTTGGCCCCGTGAGGACACAGCGAGGAGACGGCAGCCCTGAGCCAGCAAACCGGTTCTCACCAGACACCAGGTCTGCGGGCATCTTGTGGGTCATGGACTTCTCTGACTCCAGGACTGTGGAAGAGACAGTCTGCTGTTTACGTCTCCCTGTCTGTGGTCTTCTGTCCCAGCGGCCGAACAGACGGACAGCCCCTCACCTGGGATGAACTGCAAGTGAATCCCTTCTGAGAGCTTCCAGATAAGACCCTGGGCTGGCCCACGCCTGATTGTGGCTGTGAGACCCTGAGCATAGAAGCCGGTTCCGACCCAGAGAACCGGGGGCTACTAAACAGGTGCTGCTTTATTTTTTTACGTAAGTGGTTTTGTTTTTTGTTTTTTTTTAAAATATATTTTATTGAGTTTTTACAGAGAGGAAAGGAGAGAGATAGAGAGTCAGAAACATTGATGAGAGAGAAACATCGACCAGCTGCCTCCTGCACACTCCCCACTGGGGATGTGCCCGCAACCCAGGTACATGCCCTTGACCGGAATCGAACGTGGGACCTTTCAGTCCACAGGCCGACGCTCTATCCACTGAGCCAAACCGGTTTCGGCGGTTTTTTTTTTTTTTTAAAATATATTTTTATTTGACTTCAGAAAGGGAGAGGGAGAGAGAGGTAGAAACACCAAGGATGAGAGAGCATCACTGATCTGCTGCCTCCTGCACTCCCCCACCCCTACTTGGGATCGAGCCCGCAACCCAGGCATGTGCCCCTGACCGGACCTGAACCAGGGACCCTTCAGTCCGCAGGCCGACACTCTATCCACTGAGCCAGACCTTAGGGCTAAACGGGTGCTGTTTTAAATGACTGAGTTTATGCTAACTTGTTATGGCAGCAAAACAAATACCCCTCCTCAGAGGGGGGCTCCCGGACACCCTCTCTGAAGCGGCCCCCACCTCCAGCACCTGTGCTGTTCTCAGTCCCTCCGCTGCCTGCAAGGCAACGATTCTGTCCGTTTCGTCTGACTCTCCCGTCCTAGAACTTGGCCCATGAAGGCAGAGACAGGGCCGCTCTGATTCACCTGTGGGTCCGAGTACCTGGCTGGATGGCTCCTGCCCCTGCCCCTGCGTCTGCCCCTGCCCCTGCGCCTGCGCCTGCCCCTGCCCCTGCCCAGTGATTGTCATTGGATGGACGCATGGTCCCTGAAGACAGCTCCGGCTGCCGGCCAAGGGGAGTCACGGGACCCTCCCTGCTCCCTACCCTCTGAGGACGCATCTGTAACATGCTAGTGTAATTAGGAGACTTCTCAACAGAGGTTCAAACAAAACTGGATGTTGAAAGTTATTATTCTTAATTTCTCTAACCAAAGCAGCTGGTTAGCCAACTTTCGGAGCTAAAACTGAGATTTCACTGCAATGCTTGTTTAGAATCTTTCTGGAAAAACCAGAGACGATGCTCTTGTTTTGGCAGAAAGGACTGACCAACTCTTAGCACCCCTGAAAAGTGAATAGAAATGGAAAACGGTTAAACAGGGAGATTCCATGTGATCCAGCAGTTCCCTCCCACCCCATAGCTGCCCAAGAGAAACGAAAATATATGTGCAGCCCTAGCCGGTGTGGCTCAGTGGATAAAGCGTCAGCTCTCAGACTGAAGGGTCCCGGGTTCGGGTCTGATCCAGGGCATGTACCTCGGTCGCAGGCTCAATTCCCAGCTCTGGTTGGGGCATGTGTGGGGGGCAACCAATCGATGTATCTCTCTCACATCGATGTTTCTCTCTCTCTGCCTCTCCCCCTCCCTTCCTCTCTCTCTCTAAAGAAAAAGATATGTTGGGGGAAAAAAGGAAAACACACGTGTAAACAAAATTGTGTTCAGGAATGTTCGCAGCAGCAGCAGTCAAAATAGCCAAAAAACAGAACTAACTCAGATGGCCATCAACTGGTGAACGGGTACATAACATAGGGCAGTGGTTCTCAACCTTCCTAATGCCGCGACCCTTTAACACAGTTCCTCATGCTGTGGTGACCCCCAACCATAACATTATTTTCGTTGCTACTTCATAAACTGTAATGTTTCTACTGTTATGAATCGTAATGTAAAAATACCTGATATGGAGAGAAACCAAGATGGCGGCATAGGTTAACGCCAGAGATTGCTGCCTCGAACAACCAATTCAATTTACACCTAAAAGACGGAACGGACATCATCCAGAACCACAGGAAAGCTGGCTGAGTGGAAATTCTACAACTAGAAGGAAAGAGAATATCATACCCAGACTCAGAGGAGGCGCAGTGCTGAAGTGAAATACGCAGGTGCAGAGTGCACGCAGAGCGGGCTGGTGGCTGAGGGCGCGGTTGGTGTTTTCAATCGGGAGGGAGCTTCAGACTCTGAGCTCCAGAGCCGAGCGAGTCTCTAGGGACCCAGACTCAAACGGGAGAAGCAGGACTGTCTGGCTTTGGTCGGAACTCGAAGGCAGCTTTCTCGCTGAGGTTTGCAGCGGTTGCTGGGACTCTGTGAGGCAGAGCCCCTAGGGACGGAACTGAGAGCAGCCATAACTGCTCCCTCCACCCGTCCTGTAGATCCCCTGGGACCCGCCCCGCCCAAGCCCTGTGCAGAGCCATTTGCGGGATAGCCTCAGGCAAATGCTAGATTAGCACCGGCCTAGAGATCCAGCACAGAAGCTCTCCCACTGCAGACACAGCTGACTCTCATAGCCAGTTAGCCTGGAGGTCAAATCACCCCCAACAACAATCAAGGCTTAACTACAACAAGACTGCGCACAAAGACCACTAGGGGGTGCACCAAGAAAAGATAAAAAAATGCGGAGACAAAGAAACAGGATGCAGATGTCAGAAATGGAAGATATAGAGCTCAAAACCACACTTTTAAGGTCTCTCAAGAACTGTCTAGAAGCTGCCGATAAACTTAGTAAGGCCCTCGAAAAGACTGGTGAGACCGCCGATAAATGTAGTGAGATCCTCAAGAAATCTAACGAGACCCTTGATGTTGTGATAAAGAACCAACTAGAAATTAAGCATACACTGACTGAAATAAAGAATATTATACAGACTCCCAACAGCAGACCAGAGGAGCGCAAGAATCAAGTCAAAGATTCGAAATGCGAAGAAACAAAAAACACCCAACTGGAAAAGCAAAATGAAAAAAGAATCCGAAAATACGAAGATAGTGTAAGGAGCCTCTGGGACAGCTTCAAGCGTACCAACATCCGAATTATAGGGGTGCCAGAAGAAGAGAGAGAGCAAGATATTGAAAACCTGTTTGAAGAAATAATGACAGAAAACTTCCCCCACCTGGTGAAAGAAATAGACTTACAAGTCCAGGAAGCGCAGAGAACCCCAAACAAAAGGAATCCAAAGAGGACCACACCAAGACACATCATAATTAAAATGCCAAGAGCAAAAGACAAAGAGAGAATCTTAAGAGCAGCAAGAGAAAGACAGTCAGTTACCTACAAGGGAGTACCCATACGACTGTCAGCTGATTTCTCAACAGAAACTTTGCAGGCCAGAAGGGAATGGCAAGAAATATTCAAAGTGATGAATAGCAAGAACCTGCAACCAAGATTACTTTATCCAGCAAAGCTATCATTCAGAATAGAAGGTCAGATAAAGAGCTTCACAGATAAGGAAAAGCTAAAGGAGTTCATCACCAACAAACCAGTATTATATGAAATGCTGAAAGGTATCCTTTAAGAAGAGGAAGAAGAAAAGGTAAAGATACAAATTATGAACAACAAACATGCATCTATCAACAAGTGAATCTAAGAATCAAGTGAATAAATAATCTGGTGATCATAATAGAATCAGGGACATAGAAAGGGAATGGACTGACTAATTTTGGGGGGGAAAGGGGTGTGGGAGATGCGGGAAGAGACTGGACAAAAAACGTACATCTATGGATGAGGACAGTGGGTGGGGAGTGAGGGCGGAGGGTTGGGCGGGAACTGGGAGGAGGGGAGTTATGAGGGGAAAAAAGAGGAACAAATGTAATAATCTGAACAATAAAGATTTAATTAAAAAAAAACCACCTGTTGGGATCTCAATACCAGACATCAAGATGTATTACAAAGCCACTGTTCTCAAAACTGCCTGGTACTGGCACAAGAATAGGCATATAGATCAATGGAATAGAATAGAGAGCCCAGAAATTGGCTCGAACCAATATGCTCAATTAATATTTGACAAAGGAGGCAAGAACATACAATGGAGCCAAGATAGTCTCTTCAATAAATGGTGTTGGGAAAATTGGACAGATATATGCAAGAAAATGAAACTAGACCACCAACTTACACCATATACAAAAATAAACTCAAAATGGATAAAGGACTTAAATGTACGACAGGAAACCATAAAAATTCTAGAAGAATCCAAAGGCAACAAAATCTCCGACATATGCCGAAGCAATTTCTTCACTGATACAGCTCCTAGGACACTTGAAACTAAAGAGAAAATGAACAAATGGGACTACATCAAAATAAAAAGCTTCTGCACAGCAAAAGAAACCATCAACAAAACAACGAGAAAACCCACTGTGTGGGAAAACATATTTGCCAATGTCATATCTGATAAGGGCCTAATCTCCAAAATTTATAGGGAACTCACACAACTTAACAAAAAGAAGATAAACAATCCAATCAAAAAATGGGCAAAGGACCTAAATAGACACCTTTCAAAAGAGGACATTCAGAAAGCCAAGAGACATATGAAAACATGCTCAAAGTCACTAATCATCCGAGAGATGCAAATCAAAACAACAATGAGGTACCATCTCACACCTGTCAGACTGGCTATCATCAACAAATCAACAAACGACAAGTGCTGGAGAGGATGTGGAGAAAAAGGAACACTTGTGCACTGCTGGTGGGAATGCAGACTGGTGCAGCCACTATGGAAGACAGTATGGAGTTTCCTCAAAAAGCAACAAATGGAACTCCCATTTGACCCTGTGATCCCACTTCTAGGAATATATCCCAAGAAACCAGAAACACCAATCAGAAAGGATATATGCACCCCTATGTTCATAGCAGCACAATTCACCATAGCTAAGATCTGGAAACAGCCTAAGTGCCCATCAGTAGATGAATGGATTAGAAAACTGTGGTACATCTACACGATGGAATACTATGCTGCTCTAAAAAGGAAGGAACTCTTACCATTTGCAACGGCATGGATGGAACTGGAGAGCATTATGCTAAGTGAAATAAGCCAGTCAATGAAGGAAAAATACCACATGATCTCACTTATTCATGGATAATTGAGACCATTATAAACTTTTGAACAATAATAGATACAGAGGCAGAGCTGCCTCAAACAGAGTGTCAAACTGCAACGGGAAGGCCGGGGAGGGTTCGGGGGCGGGAGGTAGGGGGGTAAGAGATCAACCAAAGGACTTGTATGCATGCATATAAGCATAACCAATGGACATGGGACACTGGGGTATAGGGGAGGCTAGGGGACTGTCTTGGGCGGGGGGGGGAAAAATGGACACATATGTAATACCCTTTGTAATAAAAAATAAAATTAAAAAAAAAATGTTGATTAGTAAAAAGTAAAAAAAAAAATAAAATAAAAAAATAAAAAAAGGAAAAAAAAAACACACACACAAAAAAACAAAAAACCACCTGATCTGCAGGATGTATTTTCATTGTTACAAATTGAGCATAATTAAAGCATAGTGATTAATCACAAAAACAATATGTAATTATATATTCAATATGTGTTTTCCGATGGTCTTAGGCGACCCCCAGGTTGAGAACCGCTGACATAGGGCATAGCTACACAATGGAAAGCGGATCAGACGTAGAAAGGATCGAAATGCCGATCCACGCTGCAGCCTGCTGGGCCTGGAAAACATCACGTGAGGAGAAGGAAACCAGACACGGAAGAGCGCGTGTTGTATGCTTCCATTCATGTGAAATGCCCAGGACAGGCAGGCTCAAGAGAACAGAGATTAGTAGTTTCCCAGGGCTAGAAGGGATGGGAGGATTGGGGGTGATGATTGAGGGGCGCAGGGTTTCTTTTTGGGGTTCTTTTGGAACATAAAGCTATTCTAAAATGAGCTGTGGGGATGAACGCACAACTCCGAACATGCTGGAACCCACTGCACTGTGTGCTTCCAAAGGGTGAGTTGGACGGTCTGCAAATTGTGTCTCAAACAGTATGCCACAAAAGTAAAAATGAGAAAAACGGGGGTGGGGTGAGGGCTGCGGGCACTGCCAGGGTGACCACCTGGGAGCGGGACCCTCCACCCAGGCTCCCCCCCTGCCCAGGCCACTCCCTGGGGGGCAGACTCTCGGCGTCACCTCCCAGACTCTGGATCTAAGAAAGCTCCAACTTTCCTGCTCTACTGAAAACACAAGGTCATTTTCTTTTCTTTTCTTTTTTACGTTTTTATGGAATTTTATAGAGAGAGGAAGGGAGAGGGATAGAGAGATAGGAACATCGATGAGAGAGAAACATCATCGATGGGCTGCTTCCGGCACAGCCCCTCCTGGGGATCGAGTCCACAGCTCAGGTATGTGCCCTGATGGGGAATCGAACCAGCGACCTCATGGTTCCTGAGTCGATGCTCAACCACTGAGCCACACCGGCCAGGCGGACACAAGGACATTTTTTTTTAAAATATATTTTATTGATTTTTTACAGAGAGGAAGGGAGAGAGATAGAGAGTTAGAAACATCGATGGGGGAGAAACATCAATCAGCTGCCTCCTGCACATCTCCCACTGGGGATGCGCCCGCAACCCAGGTACATGCCCCTGACCGGAATCGAACCTGGGACCTTTCAGTCCGCAGGCTGACGCTCTATCCACTGAACCAAACCAGTTTTGGCCACAAGGACATTTTTACATTTGGTCACGGGTGTTCTTGTACCTTCAGACAAAGAAACCGAGCTAAAATTCGACGTGTTAAGGCCAGAGAGTATATGCAGCCTTCAGGTCTTCCCTAGTGGAATTAGTTATGTTGTGAAGGAACCTTCTGGATTTCTTTCTTGGGGCCTCCCGCGGGGCCTTCCGAGAGCCCAGATCAAGGCCCGTCCAGCCCCCGCAGGAGGGGGCGCGGTGCTGGCTCCCACAGGTGTCAGGCTCATCTCAGTCCTTCGTGCCTGATTCCAGCCATCTGGCTGATCCCTCCAAGGAGTTCCGGACGCTGGGAGGAGCCCACCACATGAATCACAGATGGCGGAGAGAGAAATTCCTCTAGGGTCCCCGGGGACCCTGGGTTCTCACCCAGAGCGCCCCTTGTCAACGCTACGCAGACACAGACGTGACTTATGGGGGGCATCGGGTTGGCCGGCCCTGGATGGAATGTCAGCGTGGACGTGGCGACAGCAGGCGTGTACCGCGGAGCCCCGAGAGGCTCACACAGCCCCGGGGCTCGTCCAGAATGCACTCCCTGAACCTTCTAGGCTTCAAGTCTGGGCCAGAAGGGACCGAATCCTCCTCCTTTGGCCTTCCACAAGCCTCTTCCCCTGACGCAGAAGGCGAGGCCTGGCGCTGCCTTGTTCTGCAACCTGCCCTTTTGCAAGCGCGGCATTTGTTCGTATCTTCTGGGGACTTTCTATAGTCATGTCTGACAAGTACATTTTTTTATTCTCATCTGAGGACATGCTTAGGGAGAGAGAGAGAGATGAGAGAGAAACCTCCATCAGTTGCCTTCCGTATGCTTCCTGACTGGGAATCGAACCCCCAACCTTTCCTGCAGGGCTATGGCTTCCTTCCCTGAGCCCTGTGGGCGGCATCTGGGGCCACAAGGCCTGAGTCCCCACAGCCGTCCGGCTCTCCGTGACCCCAGCCCTGCACTGGTCTGTGCCTCTCCCACCGGGATCAACCCCCACCTCCCCTCTTGGCCGAATCTAAACGAGATCTTCCCAGATGGACCCGCATCAGCTCCAGGGTGGCCGAGGTGGGGCCCTGCAGGGCCTCGTGCAAAGCCATGAATCTTGGGTTGGCGCCCAGGTGGGAAGGTGTTAGCCACGGAGGTGGAGGAGGCTGGAGTCCTGCCGGGAAGCCCACGCTGGGTGCTCTGACCCGCTCTCGCCAGAGGGCGCCACACTCCTCCTTTATGGCCGCCCTGGGCTCGCTTCCCGGGTTCAAAGCCTCAGGTCAGACGCTCACCACTTCACAGACTGCTTGCAGGCATCGCAATTCCCCCCCCCCCCCCCCCCCGGGGCACCTGACGATTTCGCGGGCAAACACGGCTGGCCGGACAGCAGCTCTTTGGTAGAAGAACCCGTTTTGGATTGAACAGCCCAGGAGTCCCCATCCGCTTTAGACCCCGGAGTAAGTTCCCCCTTTCCAAGGACAGCATCCACCCTGCTTGGGGTCACGAGTGGTAGAGAGATGCTGGGAAGGTGGGTGTGACAATGGGGCCTTTCTCTAAAGCCCGTGGGACAGACCCGGCTGGACCTGGCGCGGCTGCTCGGCCAGGAAACCGCCGGGCGTCGCCCTTTCTCGGTGGCCGCTGGTCAGATAGGGACACGGCGCGCGAAGCCCTCAGCCACGCAGGGCTGGGCATGTGCCTCTGCCACACGGACCGGGAGGCTTGTCCATCTCACGATCCAGGGGGCCCCACGAGGGAAAGCTGCTCAGATACTTGGGGACACCCTGAGGGGGTGAGAGGTGAAGCAACCCCATGGAGAGGGATCCCAGCTCTCCCGCCAGGTGAGCACGGGGAGGAGGGGTCATGCCATGAAACGGCGTGTGTGTGTGTGTGTGTGTGTGTGTGTGTGTGTGTACCCTGTGGGGATGCGTAAGTGTGTAAAGTCACCAGGATGCAAATCAGGGTGATCCCTTCCCCAATTCCACAGGAGGCACGGCTTACACGAGAGCTGTCTGCGGCCTTGGCCTGTGGCCTGTGGTTTCCCAGTTTGCCGATGTCCAGTCTCACCATGCCTCCTCCATCCAGGGACGTTTCCACCAGGGACAGGCTCCGGCCTCGGCAGCCCCACGTCGCTGACGGTGCCGGCAGCCCTCCCGCCTGCCCCCCTCATGCTCCAGGGAGCTGGGACATCGGGGCGGGAGGAGGGTGGTCACGCCTGGACGGGCTGTGGGCCTGGATCCCAACAGCCGCTCCTGTTCTGTTGGGGCCTCTGAAGGTCAGCCTGGCCCTTTGTCCCCCGGGGGCCTGTGTTCTGGCCACTGCGGCCCCAGGAGGTCCTGGCCTGTGAACTCCGGCTCCCTCAGCTGGTTTAGGCAAGTTTTTGCCCTTCGACATGTTCACGATGGAGGGTCCATGTGGTGATGGAGAAGGGGGGCGGGGAGGAGCAGAGAGAAAGTGATGCTCGGGCTCATTCTCAGAGAGAAGGGAGAACTCGGTCCTCAGGCCGGGCCTGGCTGGAGCCCGTGCGGCCTCGGCCCTGCTCCGCCGCGGGCAGGCCGGCCATGGAGGGTGCGGGCAGCCTGGGATGACCCTCACATGCGGGGCTTCCTGGAGCCAGTCGCGTCCTTCCCTTTTTCATGGGAAGACTGACTTCATGTTTCCGACCCCTCATTTTGCCAAGTAAGAACTTTAAGGACAACAGCCACATACTATTCTAATCATTTTTCAAAAAGAAAGCTCTTCCCATGGAATTACTTAATCTCACGACAAATGACCAACGGATGGCCTTTCGAAGGAACACATTTAGCTTTATAAACTCACCACGGCTGCCCCGTTTCTCCATGTCGCTGCTGGCGTGTGGCTGCGCCCTCAGGCCCTGCAGACCTGGGCCTCCTCCCCCGCCCCCCGCCCTCCCACACCCCTCCCTCCCACCTCGGCTGTCGACCTCCCCTGGCACTGACGTCGCTCATTCACTGGACACTTCACTGTAGCCGTTCTTTTTATAAATATACTAGAGGCCTGGTGCATTAATTCATGCATGGGTGGAGTCCGGCCGGCCTGCCTTGATGTGGCCCATCGGCCAGGCCGGCTCGGGGGAGGGGACGTAGGAGGTTGGCCAGCCGGCCTGCCCCCTGGTCAAACTCCCCGTCGAACTCCCAGTTGAGGGGACAATTTGCATATTAGCCTTTTATTATAACCCCCCGTAGTATTCCCGGGAATCAGCAGACACTACTCCTGGTCAGTGGTGTTCAACCCGCTGTCCGACCGGCCGAGGCTGAGCCGCGCTGGGCCTCAGTGAGAGGCCAGGCTCCGGTGCAGCAGGCTCCTGCAGGCGGGATGCCACGCTGCAGACGGAGCTGCTCCCCACACATCTCAAAAGGAATCATGTAATTCGTGCTCCTGGAAACGACTTTTTATACTTAATGCACTGGCGGCCCGAGACCCACAGAGGACTGCGCTCTGGAACCCGCGGCTCTCCGAGGAGGGAGGAGCTCAGTGTTTGGGAGAAGGGGCCTGGGAAGCACTCGGGGTCCATCTAAAAGCTCCCACGGCAGGTCGAGGCGCTGGAGGGGAACCCCCTCTCCAGGGCCTGCTCATGCTGCCTGGGGCTGGCTTCCCCTCGCCCTGTGACATCGCTGGCAGCCCTGTGACGCCCTGTGGCCTTCCAGGGCTGCCGGGTGACAAGTCCTCTGGTCACCTCAAGTCTAGAGTTTACCGCATCCCTGTGCCGCGGGGCTTCACCGGAGTTAAACCTCTTCCCACTCGGGGGGCTGCTCCCAGCCAGGAGCTGTGGTGGGGAGTGGGGCGGGCCCTTCTCAAAGCACCTCTGAGCCTGGGTTCTGCGGAGAAACTCAACTGCTAGGCTCACATCTGCATTTACTCCAAAGGACGCGCCTGCCAGGGGCCTGAGGCGGAGGAGCCCAAGACGTGCAGGAGACTCAGGACCAACGGTGCAGGTCTCAGTCCAAGGCCACGTCCACAGGCAGGAGACCCGTGTGCAGCTTGAAGTCACTCAGAGGAGAGTTCGGTCTTTCTCAGCCTCCTGTTCCGCACAGGCCTCCCGTTGGGGCGGGGGTTGGGGGTGGGGATTGCAGCCTTGGCTCCCTTTGGCCATAGAAAATATTAAAGGTTGACTCCCTGGGAAGGGGTTTGGGGGTTCCTTGGAGACCCCGTGAGCTGGGGGGTTGCTCACGGTGGCTCCCTCGGGGGCATGAGGACTCTTCAGCTGGTGCCTTCGCCCCTCTCCCCGGCAGCCCTCGGGCCCGCTCTCTCTCATGCCCACATCTGGGCGCTGGGCAAGCCACAGGGGGTGGGACTCGGTACCCACCCTGGCAGCCACCTCTCCTTGTTCTGAGGGCTTCTTGCTGTTTGGATCTCGTGGGCATGTACAGACACTGGCTGTGAGGTCCCCAAGCTCCTGGGGACGTATGTGTCTGCAGGGGCCTCCTGGAAGCTCACAGGCCCTCCTCTCATCATGGTGGGGGAAGTGCCATAGCATCCAACAATTCTCCTTAAAGTAATCATCTCATTCCCAGTCTCCCCCCAGCCCCTTGGCCTTGCCAGCCTCCACCTGTGGGGTCACGGGTCCGCAGACAGCTCTCTGGGCCGGCCTGGGGCCTCACTTCGGAACGCGGGAGTAGCTGGCGCCCACTGGTTTGCGCTTTGCCTCGGGACCTTCACCAGAATGGAAGCAGAATAGTCTTCTAACTTCTTGTTCCACTT
Source organism: Myotis pilosus (assembly GCA_036010255.1). Lineage (NCBI taxonomy): Eukaryota > Metazoa > Chordata > Mammalia > Chiroptera > Vespertilionidae > Myotis > Myotis pilosus. The sequence goes on from JASKON010000010.1 coordinate 75,064,427, forward strand.
GTATTCGCTGAGTGTGCTAGGCCAGCGGTTAGTTTTAAGAGCAGTTGTCTCCTCTGGTTGAATGATGTTCTGGGCATTTCCCGTGCCCTAGTATTGCCATAGTCACGCCTGGGGAGAGAGTTGGCAGCTGGAGTGGCCTTTGGGCACGAGGCGACTAGACTGTGGACTAAAGAGCTGGTTGGTCACCGAATGGTCACCAGTGGCTGCTGCAGCTCCGGGAATGGTGCCCACTGTCCAGGCAGGAAGAAGGGGCGGGGCAGGGCCAGTCCTGTCGGTCTCTTACAGAAGCGAAGCTAAACCTCTCCCAGGGGGGACCCGGGGGGAGGGCCATGCACGTGTCCGAGAGAGCCAGGCACAGCGGCCCTCCCAGCCGGAGTGGGGAGGAGGGTCGTGGGAGGAGGGGTGGGGAAGAGGGTACGGGAGGAGGGGTAGGGGAGGAGGGGTAGGGAAGGAGGGGCGCGGGAGGAGGGGTAGGGGAGGAGGGGTGGGGAGCGTCAGTGTCTGTCTCCCTGAGCAGCCACCTCAGCCGAGATGGTGACTGTGCTCGGGGCAACCTTTACTTCCTCCCCTGCCTCCTCCCCTCCTCCTCACGGTCCTGTGTGGATAAGACACTACATGTGCGCACAGTAGGTTCTGTTCTCTAGGGGCAGTCCCTACGCAGCGAGATACACACACTACACTTGTTACTATCGCTGCCCAAGTTCATCAGTTGGGGCGGCACTTTAACCTTGGTTCAAGCTAATGCAGGTGGTACCCAGTGACGGCCTTCAAGACATGAGCGTGTGTACCAAGCCGTTAGGACGGAAGAGGCAGGTTCTTGGCAACACCTGACCAGGAAGTCGGAGTAGCCCGAGACCTGCTTTTCTCTCGCAGGATGTTCAGGTTGGCGTCGGTTGTACGCAGACCTTTCTAGATAGGATTGCCATAGAGGCTGCGAGTAGTTGAATTTCTGGTCTAACAATGGTTTTTCTGCCGGATTTCTCGAAGGGGATTAAATGGTTTCCTGCAAGTAGGCGGGCTACACGCTCAGGCTAGCTCAGCGCTGCTCATGCCGGTTATGTAACTTCAGTTCACTGCCTCCTTCCTCTGGGCCTCAAAGAGCTTTAAGGTTCCCAGACTCGGTGACGGTAGCGACCCTGCGGCACCAGGGAGAATCTGGCGGATCTGTGACGAGAGACTTTTAAAAGCATCGTAATCAAAACATCATGGCACTGGCCTCAAAGCAGGCACACAGATCCATGGGACAGAGTAGAGGGCCCAGGAGGAACCCCACAGCTTTACGGTCGATTAATATCTGACAAAGGAGGCAAAACCATACAATGGGGTAAAGAGAGTCTATTCAGTAAGTGGAGTTGGGCACACTGGGCAGATACGTGCAAAAGCATGACACCTTCTCACACCAGACACCAGAATAAACTAAAAACGGGTTAAAGACTCAAATGTGAGACTCGAAATGATAAAACTCCTAGAAGAAAACACAGGCAGTAAAATCTCGACATGTCTCTTAGTAACATTTTTTCTGATATATTGCCTTGGGCAAGGGAAACAAAGGAAAAAATAAACAAATGGGACTACATTAAACTAAAACGTCTGCACAACAAAGGAAACCATCAGCAAAATGGAAAAACAACCCTCTGAAGAGAACATATTTGCCAATGATACATCTAATAAGGGGTAAACATCCAACATTTAGAAAGAACTTGTAAAACTCAACACTCCCCCCGCCCCCCAAAAACCCCACAGACAATCCCGTTAAAAACTGGGCAAAGGACCTGAATAAATTCTTCTCCGCCGAGGACATGCAGATGGCCAACAACAGACACGTGAAGAGATGCTCCATGTCACTCATGATCAGAGAGATGCAAATTCAAGCCACAGCTGTAGACCTACTCTCGCCACACCCTGCAGATAAAAATGGCTACACCCGGGCAATGGAATATTGTTTAGCACTGAAGAAATGAGCTACCAAGCCATGCAAAGACATGGAGGAACCGAAGTGCATATGACTAAGTGAAAGAAGCCAATCTGAAAAGGCTGCAGACTGTGTGATCAGCGGGGAGGGAGGGATGCCTAGGGGAGGGTTTTTAGGAGTGAAATGACTCTGCATGACGCTGCAATGGTGGACACATGTCGTTACACGTTTGCCAAAATCCACAGGATGTCCAACACCAAGAGTGAACCCTAATGTGACGTGCAGACTTAGGGTGACAATGATGTGCAATGTAGGTTCACCGATTGTAACCAGTGTCCCATCTGGTGGGGGATGGTCGTAGTGGGGGAGGGGCTGTGCATGTGGGGTGGGCAGGGCATCTATGGGAAATCTCTGTACTTGCTCCTCAATTTTGCTATGAACCTAAAACTGCTCTGAAAAATAAAGTCTATTAAAAATATACATGAGCCCTGGCCGGTTTGGCTCAGTGGATGGAGCATCGGCCTGCGGAAAGGTCCTGGGTTTGATTCTTGTCAGGGGCACATGTCCAGGGTGTGGGCTCGGTCCCCGGTGTGGGAAAAATAACGTGGGGTGAGGACTAAAAAAGAAATATATATACACATATATGTATGAAAATGGTTAATTAGAGGCCCAGGTATATTTATTCTCAGAAGTCTAGTCCATTTCATTCCCAAAATCTGCCAACAAAATCCCCCTCCGAATCTGAAATGGGTGTCGTGTCAGGTGGAGGGAGATATTCTCCCAGGAGAGACGTGACTCAGGCAGCCTCACCTTCCTCTCCCCCCAGGCGCCCAGGCCCCCTGCGCTCACCCCGTGCGGAGAGCATTGCCAGGCCAGCAGTATACCCCGTCCTGTAGACACAAGGCGTGTTATTTAGTCTAGAAACCCTCAGAGGAAATATCCGCTTGCACGTGAAGAATCTCTGGAATGTCTCTGCTCCTCTGTGCAGCGTCCCTGTCTCTGTGGAGCCGGCCTGGAGAGCTTCTACAACATGAGCGCTGCCTTGCTCCGGGCCGGCTGCTCCTGTCCGTGATGGTGGCTGTGCCGGGAGGAAGAGGAGGGAGAGCAGGAGCAGGAGCAGGAAGAGGCCCCTGTGAGGACCAAAACTGGCGAGTTTTACACGATCGGGACCACATAGGAGCACAGTCTGTGGTTGCACACCGCCGTCCTTGAGTGTCTGAGCCCCCCACTGCCCGCTCCGTAATGAAGGTGCGGGACTTGGACCCGGGGGATGATGAAAACCGTGGGCTCGGGCCCGACACTGTCTTAGTCGCTCTCCTCCTCAGGTTGCTTTTGCTGCCTATCCCTCCATTTCCTTATTCTCAGCTTGCCTCATCCCCTTCCTTTTAATTTTATATTTAATATATTTCCACTGATTTCAGAGAGGAAGAGAGAGGGAGAGATAGAAACATCAGTGATGAGAGAGAACCGTTGATCGGCTGCTTCCTGCACGCCCTCCCCTGGGGATGGAGCCCCCAATCTGGGCGTGCGCCACGACCAACTAGAAATCAAACTGTGACCTCCTGGTTCACGGGTTGGCACTCAACCACTGAGCAACACCAGCTGGGCCTCTCTCACCCCGCTTCTAAATCCCCGCCCCCAACTGATGTTGACAGATCTGGAGCTTATTTAGGTAAGGTCCCCCGGGGCCCGGGCACATCTGAGGGCCGCCTAGAGCAGTCTGTGAAGGCATCAAACAGTGCGTGTCTGCCTTTGCCGTCTCTTAAACATGAGGAAGGGAGCCAGCCTTCCTCCCCGCCTCTGGGCGCCGGGCCACCTCTCCCCCGGCAGTTTCCAGGGCTGTCTTGTCTGCCTCTGGGCCTGGCGGCAGCAGCCAAGGTGAAAGCCCCCCCTGCCCAGCTCCCGTTACTCATGCCCCTCTCCGTGCCAGCGGGCTGGGCTCACCAGGCCGACACGGGGAGGGGAAGAGGGCACCTGGGAGCGAGGACCGCCCGGGCGCCAGGTGCGAGAGTTTTAAATAGAAGCCTGCTGACGCTGCACTGGGGTAAGGATAGCTGGCGCCGGCGGACCGGGCCTTTGCAGAAGGACCAGCATTACCGTCCAGCCAGCCAGGGCCAGTCCTCGCGTCCCCTGACTCCGCGGCAGCCGAGGCCGCGGCCCTTCTGTCTGCACATCTCAGATTCCGAGTTCAGGGGCTTATTTCTTAAGTTACATGCTGCTAAGTTACCTCTCGCATTCACACACACACACACACACACACACACACACACACGGACTCTGTTTTCCAAAATGCAGTCAGACATGGGAATTTTATGACATCAAACCCCCCAAAATGTGGAAACGTTGGTTTCAAACGACTTAATTGAGGGAAAGAATCAACCCCCCGATTTTCGATGGCTCTGCTCCGTTGCCGGCTCGTTTCTGAAGCGGCGACTGGCACGGGGTTAGGGACGGGGCCTCGGAGGCAGAATCCAGGATTCACACATGCCCCGTCTTGGCACCGCCGCGCGGGCTCTGATCTGGAAGTATTTCCCCTTCAGACAGGAATAGAGAGGTTACTGGTGGGTCACTCCCGTCTCACAAAAGGCTTTTCAAGGCAGATGAAAGAAACGTCGTTCTGAGCTGTGAGGGGCAGCCAGCTGTCAGCGTTCAAAGCGGAAAGATGGGTGAGCCTCGGGGACCGGTCTCCGGGGTGGGGGGCTGAGAAACACAGGGTGACAGCCGGGCCGAGAGGGCGACGGGGCCCGCTCCCTCTGGTGTCCCTTACGCAGACTGTCCAGCGGGCTCTGTCCCCCTGCCCGTGGCCGGGGCATCGCTGTCTGGAAAGCCTGGGTAATGGCCGCCGGCCTGCGCGGCTGCCTTGCCCACAGCCGACCAGGGAGAGCTCTGCTCACACAGCGAGCGCCAGCCTGCAGATGGTTTCCTCCCGGAGCTCACAGAAGCCAGGGGCCGGGGGTCCGGAGGGCACCTGCCTTCCTCAGTCACCGAGGCTGTCTTCCTCTGGAGGGACCCGCCTGCGGGCCCTGGGGAAGCGGAGTACACAGTCCCGGGGGCGGTGCAGGAGGGGCGGAGGCAGAGCAGGGCCGTCCACAGGGATCGCCCAGCGCCTCACTGGAGGGTGAAGTCCTCAGTCACTGGGGAAACCGGCAGAAATGCCCAGGGCCGAGGCGAGTGACTGGTGCGCAGGGGCCACGCCATGATCCCGTGGATACGCCGGGCACGGTTCTGAGCGCGGGGCTGTTGCAGCGAACAAAAGTGTGAAAATTCCCTGCCTGCGTGGAGCTGACATTCCAGTGGGGAAGGCAGATAAGGAAGACGCAAGCCACATGGGCCGTTTTTGAGGGGAGGGGATGGGAGCTCTCCGGAAATCACACGAGGGAGGGGGCGTGTGTGGAAGGTGCAGGAACCAGGGACCAGGGAGGTCTCATCAAATGTTGGGCATGTGAGGGGGGAGGGTGCCGTGTGGACGACCTGGAAAGAGTGTTGTAGGCGGAGGGAACGGCACGTGCCAAGCCCCTGAGGTCGGCGAGTGGCGAGTTCACGTCTCAGCAAGGCGGCCATGCAGCTGCAGCCGAGCGGGCAGAGGGCGTCGGTGATGGGACCAGAGAGTGCGAATGAATGAACTTTGGTAGGACCCATCTTCAAAAACTTCCAGCAGCATCTTCGAGGGGAAAGACCAGGTAGGTGATACGATGACGTGACTGGGACAACGGTGGATAAGACAGGCTACAGAACGGAATGGCAGGAACTAGCGCTGGGGTGCCAGAAGCGGGGAGACGGCCTAGCATCTGGGGTCTGAGACAGGTTGCGCCCCGAGGACGCGTGGAAGAGCAGGGACCTGAATGGCCCCGAGCAGGCTCTCTGGACCCCACAGGAATGTCGACCCTCGAGTCGGGAGAGATGTTCTGTGTCCTCCTGTGGCAGCCGGACGGACCCTTTAGGTAGGAGAGCACCGAGTCTTCACCTGACACGGCCCCTGCTCAGGGCTAAGGAAGAAAGCTAGGACGACGTCTCCTCCGCTCGGTTCTATTCTTGCGTCTGCATCAGCGGCTGAGGGTCTCATCACCCTGTTAGGAGGCGAGAACGTGGCGCTGGGAACACTGTGCCTCGTGGAGGCTGAGAAAGGGGGCGCTTCCTCAGGGGTCTGCCTTTGCACCCCGTTCTTAAACCACCTCCTGCTCCAGCTTCACACCCAGACTTCGTTCGGCAGCCCTGCTTGAGCGTCTGATGCCCAGTTGCTTTGGGATCCAAACCAATGGCTCTCTCTGAGCCTCCTGCCACTTGACGGCACTGAGATGAAGAAATCGCCACGGAACCGCCTCGGACTTCAACCCCACGGGGCGCGGGGCCCACAGCCACTCGCACGGCTCAGGATGCGGGGGGACAGGCCAGGGACGGGCACGCCCCTGCTGGCTTCTGAAGCCGCGTGGAGCTGAGCCGTCAGGCTGCGGGCTGCCCCTTTCCTTCCTGCCCCGCAGTGTTCCTAGTCCCTCCGTGAGCGGTGAGGACACTGCTCCATACGTGTGTGCTCTTGCAGAGGAGTGTTCTGGGCCCGTGGGAGCTTTTGTTTTTGTTTTTGACCAGTGTGGGGAGTTGGCCCGGGACACGCTGGCCTATGGGACATGGTTACCTTTGGAGGTGGTGTCCCAGGCACTCTGAGTCACTCTCTCACCACACAAGTGGAGCCATCCTGGAATAAATAATTTTAAAAACACAAAACAAACAAACCTACCCTGTTTCCTGGCAGCTCCGAAGCTCCTACGGGGCGAGATGTTGCAATACCAAGGGGGCAAGTTGGAGAGTGAGTGCTGGGCTGTGGGGAACTAGGATGTGCCCTCCGTGTGCCAGGCTGCAGCCCCAGGCTCTGTCCGCCTCTGCAGGGAAGGGGCTAGCAGAGCAGCGAGCGGGGCCAGACCCCAGAAAATGCCAGAGACAGTGGCTGCCCAGGGCAGGCTGCGGGAAGGGGGCCCTGGGAGCCCTGTCAGCTCCGGTCAGGTTCTAGTGGGAACGCTGTGTGCTGACCGGCAGCGTGAGCCCTCTGCCGAAACCCCAGCTGTGCTGGGAACTGACCTCATTCATGAAGTAAACACTGAATCAGATACCAGCGGGCCGAGCCCTGGTGGAGTGGAAATAACAGGGACGTTTCCATCATTACGAAGCTGCCAATTGGACTTGGCCAGAGGAACGCTGAATATGTCCATCGGGGTGAGTTCATTACCTTTTCCTGCCAACTCCATCAGGAGCCAATGGCCTTGTTGCGGTTGAAATTATTTGTATGAAAATGCTTTACTTACATTTCAGCTTTTATACCCCAGATAATGTACTGGAAAGCAGCGTAGTCTAGCAACTGGAAGACAATATTGGGAGCCCGGCGGTTGGCGCGCAGTCCTGGCCGCGCCTGGAGCGCTCCGCGGGCCAGCGGTTACCGCACTTGGCCCTGGGATCCTGTTGCTGGAAGAGGAAGACGGGTTGGAGAGCAGGGTCTGTCCCATGATCCGGGCTCGGGCGCAATCCCGGGTCCCGGAGTTTGTGTTCTACATCACGGGCGCCTCTCTCACGTTGGCTTACACCGCCCCCCCTCCCCCCCCCCCACTTAGCTCAGAGGCCGCGCACCCGGGCGACAGGTGGGTCCTGTCTGTCCTTGGCTCCCATTCCCCACTCGCTCCTCCTTCCTTCTCACTTGGGAGATGGAGGGGTCGGTGCGTTACTCCTCTGTGTGCGATGCGGTTCCACCTTCTGGGAGAAGCAATTTGCAAAAGCGGTTCCTCCCTTATCCTCACGGACGTGGAAGGCAGCGGAGCTGAAGTGTGGAGCCAGGGGCCCCGGTTCCCTCCCCAGCTCTGCCCCTGACAAGACGGGCAACCAGGGGGCAGGTCACCCACACTCTCTTCTGTGCCTCCATCTTGGCACCTGGGAAACACAGGTGGACACAGCACCTGCTGGATAGGGGCGCTGGCCGGGAGGCGTCCGGCTTCATTCCTGCGAAGCACTCAGCAGAGCCTGCCCCATGGAGGAGCCGAGCGTTAGCCTCTGTGGTCACTGTCAGGGCCGTTACTAGCCTGAAGGAGTAAGAACAGACAATCCGAATGGACATGATCCAGTGACACCTTTACGAGGTGTGAACCCACAGCGGCATCCCAGGCAGGGCGACAAAAAGCCAGGCGACTCAGCTGGGACCGATTCACTGCGTCGCTTAAATCGCTTACCAATTTCATTTTTCGTTCCTGTCTATCTGTCACCCGGGCTTAGCTCGCTATTCCTTCCTTAGGGTCGTCTCGTCCGACTGTTGAGAGTAAAGTAAGGTCAAGAAAGGCGCCGCCATGTGTCACTGTCTCACCCGAAGACGAGTCCATGGGTGCTTCTGCCCTGCGCTATCCATGGAGCTGTCACCGGGGTGCCCGTCCCAGGCCCCGGGGCTGCGCCTCCGGCTGAGGACGAGGGCAGCTGGCATCTGTGTCTCACAGAGACCTCCTTTCCCCGTAACCTAAGCCATTTGCCCAGCTTCCTTTCAACACGGCCAAGGCTGTTCGTGAACTCGCTGTGGGTCCCCGGGGCCCCCCGACCCCGGCCACGCTGGGGCGGGAGGAGGCAAGCCCAGTGGCTGCTCCTCTGTGAGGTGGAAGTAACCGGCGCTGACAGGCCTCGGCAGGGAGCGCCGAGCACCTCTGCGGTCTCGGGTATTTCCAGGAATTGTGGGGAATTGAGATAAACGTCCTAAATTAAAAAAAAAAAAAAAAAGGATGAATTGGATAAACTTAAGGCCAGTGAGCTTAGTTTTGATCACGGGCAAACTCTGGAGCAGATAATCAAATGAATGGTTGACCAGTGTTTAGAAAGGGGATTCCAAAGGTCAGTATCGATGATCAAAGGGAATGCCTTTCACTCGACTATAAATCAGGTGAGCACTTCCTCTGACACAGTGCAACGGCTTTTGACAGCAGTGTCAGGGTTTCTCATGGAATCCTCACGGACAAAAGAGTGACCAAGACGGCCAGCGCTCGAAGGGACGTTAGGAAATCAGGTGGCACATGCTCGCGTAAGGGGGTACCACCTGCTCTGGGCCTCGTAGCTGCTTAGTGTCAAGGCTGGGACCCACGCCGGGGTCTGTGCCCCAGGCGAAGGCCCCACCCACTGCCGAGCGAGGCGGAATGTTAGCAGCAGATGGGACAGTGCGGTCCCCAGGCGTTCTCTCATGGCCTGCCAAACAGTTCTGTCCTTGGCCCCAACCCCTTTAACATTCTGTCAACAACTTGGATAAAGCCAAAGATAACTGCTTATCAACTGTGCAAACAACACGGGACTGGGAGGGGAGGCCAATATGTTGGAATTACAGAATCGGGATCCAAATTATCTCAGCAGGAAAGAATGATTCTATCCAACAAGATGAAATTTAACTGGAATACATGCAAGGTCCTGCGCTGGGCTCCAAAACTTGATTGCAAAAGTATAGGATGGGGCTGGAAAACATGTCCAACCTCACCCACAATCAAAGACATGCAAATGAAAGCAGCCAGGAGATAATTACTTTCCCCTATCGGACGGGACGGGCAATGATTAAAAGAGTGACAACTCCCCCGGTCTGGTGGCTAGGGCATGGGGAAACAGGCTCTCTCTAAACCGCCGTGGCCATATAAACAAAAGCTCTCTTCCGGGGGGACAATCTGGAAATGTACAGCGAAAGCTATAACAGGCACCATTTGTCCCACCAGGTTAGTGTATAGAAATGTATCCCAAGACAAGTATACAGTGTGGCTGGTGTCGCTCAGTGGGTGGAGCGTCATCCCATGGACCAAGAGGTCCTGGGTTCGATTCCCAGTCACGGCCCATGCCCGGGTTGCGGGCTTGATCCCCAGCAGGGGCTGTGTAGGAGCCAGCCGATCGAAATGTCTCTCTCATCGTTGTTTCTAGCTCTCTCTCCTTCTCCCTTCCTCTCTGAAATCAATTAAAAATACGCTTTTGAAAAACAAAGACAAGTATGCAAAGGGTTATGCCAGCGGTTCTCAACCTGTGGGTCGCGACCCCTTTGTGGGGGCGGGGGTCGAACGACCCTTTCACAGGGGTCGCCTAAGACCATCGGAAAACACATATATAATCACATATTGTTTTTGTGATGAATCACTATGCTTTCATTATGTTCCATTTGTAACAATGAAATGGGGGGTCACCACAACATGAGGAACTGTATGAAAGGGTCGTGGCATTAGGAAGGTTGAGAACCACTGGGTTATGCAGAAGGATATGCACAAAAGCACTGTTAAGGAAAGAATCCTTTTGGAGCCGATGTTCAGTTTGGGAACAGAAGACCTGGGGCATCAGAGGGGCACCATAGAGCTACCGTCAACTACTCGATGTTACCAGGAGGAGCGATTAGGGTCTGTCTGTGTCGCTCCTGAAGGCCAGACCAGGATTTATAAGAGATAGATGTGGCCTAATATGACAAAGCAGATTCTAACCATCAATTCTGTCCCAAATTAGAATGGGCTTCCTTGTACCTTCCCAATCCCTGGCCGATGGCCCTTAGTCCAGGGCGTCAGAGAGGACGGTCACAGTTCTGCAGCCCTGGGGAGGCAGTGCTCACTGTGGCTCCTCCCGAGGAAAAGAGGCAGTGAGTCTGCGTTAAATCATCTTAAATCATCGAAGGGTGGAGTCGCCATTTGAGTTGATGGTGGGTGGGAGGCCACAGCAGGCTCCATTTCCTGGCATCGAATTCTGGGAATGGAGTGAGAACACGACCTGCTGCCCAGCACAACCCTTACGGGGAGCCCGCGGGAGAGGGCCACCCCGCCACCCTAGGCTTTTAGGAATACCTGCTGTGTACAGCTCCCCTAAGGTAAACCTAGGGGAAGCTGTGAGCTGAACCTGAGGCAGGAAATGGAAGATGAGTGCTTCTTCCGCTAAGTCATTCCACCGTGTTTTGGTTCCCAGTAGCCCGACAAAGGGGTACGTGTGCAACTGCGCTCTCTACACCTTTTCTCCTTTGCATTAATTTCATCTGAAACGTCCCGTTTTCATTATAAACCACATCCATCATAAATCACACTGTATCCAGCAGCCGGAACGCAGAGACTCAGTACTTTAGAATGCCTCTCCTTCGTGTGCTCGGGCATTTCTTGGCTCACCACTTCCGTGGATGAAGTCCCTTCCTGGCCTCCCTTCCGTTCAGTCTTCCCATCGACGGGAAACACTCGTGGCTATGCGTGGTGGGTCCACAACGCGACATGCAGATCATGTATCGCAGTAATGTACACGCGAAACCTATGTGAGCCTATTAACCAATGTCCCCCAAACACATTGAATTAATTTTAAAACCCCGCCCTGAGCCCTCCCTGTAAGACACTCACATGCCGCCTGCCAGGGAGCCCTCACTGTCACTCCACTCTGGAGCCGGGAGTCGCCTCCTTCCAGCCCGTTGGTGGGAGGAGTTCTTTTTCATGAGGCAACTCATCGCATCACCAACAGACCTGGGTGGCCGTCGCGGCCCTGCACAGGCTGCTCGCCGCAATGCCCGGCCAAGGCCCCTCACTCTGAGCTCAGGCCACATGGGCCTGTCATTTCTTCCAACTTGTCACAGTCCTTCCTGTCACAGGATGTCTACTCATATCCCTTTCTTTGCCTGGAAGGCATCCTTTGGATCTTAATTAATGCTTGAGCTGAATTGTGCTTCCCAGTTCATATGCTAAAGTCCTAAACCCTAGCGTCTCAGAACGGGGTTGTATTTCAAGCCTGGTGGTGCTTTTAAGGAGGTAATTATGTTAAAATGAGGCCGCTAGGGTGGGCTCCAATCCAATCTGACTGGTGTCCTTACAGGAAGAGATTAGGACCCCGGGAGAGACACTAGGAGTGCAAGTGCCCAGAGGAAAGACCGTGTGAGGGCACAGCAAGAAGGCGACCACCTGCAAGCCAAGGAGAGAGGCCTCAGGAGAAACCAAACTTTCTGACACCTTGATCTTGGACTTCCTCCCTCCAGGACTGTGAGGAAATAAATTCCCATTGTTTCAGCCACCGAGCCTGTGTCATTTCGTACTGACAGCCCAAGCTGACTAATAGAATGAAGAAGTCGCTGCCTCAGGAGAGCTCTTTCCCACCCTCACCCCTTTAGCACTAATTGCTTGTCCTCTGTCACAATTTGTGAATAACCGTTTATTTGGATGACTGTATGGCTATTGTCTGTAACGCTTCCTCAGGATATAGACTCCAGGGGAGGGAGGAAACATGTGCATTGAGGTTCTCCATTACGATTCCAGCCACTGGCCATGTGCTGGTCACCCGGGGAAGTGTTTCATATTGTTGAATGAAAGGCAGAAGTATCATTTCATTGATATAAAAAATGAGGAAACTGAGCCAGGCCGGGGTAGCTCAGTGGTTGAGTGTTGACCTATGAACCAGGAGGTCACGGTTTGATTCCCAGTCAGGGCCCATGCCTGGGTTTTGGGCTCATTCTCTAGTGTGAGATGTGCAAGAGACAGCCGATCAATGACTCTCTTTCATCATTGATGTTTCTCTCTCCCCCCCACTTCCTCTCTGAAATCAATAAAAATGTAATTTAAAAAAATATAAAAAACCGAGACTCAGAAAGGTTAAACTTCCTAAAAGTCACAAAGAAGCTAAGTGACAAAGGGGGACGGGGACCCAAGCCCCTAAAGCTCTGGCACTTAACCACTACTTAACCCTCTAATTTTGAAATACATCCATTCACTCAACAAATACTGAGCACCTACCACGTGCCAGCTTCTATCTAGGAACTAGGGATGCAGCGATGACAAAAGAGACAAAACTGCTGCCTTCATATGGAGAGAGGACACCAAATAAGATAAAGAACTTTTAGTGTATATTAGGTGACAAATGCAATGGAGCCTATCGGGAACGTGGGATCAGGGAGTCAGATTTGTAAAATCAGGAGATTAGAGGCCTTTTCGAGTCAGGAATGTTGGAGCCAAGCCTCAAATGAGGCGAGGGAGGGAGCCCTGGGGATGTTTGAGGACAGTAAGTTCTGTGTCCCAGAGGCAGAAGTAGGCACGGCCAATGACCTATGTGGCGGGAGTAAAGCGAGGGGGTCAAAATTAGGAGAGGGACGCAGTGAGTTTCAGGAACCTGGTAGTGCAGGAATGTCTGGCCATGAAAAAACGGTGGCTTTTACTCTGACAGCGGAGTCTTGGGCAGGTTTTGCACCGAAGAGCAACACATTCAAGCAACACATTCAAGCCTCCTGCCCCACGCAGAATCCGACCTAGAGCAGCTTGAATTTTTACTTTCCTTGGACCAGTGGCACTTCCGATATTTACTATTTTAGTTTAAGAAACCCAACAAACTGAATTTTGTGCTCTGACTCTACCTTTGGGGATTCCTGGGATCGCCGGTCCCGACAGAGCGAGAGCGTCCGGGTTGCCTAGGGAACCCACGCGGAGAGCTTGCCACGGGACCTTTCGCGCGCTTCCGGAACACCATCGTCAGCTGACCAGTTCTCCTCCAATCCCCTCTCGGGGGCGGGGATCAACGCACCGTCTCCACAGCAACGCCTACGCCAGTCCCAGCTCAGGGCTTCCGCACGGCGGAGGCGCGCTAGGATGACGTCACGGACCCAGCGGCGCTAAAACGACGTCACCTTTGGCTCGGAAGACCGGGCTCTGCAGAGAGGGTTCCCCAGCCTGGGACACTGCGCATGTGTCACCTCAGATTGGCTCGTGTTGCCAGCCCTCGCTGGCGCGCCTTTAATTTTAGCCGGAGAAGTCATCGGGGGTGCCAGTCCCGCTGGCTTTCTGGGTGCTATTTTGAGGGCAGATGTCCGAGAATCAGACAGTTCCTTCACTTTGTCTTGTTAGTCTCTTACCTCTTCTGGCGCATGCCTCGTTGCATCCATACACCACCCACCAGTCTGAAAATGCCAGCTGACTCCCCAAATTGCTGTTGCCAGCAAGCTTCCTCTATCAGACCACCTACCAGCGGTTCTCAACCTGTGGGTCGCGACCCCTTTGGCGGTCGAACGACCCTTTCACAGGGGTCGCCTAAAACCATCCTGCATATAGATATTTACATTACAATTCATAACAGTAGCAACATGACAGTTATGAAGTAGCAACGAAAATAACTTTATGGTTGGGTCACAACATGAGGAGCTGTATTTAAAGGGCCAGAAGGTTGAGAACCACTGATAGTCCTTTCTAAACCGATGCTTGCAAGATCAGCAAGCAAACTCTTCTGCACTAGTTGTAACATAAAGGTAACCAAATTCCTCCTGAGGACCCGAGTTCTCTCAGTGGTCAGCAAACTGCGGCTCGCGAGCCACATGAGGCTCTTTGGCCCCTTGAGTGTGGCTCTTCCACAAAATACCGACTTCTGTGCACGGGCCACGAAGTTTCAATTGCACTGTACATGCATGCCCGCACGTGGTATTTTGGATCCAAACAGTCCACCTGGCTAAGTACATGGCCTGCAGGTAAATGAATTGTCATGGTTCTGGAACTTATGAAGTACCCACTGTCCTGGGCAGTATGCTGAGCCCTGGGTACGGTGATGATGACAGTTCCCTCATAGGTGACAGCTCACTTCACTGATTAATTCAGGATACATCGCACAACTGTGTGCCAGGCACGGCTTGGGTTGTTACTGCTCATGGAAAGAATGAAGTGTGGTCTAAGGTTTAGGATTCGTCCCGGAGTCAGATTTGATTTCGAACCTTGGCTCTGCTCCTTACTTGCTGAGTGATCCTGGGTGAATTACCCTCGTTGCCCCTCAATTACATGATTGATAAAAATGGGCATAATAATGCCTACCTCCAGCCTGGTTGGTGTGGCTCAGTGGTTGAATGTCAACCTATGAACCAGGAGGTTCGATTCCTGGTTGGGGCACCTGCCTGGGTTTTTGGCTCGATCCCCAGTGGTGGGTGCGTGGCAGGCAGCCAATTGGTGATTCTCATCATTGATGTTTCTTTCACTCTCTCCCTCTCCCTGCCTCTCTGAAATCAATAAAAATAAATATAAAATGCCTACCTCCTAAAGGTAACTGATGAGACTTAAACTGCATGCCTGGGTTTGAGGAATCTTTTCTTTCCACTTCCTTACATTTCTTCCCTTCTCAGTCTGTCTGTCTCAGGCCTCACACTGAGGACACCACCACTAGTGGGAAAACAGCCCCCTGACCAGCCCACGGCCTCAGAGGTCGTCCGCAGATTCTCCTCAAATTGTTTTAAAAACAGCTTTCATCCAGACGCTGCTTTTTGTGGGTCTGTGTGCTGAGGCCAAGTTATATTTAAGCAGAGCCCTCCCACCTCCTCCCCAAACAAGCTCCTCCAAAACCACCCAAATCCAAAAGGACAAAAAAAAAACAACCCATAAAAAATAAAATAAATCCTTTTCTCCAAGTGCACGGTGACTTGAAGCTGTGCTGGGGATCGGAGGGCGGCCTGTGTGATCAGGGCAGAGCCTGGGTCGCTGTCTGAGGACGAGGCTCTGTACGG
Source organism: Myotis pilosus (assembly GCA_036010255.1). Classification (NCBI taxonomy): domain Eukaryota; kingdom Metazoa; phylum Chordata; class Mammalia; order Chiroptera; family Vespertilionidae; genus Myotis; species Myotis pilosus. The sequence goes on from JASKON010000010.1 coordinate 75,079,792, forward strand.
GCTGGGGAGCGGGTGTCTGGCTGCCCTGTCACCACAGGGCCTGTGGTTTCCTACCCTGTCTGCATCCTCGTCCCACGAAACAGCAGCGGGAGAGAAAGCAGACGTGCACACCGGCGGACACACACGCCCAGACTGCGCAGCCTTCAGAGGAAGCGGAGCACCAGATGTTCTGGGTTTCCTGTTCAGTGCTTCCACAGCTGGTCGGGTCTGTGGTTGTGGTTTGTCTGTCTCGGGCTCATGTGAGAGACAAAAGCTGGGCTGACGGGAAACCTCCCCTCCCTGCCCCCCGCCCTCAGCTCTAACTGATCAGCCACATGGAAGCCTGGCAGGTCAGACGTTTCCTGAAACACCCAGAGCTTGGATTCTCCCCGGAGGAGGCTCTTCCCGCCCCCGACCCCCATCTCCGAAAAGCAGCCCCTGGGCTGGTGGCCGGCCCTCAAAGAACCTGGGGACGATAGAAATCTCTCCAGCCCTAACCGGTTTGGCTCAGTGGATAGCGCGTCGGCCTATGGACTGAAGGGTCCCAGGTTCGATTCCAGTCAAGGGCATGTACCTGGGTTGCGGGCACATCCCCAGTAGGGGGTGTGCAGGAGGCAGCTGGTCAATGTTTCTCTCTCATTTCTAACTATCCCTCTCCTTTCCTCTCTGTAAAAAAACAACAACAAAAAAACCCAAAAAACAAAAAAACCCAAACTCAATAAAATATATTTTAAAAAAAGAAATCTCTCCAAATACACTATTGCATAGACCTGCACCCTGAACAGAAGGAAGCCGAGGCCAGGTTGCTACTGTCACTGACCCCGCGTCCCACACAGAACAGCCACTAAGAAGCACTCAACAGGTGAAGGAACGAATGAGGAACAGGGGACTTGGCTTCGGGGTTAGATCTATAAGCCCCTGCTGGCCATCACTTCTCATAAGTGCCTTTGGATTCAAACAGACAAGCGTTCGAAGGGGCCCCGTGCTGCTGGTTTGCCGCGAGTGATTTGACCCCTCCGGGCTTGTTTCCTCATCAGCAAAATGGAGACGATAACATTATTTCACAGACTTGTCCGGGCCCAATGGCACACGTGGATCGGCTTGATCTGGAGACTTGCCCTAGTAACTGCTGGCTTCCTTTTCTCCTTGCAACTCCGCTGTTGACTTCAGGAGAAGCAGACAAGACCCAATTGCCAAAGCACTGGTCCCAGGACAGCTGTCTGGTGGGGCCGTGGGCATTTTGTCGGTGCCCATTGAGGGGGGATGCTGGGGCACACGCAGGGTCTCTGGGAAGCGCCACCCAGTGTCTTTCTCTGGGTGTGGAGTATGGTGAGCTTCTTGGGGTCCCAGGGGAGAACAGGCAGCGTGCTCCTTGTGGGTCGTCTGCTGAGGCCAAGTAGTATATTAATAACATCAGTGATGATATGAATAGTATGGCTACTGTTCTGTCTGCATTGGGACCCGGGCACACAGGAACCAGTGTTCTGAGCCCCAGCCCCCCCCCACCCCCCCCGGCCTCGCTGCAGTCTCTGGCTGCCCCCTCCCTGTGCGCTGAGGCCCCCACAGCCACGCGTGGCCATGGGGGTCTTGCCTCTGAGGTCTGAGGAGCGCTGCAACCCTGGGCCAGTTACTCTACTCTCTGTGCCTCTGTCTCCTCGTTTATAAAGCGGGTAAAATGAGAACCACATCAGAAGGCAGTTGCGATGAGTAAATGAGTGAGATACACAGCACAGAACAGCTGTGGGCCTGTGGGAGGGGCCGAGTGAACCGTTACAGGCACACGTGCATCGGGTGCTGACAACAACCTCACTCCAGGTAGCTTCTGTTAGTCGTTCCGTTTCACAGGTGAGAAAACTGAAGTTCAGAGAGAGGAAGCGACGTTTGCAAGTTCACACAGGTGGTACGTAGCCAGGGCAGGACTTTTCTCCAGCTCTTTCTCACCCCTTCTTGTGTGAGGTTTGAACCACCTCCCTCAGCTGCATTTTCTCCTTCTTCTCAGAGTCCACCCCCATCCCCACCCTCATCCTCACCCCACGCCATCCCCACCTACCCCTGCCCCAGGATGCGCAGCCTCTTTCTGCCGCCCAGGACCTCACCCCCTGCAGCTTCCAGCTGGATTTGCACTTTCAGACCCAGGTCCTGACTCATCGTTTCCTTGCAGAAACTGAACTTTGCAGAGCGGCTTCTTCCAAGCAATGGTTTTGAGTTGGGAATGACCTGAGTTACTTCCCGGGGACAGTTCAGGTGTTTCTGGGACTGTTGTATTTTAACCCCAAGAAACGGCGGCTGGGGAGACACAGGTGGTTGTCGTCTCAGCTGGGGACGTGGCCCTTGGCTGCACCCCTCAACCCCACTGCTCCGGGGGTGGCTTTGTCCGAGGGAAGAGGCAGCATGATGTGGCGCCAAGGTTCTCAGACACAGCGAGCAAACCGATTGGCCGAGGACCTTCGAAAATACAGCTCCAGGGCCCATCTCAGTGCCTGGGAACTGCATTTTGAGAAATCCCAGTTTTGTACCAAGAGACACAAGACCCAGGGCCAGGTTCTGCAGTTGCTGTGTGACCTCGCAGGACATTAAGTCTGGCTGAGCGACAGTGCTCTCGTCTTTAAAATAGGGATGAACCCTACCTCACTGGCTTCACGCCCTCTCCATGCCTTGGGATAAGAGAGAGGGTCATCTTTATGGCCGGGTTCAACCAAGCGCTGTAGAGAAATTCAAAGGAAGGCACAGACCCAGGTCCAAGCCTCAGAGGAGTTCCTTAAAGCTTTGGTGAGATGGGAACCATGGGGGCCCCTGAATATTAGCTCCTAAGCATTCCTTTGATGAAGGCTGTTAGCCAGAGGGGTGGGGTGTTGTTTGCCGCCTCCTGCACGCTAATCTCTCCACGAACAACATGGTCAGGTAGACCAGTGAGCGGGAGCTTGAAGCAGTCAGGGCAGGCCAGGTGCTGCTGCAGTAACAATCAGCCCTGGGTCTTGCTGGCTGAACACCACCAAAGTTTGTTTCTCGCTCACAGTGTGTGACCAGCTAGTCAGCAGGCGGTTCTGCTCCACAGACTCACCCAGGGACCCAGGCGGACAGAAGCCCCGCCTCCCAGCTGCACCATCTGGAACCCTCCTTCGTCACAGCGAGTGTGGGCTTCTTACTGCCTCACCTTGGCAATGACATGCATCACTTCTGCTCAATGTCATTGGCCAACACAGGTCACGTGGCACAGCCGGACCGTAGGAGAGCAAATGGCATCGTGGGCGAGCTTATTGCTTCTGCCCCGGGATATTTCCAAGAGGAGGGAGGTCCAGACTTCCAGCTTGGGCACCAAGACCGATGCCCCCGGAGAGAAGAGGAAGGGGCGCTCCTCTGTTGCGTGGTCCTTGCGCCCTGCAGTCGCGGGAGCTCAGCTTTCCCATCTGGTGGAGTGGAGTTTTATTGGTTTGAGAATGTGGGGTTCCCTCCCCCCTTTTCTCATTCTTGCCTACCCTCAAAACATGGGAACTAGATCAGTCTGCCCCCAGCAGCCAGCAGTCTGGTGCAGGCCCCCAGGATGGAGAGGAGCCATTGCCCAGCAGGCCGGGAGCTGCCCCAGGAGCTCCCAGGGTCCCCGGGGCGCGGGGTGGGAGGCTGCTGCTGCCAGGAGGCGGTGTGCCCGGCCGCCGACCCCGCCAGAGTCCCTGTGCTCTGCACAGAGCCCGCCCCAAGTACCCAGAGGCCTTCAGAGATGGGTAAACCCAGCAATTGGGGGCAGCATTGCTGGAGCACGCGGGCTTGGGAATGTGCCTGGAGAAATCTCTCATTCCTCGAGTGTTGGTGGATACATGCACGTATTTGTTTAACCTCAAATCAAGCCACAGCCCCCATGTCTGAGCTGCTTTGAAAGGGTTGTTTTAAAACAGCTGAGCAAGCGGAAAAGCCGGGCCTAGGTGCTGGGAGGCTGTGCAGGAAGCGGGGGCTCGGGCAGCGCCCCATCTTCCATGGGTGCCTGCTGTGGGTGGGGGTCGGGGAGGAGGGAGGCCGGGCCCTTCTCCCTGAGACGCACTGTGGCTGCACTGTCTCCGAGGTGGCTCACCCTGGGCTGTCGGGTCCCCTGGGAGCGCAGGGCGGGAGGAACCCAGGAAGAGGCCTTTGTCAGATCGAATCTCATCCCAGCTTTGCACGCAACACTCGGAGTTCCTGTGTGACTCCTGCCCCGCCAGCCTCCACTTCCCCCCTTTTGGTAACAGTATGACTCTCCCAGGAGAGCCTGCTTCGTTGGTTCCTGCTTCGACCTGTCCCCTGGGTTTTACCCACCCACCCATTTACCACCCGGGACTTCTTGGAAAAGAAGTGGAGGAAGGAAGAAAGGAAGGAGGGAGGGAAGAGGAAGGGAGGGAGGGAGGAAGGAGGGAGGAGGGAGGAAGGAAGAGAGGAAGGAAACAGAATCTTGCAAGTGGCACAGAAGCCTCCCAAGCTGAGGTGGGCGTCATCACCCCTGCACCCCGAAAACCAGCTGCAGTTACTATTACCCTTCATCCCACCCCCTGCCCTGCAGCACGGGGCGGCGGCGGGGGGGGGGGGCCCGCAGAGCTCTGCCTGGTGCTCCTTGGAGGGGGAGCTGAGCTGACCCCCCTTTCTGTCTGTGGGGGCGCGGGGTCCAGGCTGCAAAGAAGGGGGAGCCTATGTCAGACTCAGTGCTCAGGCCCCACCATTCAGCCCGGCCGAGGGCTGAGGCTTCTGGCCCCCGCCCCCGCACCCCACCCTCCCGCCCCCCCCACCCCCCCTCCGCCCCCGTGGGGCCTCCTGCCCGGCCCACTGGCCGCAGGTGGAGTTGAGACGCAGGCCCCACAACTGCACCTGCCGCTGCTCCTCCCGTGAGGCCGTCTGCGTTCCCACCGCGTCCGGCTCCACAGCCTGCGCTCCTTTAACTCTCGGTCTGAGAGGGAGGCCTGTGGTCCTCGCCATCACACAGAGGAGGAGGCTGACGCTGAGGGAGGGTCGGGAGCGGGGCGGTCACACCGCTAAGAAGAGCCCCTGCTGGGCCTCAGATGTGGGGCTGACCGGGCCCCAGGCCCCACTTCACGTCTGTCCCGAAGGGAAAGCAGCGAGAACCGCGTGGGTCTTTCTCACCCGGCGGCCTCTGTGAGGGGCAAGGGCACCGCATCCCGAGCCCTGGGGAGAGAGTGGGCACGTGCGGGTGTGAGCCAACGAACGGGGGCGTGTGGGGGTAGGAGCATGAGGGGGCGTGTCAGTGTGGGTGCGGGTGAGTGTGGGGTGCACTGGTGTGAGTGTGGGTGCGTGTGAGTGTGGGTGCGGGTGAGTGTGGGTGCGTGTCAGTGTGGGTACGGGTGAGTGTGGGGTGCACTGGTGTGAGTGTGGGTGCGTGTCAGTGTGGGTACGGGTGAGTGTGGGGTGCACTGGTGTGAGTGTGGGTGCGTGTGAGTGTGGGTGCGGGTGAGTGTGGGTGCGTGTCAGTGTGGGTACGGGTGAGTGTGGGGTGCACTGGTGTGAGTGTGGGTGTGTGTGAGTGTGGGTGCGGGTGAGTGTGAGTGCACTGGTGTGAGTGTGTGCATACGGATGCTGTTCCCAGGAGCCAGCTGCCTCTCTGTTCTGGAGCCTGGCCACTCAGGCAGGACCCCTTGTCCCTGCAGAAGTCACTCGCCCTTGGTGTATGGGGCAGCCTCCCCCCACCCACCCCCAGTCAGGAAGGACACTGTGGGAGGGTGGGTGGGAGTCAGGCCTGGCGACTTGAAGGGGATGAGCTGAGCATGTGGTCTGGGCTTTCTCCCTCTTGTCCAAGCTTCTCATTCACACAGACCTTAGCTCCCCAGTGATATGGGGGGAGGGGGCTGTCTTTCAATTCTCTTCTCCCTCCACAGCATCCTTAGCCAGTGTGGCCAGGGCTGGGCTCACAGATGACACCACTGCTGACACTAAAATCCATGCGTGTTGGGGGGTGGGGGTGGGGATGGGCATGTGGGAAGCAGGAGAGATCCCACCCCTGGCCTGGACCCTTTGTTAGGATTTAAGGTGGGGGTTGGGAGTGAGACTAACTTGGGTTCAAGTTCACTGTTTCCTCGTGTGTGGCAGCCTTTCACGCCGTCAGCCCACATCTGGAAGTTGGAGAATTTGACTAAAGACAGGAATCTCAAGAACAGAAAGACTTTCCCTCTGAAGATGTTCCCGACAGTGTTATCCTATATAATAAAAAGGTAATATGTAAATAGACTGAACATCAGAACAACCAAACAACCAATCAAAGCATAATATGCTAATGATATGCTAAGGCTGCTCAACCGCTCACTATGACGTGCACTGACCACCAGGGGGCAGATGCTATAACCAGTAGGTTAGCTTGCTGCTGAGGTCTGGCCAATCCGGACTGAGCAAGATGGGCCAGATACACCCTGGAGCCTTCCTGTGGTCCCTGGTCTCTCCCCAGCCAGATCTCGTGCACCAGTGGGTTCCCTCCCCCTGGCCTGCACCCTCTCGCAATGTGGGACCCCTCAGGGGATGTAGGAGAGCCTGTTTAAGCCCGCTCCCACAGGCCACTCCCCTTGGGAGGGTGCCAGACGCAGGGCTCATGGCTGGCAAGCGCTGCTGTGGCTGTGTGAGCCTCTCCCGATCCGGACTGATTTGGCACGAGCCTGCAGCAGGCACAGCGGACCTGGGATGAGCAGGAGCAGCAGGTAGGAGCTGCAGGCGGCGTTGGATTGTGGGTTTCAGCCCGATTCCTGCAGGGCACCCAGAGGGACCCCACCTGTGCACACATTTGTGCACCGGGCCTCTAGTTTATAATAGTGAAGAGTTGGAAGCTGCCTGTGTTCGCTCACGTGGGAGAATGGCTACAGGAAGGATGGCTTTACCTGCTGCGTAAATATTAGATAGACATTTAAAAAGATGCAGTCCTATGCTGACTTAGTGGTCACAGAAAAGTTCCCTAATAAGGTAAAACGATTATAACCATGTTAAACCAACAGCAACCCTATATCCAACAGGTCTGCCTAAGAGAGAAAGCAACAGAAAACACTGCAAAATGTACGCTGCGTGATTTCAAATTTCTTCTTCCCACTTGTTAATAACAAGCATGAATACTTATATCCAGAGTAAGTACACTTTAAAAATATCTTTTCTTCTTATCCTGGGATTGGTAAGACAGTACCAACAAGGAAACGAAGAAAAACACGTTACCATGTTGTGTATTTCCTTCCAGTCCCTTCTCCATGCATATTCCCATGTCTATAAATAGATGCTCGGTTGACGGGGGAGAAAAAGCCGAAGGAATTTTGGAGGCGTTCTCTCTGGGCTCGAAGTCCAGTTCCCTGGAAGTTCCCCGTGGCTGCAGGAAGAGTGAGGCCTCTGTCTCAGGGCCCCGGGGGGAGAGCTGCTCCGTGCTCCCCTCAGACCAGGGCAGCCCTCCATCCTCAACCTGGGAGCTGCCCCTGGGACCAGCTGGCTGACCGGCTGTCCCCGGGCCCACCCCAGCCTCCAGGCCCTCCTCCACGCCTTTCTAGGGGTTAATTGGTGGATGAATCCCGACCTTCCCAAAGCCTGGAGTCTCCAACCTGGGAGACGTTCCCTTTTCCAGGGGGAGGGGCAGTGGTTGGTGTGGGTGGGGGTTCCCATCTTGGTGCCACGGGTTGTTGCCCAATCGGAAGCAGGTTCGGTGGGGCCAGGCCTGCTGGGTCCTGCCCTGCCTCGCCCTGCTCACATGGGGACATTTGCCCCCACGGCTTTGCCAAGGCCACCACCCTGGCCCCCGGGGGATGTGATAGCGAGATTCAGGCGGCTCCACCGGGCTGTTGACTCATGTACCCCCTCAGATGAGGCCAGCTCACCCCTCCCTGGCCTGGGCCCATCTCCACACACCCTCGATCTAGGAGATAGCACTGCCTTCTCCTCCTAGGAATTGCATGCGCTCTGGGGATGGGGTGCTGGAGGGGGTGTGTGGGAGGGGGGGAGGTGAGAAGGCCTGTTTCTGCACAGCTTCCCCATCTCAGGGCCACCTCTCCCCGCCCCCGCCCCAGCCCATCCTGTGGCCACATCTGCCCCCATGAATAAGCTCCTGTGATTCAGAGCATCTCCATTCTCCCCACATCCTTCCCCTCCTCCTTCTTGGGGCCCCCCGCTCACCCCCAACCCCCAGGCTCTCATCAGCTTTCCGAGAACCACAGCTGTTTCTTCGTGGTCAGAGGTGACCGTGACCAGAGTCCCGGGGTTCTGCCCTGAGCCGACTTCCCTCTGCAGCGGTCTGTTTCCACTTAGAAGGCAAAACAGGTCAGGCTGGCCCAGCCCTGGGGTCGGGGTGAGGACAGGCTGGGAGGCTGGGCTGGGCCCAGGCAGGAGTGTGTGTGTGTGTGTGTGTGTGTGTGTGTGTGTGTGTGTGATGAGGCACCCAGGACCTGCTGTCCGCACTGCCCTCCAGTGCCCGGCACAGGGCCAGGCACATGGGAGGCACTGGAGAGTATTTTTGTAGAACAGATGCCCTTCCTCAAGGGGAGATGGCACTGGAGAGGGTCACGTTTTAATTTTTTGATGATGACAATTAGTTTGGTTCCATTCTCCAACGGCCTAATGCCATCAAAAAGCATCCGCTAAGCACCCGCTGGATGTAGAGCACGTGCTTTAGGGAGGGATGCTCTGCGGCCCGGCCATGTGTCCAGGCCTGGTATGTTGGAATTTAGATGAACAGTCTTTGCAACGCTTCCTTTAATCCACCAGACATGTATTTCAGGTTGGGACTGTACGGTTAACATCATTGTTAAACGATATGAAATGATAAATGGCATGAGGGGGGCCTCAGACACCAACGTGCCCCAGAATTGATGGACGAACCCACAAGATGGCCACTTGCCCAGGAGAAGGCGGTGCCTGGAGGGGAGATGAACCACCCTCCGGGCTATAGTTGGACTCCTCTGGTTTCAGGGATAGAAGGGCCCATTCAAGGCTTCCTTAGAGACTGGGGGTCCCCTGGGAGGATGACTGTGGAGCTAAAGCTGGGAGGGGCCTCAACCAGGCCACCCCCCCAGGGGCACTGCTGTTTCTGTAGGTCCAGGGCCCCTTCCCTCTGCTGGAAGCAGTGTCCCTCTGTCCCCATCATTCCCAAGACCCCGCCCTCCTCTCCCTGGAGTGGGGCCATGACCCGGAGCCTGCCAATTAGGGTATCCACCCAACTGTCTAACTGCATTGATTGGCTTAGAAATAGCACATGACCCCAGCTGGCCAATCAGAACCCTCCCAGGTACTTTCCCCTTTTTTTTGGCCAGTTGTTGGGCAGCTGCTCTCTTTTCTGGGGGCTACTGAGCCCGAAGGTGGGGAGGCTTTGAGTTTCGATGACCCTCATTCTCACAGAGGGTCTCACAGAGGGTCAGAGAAGATTTTGTCTTAGAGATGTGAGAAAGATGGGACCTGATGATGTCATGTGAACTCATGGATCTTTTTTTCCCCCCCAAATATATTTTTATTGATTTCAGAGAGGAAAGGAGAGAGAGAGAGAGAGAGAGAGAGAGAGAGAGAGAGAGAGAGAGAGAGAGAGAGAGAGAGAGAGAAACATCAATGATGAGAGACAGTCATTGATCCGCTGCCTCCTGCACACCCCACACTGGGGATCGAGCCCACAACCCAGGCACATGCCCCGACCAGGAATCGAACCGTGTCCTCCTGGTTCATAGGCCACGCCGGCCGGGCTGAACTCCTGGATCTTGATGTGCCTGAAGCTGAAGCTGGCCCATGTATGGTTTTCAGGTAGAAAACAAATAGGTCTCCCTCCCTCCCCCTCAGGCTGGATGGAGTTGGGTGTCTGGCTCTGTTGAGTGAGAAACAAGCCTGCAGGGGTTATTGCTGCTGCTCTGCCTGCTGGAATGGCCCGGGTGTCCTCAGGAGGAACCAGTTCAAGTTGATTTTTAAAAACTAGGCCTGATACACCAGGTCTTGACCTCAGATTCTGTCTGCATTCTCATGGCCCCCCAAGTCCCAACACTCCCCCACATTCACATACACAAGCTTCTCTTTGGCTGAGCTCAGTGTGGTAGACAGAACACTGGCCCTCCAAACAGGTCTCTGTTTCCAGAACTCGCTACCATGTGACTGCACACGGCAAAAAGGATTCTGCAGATGCGATGAGAGTTACAGACAGCGAGTGGGAGGTTACCTGGGATTATCCAGGTGGGCCATCAATGGCAGGGACCCTTGGAAGAGGGTAGCAGGAGGGCCCAGGTCAGAGATGGAGATGTGACGATGGGAACAGAGGCGGAGTGAACTGAGGCAGAGCTGCGAAAGGCGAGGCCATGGGTCCCCCCCGCTACACCCTCCAAGAGCAACACAGCCCTCCTGACCCCTGATTTCCGCCCAGAGTATTCGTCTACTTGGCCCGCCAAAACCAGACACCACAAACTGGGAGCTTCAATGGCAGACGGTTCTTTCTCACAATTCTGGAGGCTGGGGAGGTTCCAGATCAAGGTGCCAGAAAAGTCACTTTTTGATGAGGTCTCTCTCCCTAGCTTGTGGACAGCCACCTCCTCACTGCGTCCTCACATGACATTTTATCTCTGCGTGTGTGTGCGTGTGCGTGTGCGTGTGCATGTGTGTATGTGGGAGGGGGTCCTTCTGGTGATTCCTCCTCCTATGAGGACAGCACTCCTATTGGATCAACGCCCCATTCTTATGACCTGGTTTAACCTTCGTTACCTCTTTAAATGCCCTTTCTGCAAATATAGTCTCAATGGAGGGTAGAGCTTTAATGTATGAATTTGTGGGGGACGTAATTCAGTCCAAAACACCCAGTGAGACTGTTTTTAGACTTCCGGCCTCCAGAAGTAGAAAAGAATGAAGGTATGTTGTTTGAAGCCACGAAGTTTGTGGTAAGTTGTTATAGCAGCAACAAGAAACTAATACACTCAGCCCAGGAACTCTCTCTCTCTCTCTCACCTTCATGCCTTTCTCCCCCAACCCCCCGCCATCTGTGCCTCTGCCTCGCACTCCTAGCTGTCCAGCTCCCGCTAATCCTTGGGCATTCAGCTCAAGTTTTCCTTAGCCCTATATAACGATCCGTTTATGTCTCTGTCCCCCTCCCCACAGCGAGGCTGAAAATCCGTGTCTCCCATTCCTGCCCAGCACGCCTGGCTGGCATCACTGAGGTCGGAGTTCTGGCTTCACAGTTATTTGGGCAAAATCCTGGGACGCTAACTGAGATGTCTGCAACCGAGCCCCTGGCCGTCTCCCCTGGGAATCGGCTTCCCCCAGGTCCCTGCCTCTGACGGTGGCCCCTCCATGTGCCTGGAAGTCATGTCACAAACAGGAGCTCTTGACCCTTCTACACCCTCTCCCCACATCCAAGCCAGCACCGAGCCTAGTGAACTCCCGAGTCTCTCCACCTGCCACCCTCCTGGCCCTGCCCGCTTCCTGGTCCTGCCAGCATCCTGCCAGTGCCTGCTGAGTACTGAGTGCACAGCCTCCTGAGGCCTCCGGGCCCCAGCCTGTTCTCCGTGCAGCTGTCCCCAAGTGCAGGCCTTCGCCAGGCTGCCCCCGTCCTGGGTACCTTCCCCTGCTTTGCCGGGCTCATTCCTGCACAGAGGGCCAGTGCCTGCCTCCCAGTGAACACCTCATAGTCACGTCACTCACAGACACAGTGACGTTTCACTCCTGAATATTCTTTTTATTTTAAATATATTTTTATTGATTTTTAGAGAGAGGAAAGGAGAGGAGCATTGATCGCTGCCTCCTGCACGCCCCCTAATGGAGATTGAGTCTGCAACCCGGGCATGTGCCTGGATCGGGAATTGACCTCCTGCTTCGTGGGCCAGCGCTCTACCTCTGAGCCACACCAGCCGGGCTCACTCCTGACTATTTAAACAAGTGTCTTCTAAGCTCAAGGACAGTCTCTGGCGTGACCAACATCCCATGTTTATTCCCAGGAATTAAGTTCAGTGCAGAAGTGCTATATAACATGCAATGCGGGGTTGGGCTCCAGCAGTCCCTACATGTTGCTGTCAGTCAGGAGCCGACCAGGAGTGACACGTGGTGTCTGGGGGCATGTCCCCTTCACCCTCACAGTCCCTTCAGCAGCACGTGGACTTGCCCATAAGCCCTGAGCCTGCTCTAGAGAGGCAGGGCCGAGCCGCCGGGCTTGGGTGTGTCCCCCAATTCCCCAGAGCACCCAATCCATGGTGTTTTTAAATGAAATGAAATTGAAATTTTTAAACTCTTTAAAGTATTACATGTCTCCTTTCCCACCGATCCAACCCATAGTTTTTGTACCTGACTTGAGGAGATGACACAATCCCGTGTGCTCACAGCCACCCCTTCCTCTCACGGTGAAACCTGCGCCCTGTAAAGGGGACCCAGTTGAGGAAACACGTTGAACTCTCTCTCAGTCTAAACCTAGAGAGTGACGGTCACAGCAAGAGCAAGGGCAGGTTGCCTCCATCGGTCCTGTCCACCTGAGACATGACACTGCCCTCTTAGCGCAGGGAGGGAGGCAAAGGGCCATCCAGGCAGGGGTGCGGGAGGATGGGCAGGCCCCGGTAGAGCAGCTATTTGGCTCTGAGCCTCGGCCTCCCTGTCGGCCGCCCCTCGCACCCACGCTCGTGAATTCCCGGGAGTCTGTCTGGGATGTCAGGGTGCGATGCTAAGCTGGGAGCGGTGAGTGGGTCCCGGACTGGCCTGCGCCGGCCAGGATTCCCGGGCTGGCTCCATAACAACGGCCTGGCTGGGGCTTCGGGGGGCAGGAAGGCCCCCACGGCCTTGCAGGAGGGAGCGGTCACTCGGAGTCACCGATATTTATTGACACAGCCATGACTGTTCCCGGGACAGCTGTGAATGAGAGGAACTGCTGGGAATAGCACTCCAAGGCCAGGCTCACCCCGTCCGACCAGCGGCTGGCTAGTGTCCCCCTGTCACCCCGCCCCCACCAGGCGCGGGCCCCGCGGACACCAGGCACACACCACAGGGCACCTGCTTCTATAGCTTCCTGCCCCTGCTGAAGCTGCGCTGCGTGCCTTTGTTTGTTGAACACACATGTTGAGTGCTTGCTGTATGCCAGGCGGAGTTCTAAACACTGAATTTGGCTATTTGGTCTACTTTTTTTAAAAAAAAATCCTCACCCAAGGATATTTTTTCCCCATTGATTTCTAGAGAGAGTGGAAGGGAGGGAGGAGGGGGAGAGAGAGAAACATCGATGTGAGAAAGACACATCGATTGGTTGCCTCCCACATGCACCCCAGCAGGGGCTAGGGGAACCTGCAACCGAGGTACCTGCCCATGATCGAGAATTGAACCCATGACCCTTTGGTCTGGGGGCTGGCACTCTAACCACTGAGCAAACCAGCCAGGCAGGTCTACATTTTTTTTGAGCACCTACTGTATGCTAGGCTTTGTCTAGATACTGGGTTCCAGTTATTTGTCCTTCATTTTTTTTTTTTTTTTTAGCACCTACTGTGTGTGTGTGTGTGTGTGTGTGTGTGTGTGTGTACGAGCACGCCAGGCACAGTGGTGAATGCTCACCCCGGGCAACCTAAGGCAGTGAGTGAAACCCAGAACTAGGCCCCGCCCTAACTCCCTTAGGATCCTGGCATCGCTGCCCTGGGCTGAGGTTAGAGGGGCAGCCCCTTGCAGCGTCAAGAGTGGTCGACCCAGCTCCAACCCAGGCTGGGTGTCCAGGCCTGGTTGCTCACAGGCCATTCAGCAAGGCTGGCTGCTGCTCTCACCCGTTCCAGGGTGTCCCCGCCCCCCCTCCCCCAATCAGAGTGGCCCCGTTGCTGGGAGACACCCTGCAAAACAGTGCTGGTCGTTCTGCAAACCTGGCGTGGCCCGGCCCTGAGGGCCACTGCAAGGAGCCCAATCCCCTAATTAGAACCGGCCGCTTGGCCCGCGCCCTCCCCAGGCCTGAGCTGACTTCAGTGGCCGTAAAACTTGCAAAGTCTTTCCTGTGTGCTCTCCAGGGTGCAGCCTGCAGGAGCCTCGAAGTCGAGTCACTTCCCCTGGCTGTGGGCTGGCACACTTGCTCATGCCTCCCAGGGCCTGGCACGCTGTGGGCGCTGGGAAGGGACGGCTAAACAAAAGATACCGCCCGCCCCAAAGCCTCTCTCCTGCATCCTCATCCCGTCCTGCCGCCCCAGGCAGCCCAGCTCACTCCTCGTCCTGCACGGCCCGGCCTGGGGGCACGTCCCAGGTGGCTCCCAGCCTGCTTCTCTGGGCTTCTGGGCATCTGTGCGGACAGACAGACAGACCGACCGGGCTGCCTGGAATTCCACGAGGGCAGGGCCTGAGACCTGTCTATCTCCGCATCCCAGCGCCCACCCCGGGGCTTGGCACAGAGCGGGCTTCAGGGCTCCTTGCTGGTTGGCTGAATCGGAGGCCCAGCTGTTGGCCCCCCCCGCCCCCCCCACCCCGGCTCCGGCAGGAAGGCGCTCACCCCTCTCCTTCGGGGCCAGAGTTGTCAAAGCCAAGCTCCTTCTCGCTGCAGATCCCAGATGGCGCGGCCTGGCCTGGCCTGGCCTGGCCTGGCCATGGATGTCTCCAGCTCCTAAGCCAACCTCTGGTTAAGCCCGGGCCGAGGTTTCCACTTGGAGAAGGTCCCCATGGCTGGGCCAGCCAGGGACCCAACTCGGAACCTCTGACTAATCCCAGCTGCCGGCCCCTCGTCCCCATGCAGGGGAGCAGCGGGCACTAAGTCCCTCCCCCAGGTCCTCCTCGTCCCACCTGGGTGAGAGGAGGCCCGTGGCTGACCCGGGCTGGCTCGGCAGCCTGAGCTCGCTTGGCTCCCCTTCAGCACCCCAAAGCCCGTGTCGGTTTGCAGAGAGCCATGGCCCCAGCCCCCAGCGTCCGCCGCAGTGGCTCCCAGCAGAGCCAAGCCTGGCTGCCTGATTCTTGGGGAGATGGCTGCTCTTTTTTGGGATCTGGGGGTGTTTGTCCGCACAAGAGGCGGTGGGCTTCCCAGAGGTGTCAGCCAAGGCCAGGCTTCTGAAGGCTCCGCTGGGCTCCCCACTTGGGCCTCCAGCTGTGGGACGCGTGAGGCTGCCATCCTGGCAGCTGGCACGACATGGCTCAGCTTGCTCGAGGCACCGAACAGCAAGCAAGGGGGGTGCCCAAAGGCGGCCTGCCAATTGGTGGGGCGGTAGGTGGCCCCAGGATGCTGGCACGGGCAGGTCTGCATCAGCAACTCCCTGGGGCAGGGAGGGGCGGGGACCCCCCCCCTTCAGTATATAGGGCCCTGGCTGGCTGGCAGCCACCTTTCCCAGGGCATGCAGCCCAGCTCTTGCTGGTTATTTCGTTCCTAGTTTGAGGGTGACCCTCTGGGACAATGCTGGGACTCGATGGCCTGTGCACTGTGCCGCTGGAGGAAATGGGCACTTACCAAGCACCAGCTGGATGCGTGGCCTGGCGCTGGGTGTTGGGGATGGAATGAAGGCGAAGGCGAGCAGCTAAGTGGGGGGGCAGTGAGAGGGATATGAGTCCAGGCGTGGCTGCTATGGGGTCAGCGGGGAATGGGGAGGCCACCTCCCAACCCCCACCCCGTCCGGGTCCTTGTGGGTGGGGCCCACCAGCATGTCCAGAGAATGAGGCCTTCGGTGGGCCCTGTCCCTGGAACCGGGTGGGAGCTGGGGGGTGGGGGAGAGGAAGAGCTGTCTGGGCCGAGCCTGCAGCTGTACCCTCCCCCCATCCTCCTCCCAGCCTTCCCTCGCTGGCTCCGGGCCCCTCCCCCTGTCCCCACTGGGAGCTTCGCAAGGCTGTCAAGGCCCCAGCCCTCCCCCGGCCACCTGCCCAGTTCCCGTGTGACTCAGGAGGGTGGAGGAGCGCCTGGCAGTGCCTCAGCCTCCTCTCCCATAACCTCCTGGCTGCCGGCCAGACTTCCCCACCTTTTCTGTGGGACCGGGATGGCCTGCGCGTTCCTCGGTCCTGCAGAGCACATGGACTTGAACCCTGCTTCCCCTCAGGAAAGACCTGGCTTGTGCAAGGGTGTGGCCGGCTGGCCTTGGCAGGGGGCCCGTGCCAACGGAGCAGCCGCCGCAGTGCCGGCTTCACACCCCAAGCGAGGGCCACCCCTCAGCCTCACTGATGTCGCGGACAGTCATTTTCTTTATTTTTTTTTAAAAAAATGTATTTTTAATTGATTTCAGAGAGGAAGGGAGAGAGAGATAGAAATATCAACAATGAGAGGAAATCATCGATTGTTTGCCTCCTACACGCCCCCTATTGGGGATTGAGTATGTGCCCTTGATGGGAATCGAACCCGGGACCTTTCAGTCCAAGGAGAAAAACCAGATAGGGCTGGAGAGTAATTTTATTTATTTATTTATTTTTAAATCTTTTTTTCTCAGTTTATTTATTTTATTTTTAAAAAATTGGTTCAGAGAGGAAAAGAGAGGGAGAGATAGGTAGAAACATCAATGATGAGAGAGAATCATTGATTGGCTGCCTCCTGCACTGGGGATCGAGCCCACAACCCAGACATGTGCCCTTGGCTGGAATCGAACCTGGGACCCTTCAATCCACAGGCTGACGCTCCATCCACCGAGCCAAACTGGCTAGGGCTGGAGCGTCACTTTAAATCTCTTCAGCTGCTGGGTCACTGAGGCCTGGACAGAGGACTCCGGGCTCTGGGATCCATCCTCAGGGACCAGCCTGCAGGGACCAGGAGCAGCCTCCACCCTCAGCCCCATAGGACTTGCTCCTCCTGGAGGCTGGAAAGGCCGGGGTCCTACCCAAGCCTGGTCCCTAAGCTTGTGGGAGGCCTCGGGCGCCTGGAGGCCAGTTTGGCAGGATTCAGGGCTTTTATGGAGTGGCCGCCGCGGTTGGCAGAAGGTAGCACGACCCTGGGCCTCCGCACCCACCACTGCTGGAGCCTCTCGGGGCAGCACTGTCCTCTCCTGCCTCCTGGGGCCTCTGAGACCATCCCGGGGCATGTCCAGCAGGCCCAGTCCCTGGGCAACAAACAGCACTGCCAGGGCTCCCACAGCCCCGGAGGCTGCCAAGATCCTGCTGAACGTGTGATCAGCCCTGTAGGTGCCAACTCAGGGAAGGGTGACTGTCAGAATCCACCCTCCTCTCCTCTCCAAAATCATTTCCCTTAAACACACACACACACACACACACACACACACACACACACACACACACTCACACACACACTCACACACACACTCACACACACACTCACACACACACACACACACTCACACACACACACACACACTCACACACACACACACACACACACACACACACACACACACTCACACACACACACACACACAGACACACACACTCACACACACACACACACACACACACACACACACACTCACACACCCACACACACACACACACACACTCACACACACACACTCACACACACACACACTCACACACACACTCACATACACTCACACACACACACACATACACACACTCACACACACACTCGAACACACACACACACACACTCACACTCACACTCACACACACACACACACTCACTCACACACACACTCACACACACACTCACACACACACACACACACACTCACACACACACACACTCACACACACTCACACACTCACACACACACACACACACACACACTCACACACTCACACACACACTCACACTCACACACACACTCACACACACACACACTCACACACACACACTCACACACACACACACACACACACACACTCACACTCACACACACACACTCACACACACACTCACACACACACTCACACTCACACACACACTCACACACACACTCACACACACACTCACACACACACTCACACACACACACACACAGCAACAACAACAACAACTCACAGCTCTTTATTGTGTCTGGAGTGCCTCCCCCGAGTCCACACAGGTGGACGGAGAGAGCGGGGCAGTGGCCGAGCTCTTTGCCTCTTTTCAGTGGCTCCTTCTCCCTGGTTCCACCTTCCTGACTCTTGAAGCGTCAATGTGTTTGCCAGTAAATAAGCCTGTTTCTAGCCCTGACCGGTTTGGCTCAGTGGATAGAGCATTGGCCTGTGGAGTGAAAGGTCCCAGGTTCGATTCTGGTCAAGGGCATGTACCTTGGTTACGGGCACATCCCCAGTGGGAGGTGTGCAGGAGGCAGCTGATTGATGTTTCTCTTTCATCGGTGTTTCTAACTCTCTATCCTTCTCCCTTCCTCTCTGTAAAAATTCAATAAAATATATATATTTTTAAAAAAGAAGCCTGTTTCTGAAAGGCGGTGGCATCTGTTTGCCACTCTAGGGAATGCTAATGGCTCACTTTTAGTTTTCCTCCTTACCCCATCTCTCCAGAATCGGGCAGCTCTTAATGAATGAGCCATGGCAATACATTTCTTTGCATAAACCCAGTAAGACCAGTTCCAAACTGCGTGGTCTTACTGACTAAGACTCTGATTGGAACGCCATGTCTCAGAGAGACATGCCCGACTCTGCATGTCACCAGGAAGCCTGAAGAATTAAGTCTGACTCTCACCTGGCCGGCGTGGCTCAGTGGCTGAGCATCAACCTATGAACCAGGAGGCCACGGTTTGATTCCCAGTCAGGGCCCAGGCCCAGGTTGCGGGTTCGATCCCCAGTGTGGGGATATGCAGGAGGCAGCCAATCAATGATTCTCTCTTCCTTCCTCTCTGATATAAAAAAAAAAAACTATATATTTAAAAAAAGATGGATTCAAAGCTGGTGAAGCCCATCAAAAGCCTCTGCACAAACAGCCTAATACTTGCTGGTCCCAGGATGGAGCAGGCGACCGGAAGATGGGAAGGTCAGAATGGTGCATCTCCATGGCCACGGGGACTTCTGCTGAAACATGGGGGAGAGAGAATCACTCTTTCCACTGAGGTGGCTGAGGATGAACGTGAGCCTGGAGCAGCCTGTGGCTATCTGGCCCACACAGGGCGGGGACCTGCCGGGAGAGGGAGCCAAAGCAGGAAGTCAAACCCAGAACCGAGAGGTGTCCCGGGTGCCACCTGCCCACCCGGTCAGGCCCCGAGCAGCCCCATCCTGAGCCTTCTGACACCGGAACCACTAGATCCTGCTTAGCTTAACCCAGCTTGGGAGTCTGTCACTGGCGATGTACAGCCCCGAGGGCCGTCTGTACTGAGGCGAGCGGTCTCTGGCAGGGAAGGGAGGCTGCGGTTACAGCCAGCAGTGGCCATGCTATCACCCCTGCCGCTGGGGGAATCGTGAGGTGTTGCACTAATCCTCCAACAGTTTTATTTGGGACCTGCCATGAACCCCGAGCGAGCTCCCTGCTTGGACGTTTCCACCCTCCACTGTGTGGCCTGGGAGAGGATGGAGAACACCCTCCCCAGGTAGCCCCTCCCTCAATTCTCCTGGACCCCCTCCTGTAAACGGGGACCCTCTTTTCTGATGTTTTATTCCACGATGGTCTGGGCAGAGGGCCCGAGGGCATGGGAGGGAAAGCACCTGGGTGCCCAGGTGATAACGGGCAGAGTGAGGGTGCACTTTGCCAACGTCATCATTAGCATCGTCAGCACAGAAGCCGGGTATAGGCTGGGCTCCACCAGGGTCTCCAAGGCCTTGGTTTTACATTCTTGGGGCAGAGGAGCCACAGCCCTCCCTTTGGGACCCAGGTGGGATATCACTGTAATACAGTGGGGCCTTGACTTACGAGTTTAATTTGTTCCTTGATGGAGCTCATAACTCAAATTACTCATATGTCAAATCAAAAAGTGAACGACTGAGACACGTGATGCTGGGCTGATGTGGCGTTCACTGTGACATTCGCTGCGCCAACTAGCGGTGGGGTATCTGAAGCTGGCTCGTAACCCGAATTTTAGCTCGCAACTCAAAGCAAAAAATCGGTCAAGAGACGGCTCGTATCTCAAAAAACTCGTTAGTCGGGACACTCGTAAGTCAAGGCCCCACTGTAATAACCATTATCTCGTGTCTTCTACTTGCCCTTCAGGTCCTGGCTCCGTCTGCTCCTGCTCCCGGCCTCGGGCTGCTCTCCGTGGACCACAGGGAACCCCTTCCCTCTCCACCTTCTGGGTGGGAGCCCCACCAAGGGCTGGAGGGAGGGAGGAGACAGAGGACAAGGTGTTCATTCTCCCCGCTCCTTCCTTCAGGCCTTGATCAGTTTCCTGGAGCTGTAGACCCCGTGGCTTAAAACAACAGAAAGGTATTCTCTCACAGGTCAGGGGTCATATGTCTGAATCAGGGTGTCTGCAGGGCCACAGACCCTCTGAGACTCTGGGGAGGGTCCACCCAGGCCAGGCCCGGCCCGCCCCACCCCACCCCGCCCCACCTCGCCCCAGCCCGTTTAGCCCGGGGTGGGTGGCTCCCGGTGTTCCTTGGCTGGTGGGAGCATCGTGCCGAGCTCTGCCTCGGTCTTCACACGGCCTCCACTGTCCGTCTCTCGGGGTACACTCTCCGGTGATAGATTAGGACTCACCCTAAGTCCGGGATGATCTCTCCTCAAGATCCTTAACCAATTACATGAGGTGGCCGTCTTCCGGGGGATGTGAGTTTCGGGGGATACTGTTCGACACACTCCAAAGCCCGTGTGGACTGTTGTGTCCTCTGACCGAAGGTCACTGCTCCCCTCAAGGTGTCCTGCCCTGCCCGATTACCCTCCATTCTGGGCGTGGGTTAAAGTCCCCACCACTGTCCCTTCATGCGTTGGGGTGCCAGCCGCAGGCTCCTCCACGTTCCTTTTCTCTCTGAGGTTCCCCTGCACCTCGCTGGGATGGACCCTCCTGAGTGCTCCTGAAGGTGCCACCTGTTTCCTGTAGGGACGCAGATGGATACAACGACCAGCCGGGCCCTTCCTCCCCCGCCTTCCGGCTGCCCAGTTAGCGTCACTCCCGCTGGAAGGAACACAGGCTCAGCGAGGCCGAGTTATCTGCCCACATCCCTGCGGCGGGTCAATGCCCTCGGGGGCCCGGGAAAGCCTGCTTGCCTCTGAGAGAAGATCTTCGGGGTGTGGGGAGCGAGGCCTGACCGCGTGCGTGGGCTGTGCTGGCTCCGTTCTCCAGCAGCTGCTAAGGGGGCTCTCGCCCTGGGCTTCAGGCTCCCAGCCGCGGCTCCCGAGTCCCAGGGAAGACATCGGAGTGGGTCCCAGGCCAGGCAGGGCCCCCGAGGGAGTCAGAAGGCAGCTGAGACTTCTGGAAAGGGCAGGGGTGGCAGTGCCAGCGCCGTGGGACGGGCGGGCAGGTTTCATCAGTCACCTGTAGCCACGGGGCGAGCTGGGCACACAGACCTGGCCCTGGGCCTTCCTCCTCCTGGGCACAGGTGCCCCCTGCAGAGGTGTGGGCAGGCGCGGGCAGTCCATCCGGGCGGGGAGCGGGCACGTGGGTGCTGTGTGCAGATGGACGTCTCAGGACTTGGACACCGTCAACCTCCCTTCAGTCTGCCTGGCTGCTCCCCACATAGTGAACGAGCAGTCCGGAGCCCGGCTGCCACCTCCTAGCACCTTGGATCAGCTCCTTGACCCTTTTACACATAGATGTATATATATGTTTATTGATTTTAGAGAGGGAGGGAGAGATAGAAACATCACTGATGAGAGAGAATCATTGATCGGCATCTCCTGCACACCCCACACTAGGCAGCCCGCAACCCGGGCGTGTGCCCTGACCGGGAATCGAACTGTGACCTCCTGGTTCATAGGTTGATGCTCAACCACTGAGCCACACCGGCCGGGCCCCTCCACCCTCTGGACCTCAGGGTCCTTTGCTGTAGAAAGGATCCCGCTCCCTTTGCAAGAGGACCAAACGGGACTTGGGATGTGAGAAGTTTGCCCAACCCCCAGCGGACACAGGACACGCGTCCTGTCCCAATCTCATCCTTGCCCCCGAGTCTCGTCCCCAGGCCCGGTAGTCGGGCCACACTCTGCAGTGGATCCTGTGTCTTCCCGTCCACTCTGGTCACCTTGTGTCCAGCCAGGCGGGAGGCCCATAGGCTGGGCCCTGGGTCCTGTGCTCCTCGCCTCCCTCCGCATCCTCAGTAAATGCCAGAGACTCGGGAGCGAGGCAGGGGAGGCTCTGTGTTCTCTGGCTCGCGCGTTGAATAAACACGTTTTGTGCCAACTCGGTGCCAGGCGGCCTGGGACACGGGGAGGCGGAGGGGCCCGGCCAGCTCGGAATCAGAGTGTCTCTCTGTGACCCGGGCCCTGCCTCCTCCCAGCTTGGAGTGGTGCTTTGGGGAAACCTGTCCCGTCTGTGTCTCCGTTTCCTTCTCTGTGAAACCAAGGCGGCCAGCGGCCTCGTGGTCGTGCTGAGAGCGGACTGAGGCAGACCCTCCCGGGGCCCTGCCCGGGGTCTGGCCGCTACGTCTGGCTGGCTGGCAGGTGGATTATCCAATGGCCCTGAGTGGTCTGATTCTGCTGGTCATTCGCCCCAGCGGTGGTCGGTCAAACCGCTCCTCCTGGCCCCAGACTCACAGGTCTTCAATCACTGCTGCTTCTGTTTAGCTCCTCCCGTGAGCTGGACGGGGGTGCGGGGGGCAGGACATGAGGTGTGGCCGCATCTGCCCTGGCCTTGCTGTCCTCTCTCTGCAGCCAGTGGGTGCTGTGGTCTCCTCTTCCCCTCGGCTCCTGTCCTGGGTGAGGTGCACCCCTGCCTGCCCCCTCCCTCGTGCAGAGTAAGAGGGACAGCCTGTCGCCTCCGGCAGCCTCTGCTTGTCCCTGGCAGGCCCATCCTGCCTCTCCGACTTCCCTCCAGCTTATGCCACCGGCATTGATCAGTCGGATGTGTGAGGCTCATCGACAGGGGACAGCGCTTCTCGTCCCTCCCGGAATCTCCCGGACACCTTTCAGCACAGCCAGGAAAGGAAGATGCCTGGGGGTGGCCTCCTAGTAAGGGGAGGGACCTGGCCCCCGGAGGGTCGCGGGGTCACTGAGATGGGAGTAATTTGGGGCGACAGGAAGCATCTTCCCTTACAACATTCTTTTACTATCGAATGCGGGGGACATATCTGCTACTTTGACCTTGGGGGTGTGCGGGGAGAGAGGAGAGGGGAGGGGAGAAGAGGAAAAACCCCAGGAGTGCACAGTCCCCTTCCCGAAGGGACCCCCTGTCTGAGTGGTCCTGGCAGAGGCCGAGGCCGGGGCTGAGTGGGGCAGCCCTCCCAGCGCAGGCTGCGGCCTGGCTTGGGGACTTCTCACTAATGTCCACCCTCCAGATGCCATAGGTCAGCAGAGACCCACAGAAAAGACCCGGCACCCCCTGGCTGTCGCTCCGGGGCGCTGGGGGAGGGCCCAGGCACACCCCTCCCCTCCTGACTGTGGCCCCCGCTTTTTCTCTGTCTCGGCTCCCAGGGGCCCTGCCCTGTGTGGCTGGAGAAGCCAGTGAGTCCCTCTGGGAAGCCCCCCTCTCCTGGGTGGGCTGCGCACCGGGTTTGCAGCCTGGTCCCAGGGCCCCGGGAATGAAAACAGAAGCCCCGCCCCCCCACCCCCCATCCACAGCACGAGTACTTACACGCATGCCCGGCACTTACACGCATGTCCTGGGTGAATCCAGCCCACAGCCCCCCTCCCCCGCCCCCAGGCCAGGGTCCATGTCCAAGCATCCGCCTCTCGGTTCTGTGCACAGCTCCTCTTCTGCTCGCCCACTGACCCCGGGGCTCCCCCAGCCCACACCAGAGGCCACCGGCGAGGAGGAACCAGCTTTCTGCCCCAGGGACTCCATCTGGGGGCCTGGGGAGGGGCCGAGGTGGCCGAGGCGGCCTTGCAGGTGTGCAGGCCACGTACTGCACAGGCAGCCTCAGGAGAAGGCCTGCTGTCCGTGTCGCCATAAACTGGCCCATATGGGAGCGGGAGGGCCAATGTGAGGACCGGGCCTGTGCTGGTGGGAGCTGGGCGAGCCCCCTTACCTGGCCTGGACGCACTCAGGAGGCCCCTGCACACTCCTGGTACACGCACGCACATGCGTGTGCAGCTGAGCTCGGGGATACCCTGAGGCTCCGCTGTAGGCCTGCTGCTCTCGGACCCAGACCCGATCCCCACCATCGCCAGGCAGGGCCTAAGGAAAAGTGGAGGCCAAATAAGTGAAGGCATGAAGGCGGGGCACCAGACATGCAGGAGCGGTGAGCGGCGGAAAAGTCTGCCTTGACCTCCTGGGCCGCCAGGTCTGCGCTGGGTGGAGGGATGCCCTTTCTTCTCACTTTAACCCAAGTGGTTCCGCAGCCTTCCCAGTCTGGGGTCAGGGCCAGAGGGTGGAGTTCAAAGTTAAAGCCCGCACTGACCAGCTGGGTGTCCACTGCCCCAGGCCAGATGGAGGGGGTGGATGTTTTGCTGGGGTCCCAGGGAGCCCCCCACGGACGTCTAACCTCCTTCCTCCCGCAGGCAGTGTGGGCTCATCGGTCCCCCAGGTGTGGGGCAGGGGTCTGCGGGGCTGGGGTCTGCGGGGCTGGGGTCTGCGGGGCAGGGGCAGGGGCAGGGGCAGGGGCAGAGGGGTGGGAGCCGGGCAGCCAGCCCCAGCCGCCCGCGGGGAGTCTGCTCACCCCTCCCCAGGCTCACGAGGGCCGAGCACAAAGCTATTTTTATTTATGAGAGTGTCCGTGGGCTGGCCTCTGTCTAGACAGCGGGTGTTATCACTCGAGGCCATCCTGGAATGCGCAGCCCATTTATTGAGAACAGAAGACGGCAGATTAAACAGCTCATAAAAGCGAGCTGGGAACAGCCCTGGGCAGGAGGACCAAGGTAACCCGGGCGGTCAGCGCTCTTGGCTGCGGGGATGTTTTCAGAGAAAACACGGCAGGACGCGGCCCGGGGAAGCCAGCACGTCCTGCTGGGGTTCCTCCGGGAGAGGCACCGGGAGCTACAGCCTCTCCCTCACCAGCGGGGTGACAGCGGGAGGAAGGCGACGCCACCCGCCCGGGCCAGGCCTGAGGCCGCGGGGGCTGCAGAAGCCAGAGCAGAGGTTGTGGCCGGCCACCTGCTACCTGGGCTTCCAGGCAGAGCCAGGCTCTGGGTGATGGGCCAAGGAGGCCTGTTCTAGGCTCACATGTACCACCTCATTCATTCATTCATTCATTCATTCACTCATTCCCTCGATCAACCCACAAACACAGATGGAGCGTTTATTTACACGACTCAGGTCTGGTCTTCAGGATACCCTCCGAGGGACATGGCGGGAGACAGACATGAAAACTCAGACTCAGGTCCTGGATGACATGCAGGAGACTCGCAACTGATCTGATCGCATCGGCCCCTTAGTTAAAGGTCTGCAGGCGCTGTGAGGAGACGGAGGCACCCCAGCCCCCCCTTCCTAGCCGCCAGCCTCATTTCTCACCAGTCCCAGGCCCAGCCCCTCACCTGCCTGGCGCAGCCTCGATTTACCTAGGGGTGCTGGGGCACTGTCCCCCACCCCCACAACACCCCATGGCATGGCAGCGGCTTCACTGGGCTGACCCACTGACACCCCCCAGAGTACCCGGGGGGAGGCGCTCACCATGACAGAAGAGGTCTGAGAGCACCGAACCCCCTTCCCAGGACACTGCACTGTGCTAAGTGGGCTCCAAGCAGCCACCTTGGCTGCTCCCAAAAGAGAGACCCCCAAGGGTGGGGTTCAAGGGACCACACATTAGGCCCAGCTCTCCTCGGGAGCACCCAGGGGGGTCCAGAGCCAGGGCCGGGGCCAGGGGCCCGCAGACGGAAGAGCTTCCGTGTGTGAGCAGAATACAGGACCCCGAGGTTCTGAGTTCGGGGCTCCTTCCAGAGGCTGCTTGCGGGACGCGGAGAGGCTGCGAGCCTAGCATGACGGTGGTTATGAGAAGCCGCAGTGCTGTAGGCACCACCATGCCAGGCGCTCACCTTGGGCCAGACACTGCCCCCAGCACCTTACCCACGGCCACTCGCCACGGCAGTCTCAACCGCCCCCATTTTATAGAGGATCCCACACCGAGGGGCTCAGTTCTCTCCCCGGGAAAAACTCCTATTCACCCTTCAAAGCCCTGCCAGGGCATCCCTGCCCTGATCTGCTGGCAGAGGACCTTCACCCTCCCCTGCATCCCTTGGAGTCCCACCTCTCATGTCTGCGGTCTGTGCCCACCCCTGAGCCCTGTGCACAAAGGCTTGGTTTTCTGGGTCTGAATCCAGGGTGCACCCCTGTATCTGGCAGAGACCAGGGGTCCAGATGCGTTTGCCGAAGGGGACAACGGGGGCTGTGGCACCTGCTCTTGCTCCCCCGGGGCCTCCTCGAGGCGGCCAGGAGGACTTCCAGGGCCTGGGCCCTCCGAGAGGACGCTTCCTTCCAGGAAGCTGGGGGTGGGGGAGGCGCAGAGAGGTGCCCGCTCTCAGGGATGGCGGCTGGTGCGGGAGGAGAGGCCACAGGGCCCGGGGGAGGGGTGCTCCCCGTGGCGGGGGCAGGCCTAGCTAAGGTGCATATCTCCCCTCTTCCCCATCAATAGATGTTATAATAATAAAACCTTGGGCATGTGTGGGCTCTGCGGCTTCCCAGGGCATTGCCCCATCCCCAGACTCATGTGATCTTTGCGGCACCACGAGCTTGGCCGGGAGGTATCATTACCCCGTTTTATAGGAGAGGAAATTGAGGCTCCCAGGGGCAGCGTCCTGAGTCATGGGATCGGCGACGGGCCTTCTGAGTCTGAACCCCAACACACCTGCCCCCTACTCCCTGCCCCCGGCCCCCTGCCTCCTGCTCCTGCCCCCTGCCCCCTACTCCCTGCCTCCTGCCCCTGCCCCCTGCCCCCTACCTCCTGCCCCCTGCCCCCTGCCCCTGCCCCCTGCCCTTTGCCCCCTGCCTCCTGCCCCCTGGCCCCTGCCCCCGCCCCCCTCCCCCCTGCCCCCTGCGTGGGTCTCTCTGCACTCCTGCTGGTTGCTGGTTGCCGTGAGCCAGCCTGGGAACTCC
The DNA here is from genome assembly GCA_036010255.1 of Myotis pilosus. Taxonomy (NCBI): domain Eukaryota; kingdom Metazoa; phylum Chordata; class Mammalia; order Chiroptera; family Vespertilionidae; genus Myotis; species Myotis pilosus. Next base: position 75,106,581 of record JASKON010000010.1, read on the forward strand.
CCACATTCCGCCCCCATTTCTGGGAACCGGGCTCCTGGGAGAGGCACCCTGGGGGCTCCTTCTCTTTCTGTTTCTCCGGGGGATTCGGAAGTGACAAGGGGCGGAGGATTCAGAGAAGCCGGGTTCCTTGGGGCTGTCAGACAGGCACGCAGGGGGGCTCCCCTGGCCGCAGGGGAGGCAGGGTCTCCAGGGCCCCGAGCTGCTCCCCCAGCCCCGCAGCCTCCGTCCCTGCTCCTCCCAGCGGCCCTCGAGGCACCCCGTTCGAGGAGAGCCAAACGCTAGCGCTCCGGAGGCTGTTTTCCTGCTCGCGGGAGGGGACTGAACACTGTGTCCACTTGGGCGGCGTCCGGGATTCCTGGACCGACAAGTGCGCTTTCACATGCAACGAGGCTAATCACACCGCCCCCCCGCCGCGCCCCCACCCCCCGCGTCCCCACCCCTTTCCCCTGTCACCCACTCGCTCGCAGCATCTGAGCAGCCCTTCCAAGTGGCCTCAGGAGTGAACACTTGAGTCATGTGCCTCCCGTCACAACCTCCTCCGTGGGGGGAGGGGCTGAGAAACACCCCCAAGCCCGAGTCCAGTGCACCCCCACCGTCTCACACTGGGGACATCTTGGCTCGCCATCAGGGTTGGCCTCTGGCCCGACCCGGTGGCCTCCATGCAGAGGTTGGCCCCGCTGGTGCCTCCCTGGAAACTCCCTGGTCCACCGGGATTTCCAGAGGTTTGGGGACCTTCCAGGCCCCCCTGGATGAACCGGCCTCAGCCCTGGTCCCCCGTGGCCTTCCAGGCTGCATGTGGAGGCTGGAAAGCAGGGCCCGCACCAGCAGGTGCCTGGTCGCAAAGCCGTCTGGGGGTCTCTGTCCACCCCAGGAGGTCCAGCAGCCAGAACATGCCACAAGCTCAGGGTGCCTGCAAGGCGCCCCAAGTCAGGGCCACGCTGCCACCCCCGGGAAGGTGAGGTGCTTCGGAAACCGGGCTCCCGCCCTGGCTGCCCTTGGGCCCAACAGGCTCGGCGGTGGGGGAGGGAGCGGCTGGGATGCTGAGCAGAGGCCCATGGGCCCGTGCCAGGGCCTGAACCCGCGGGGGCGAGACGGACTCCAGCGGGAGGCAGGCTGCTAACCAGTAAGCAAGTTGTAAAAACCCAGCTCAGACACAACATCTGGCAGCTGCTTCAAATACTTCTCTGTCTGAAGTTGGAGTTGCTCGCGGCCGTCCAGTAAATCAAACCATGTGCCGGGTGAGCAGAGGAGCCCGCCGCCCCGAAGCACCCTGCTTGGCCGCCCCCGCCGCCCCCAGTCTCTCTTGCTCTTTAAATAGCCCGGGGCTCACATTCCATGTCCTTGTACGATCAATTCCTGGGAAGCTGCGGGAAGGCGAGCTACCTCCCTCTGTCCCACAGAAAGACGGAGGGAGATGGGCACTGAGCCTCCAGGGGGCACTTGGCACCCAGGGCACTTGGCACCCGGGGCATCACGTCCCTGGCTCAGCCTCTGTTTCCAATGACTCCTGAGCAATGCTGCGTCTTCCCAGACCGCCCAACCCACTGTAGCTGGTCGGAGGGACACCCAGAAAGGGAGACAGAGGCCAAGTCTCTGCCCACTGACAGGTTTCAAGTTCTCTCCACATCCTGGCCTGAGCCTGAGCCTGTGGATTCCACGTACAAACCCGGGCACCCACCCCCTAGGGCAGTGATGGCGAACCTATGACACACGCGTCAGAGGTGACACGCGAACTCATTTTTTTGGTTGATTTTTCTTTGTTAAATGACATTTAAATATATAAAATAAATATCAAAACTATAAGTCTTTGTTTCACTATCAAATATCAAAAAATTTCTATGTGTGACACGGCACCAGAGTTAAGTTAGAGTTTTTCAAAATGCTGACACGCCGAGCTCAAAAGGTTCGCCATCACTGCCCTAGAAGAATGCCCATCGATTCTACAGCAGATCTGCGCTCAGGGGCCTGCCCCCAGGGGCAGGGGCAGGGGCAGGGGCAGGAGGGAGGCGATAACGATGGGGAGACTTGCCTTTTCGGCAGCGCCGGCACCCGGGACAGGCCTGGCCCCGGGCCATTTCCCACTCTCATTGTGCCATAAACACTCACGGTCATCCCACCCATGGGTACTGTTTCAGTCCTGGTTCTAAAGGCGTGTGGAGGGTTGAATGGTGGCCCTCAGAGAGGAATGTCCATCTGCTGACCCTGGGCCCTGTGAATGTGACCTTTTTTTAAAGCCAGCTGTAAAAATATATATTTTTTATTGATTTCAGAGAGGACGGAGAGGGAGGCAGAGAGAGAATCATCAACGATGAGAGAGAATCATGGATCAGCTGCCTCCTGCATGCTCCACACTGGATATGGAGCCCACAATGCGGGCACGTGCCCTGACCGGAAATTGAACCGTGACCGCCTGGTTCATAGGTCGACGCTCAACCCCTGAGCCATGCTGGCCGGGCTGGATGCGATCTTATTTGAAAGAGGATCTTAGCAGATGCCACTGAGTTAAGGACCTTTAGATGACTTCATCCTGGATAATCCAGGGGTCCCTAATCCATGACAATGGTCCCTCTAAGGCCGACAGGGAGACCAGGCAGGAAGTAATCCCTTAGAGCCCCCGGAGGGAGCCCGGCTCTGTGTTCGGACTTCTGGCTTCAGAACTGCAAGGATTTAAATGTGTGTTGTATTAAGCCAGCCAGTAGGTGGTAATTCATTGTGGCAGCCACAGGAAACGAACACAAAGTGGAAATTGGGGGTCAGAGAGACTGGGCAAGGCCACAGGGCTCTTTGGTTTCCATCCGCGGCAGCGAGGGCGGGCCCTTCTCCCCTCACGCAGCACCAGCGCAGGGACCAGCTGCAAGGTGAGGGGCTTTGCTGTTTGGCTGGAGTTCATTCCACCTGGGGTCATCGGCAACCCTGTGGTCGCCTGCAACTCCGCTGGCCACTCTGCTTGACAGAGATCACCGGGAAGGACCTTTGCAGACGTGCTTTCATTGAAAAATCTTCAGAAGGTGGGGCCCAGAGGTGCAGGTGGGAGAATGGATGTCTGTGAAGAGACAGGGGAGATGTGACTGGGGAGCAACGCAGTCCTGGGGTGGTGCTGCCGTGGGAGACACTCGTGAGCAGCTCTGAGTGGACGGCCAGGCTGGCGGCACCGGAGCGGTGGCTCCGAGACTCTGAGCTCCTGGTTCAGCCGCCAGGACTCGCTTCCTGGGGAAACCCAGGGCCGGGGAGGAGCCCGAGCCATTTCCCGGCTCCCGGTATTCCCCCTTGAGTTTTCCCTCAAAGACAAGCACGTCGGGGCCTGGGAAGATGCGGCGTCACAGCCCCGGGCCTTTGCACGTGCTCTGAGCCCAGAGCCCACAGAGCTGACCACCACCCAGGGGTCCCTAAGCCTCCTGGACCACAGCCCCCTGCGGCCTCCAGAGGAAACAGGATCAGCAAGGGGTCTGCACGGATACAGCTCTGCCCATAAACCCACCCAACATGTCAGCATCAGCAATGGGCACCTCACAGTGCAGAGTCCCGGCCCTGCTCCTGCATCTGAGCTTCTGGGATTTTTGCTTTTCCCCCCAAGGTCCCTGGCGATGGGGGAGGTGCTTGTGAAGTTCAAGCGAAAGCCCCCAAACTCGGTCCTGTGACTCGTGTGCTTCTCTAGGGCTTTCTTAGGGACGCTGTAAGGTCACCCACAGAGGAGTCAGGGGAGGGACAGTGTGGCCTTGCTTTCCTGCCTCTAGAGCAGACCAGGGAGGGGGTGCAGCTGGGCCGGTGGGAAGGCCCCGGGCAAGGTCAGAGCCCCGTCCCCGGGGCCCGCTGCCCTCAGTCCGGGCTTTCCCACAGGGAGCGCCCCTCTGCCCAGGAAACTCATCACCAGGCCAGCAGCCTGGGAAGAAAGGTTTGGAGAAGTCGTTTTTCTAAAGTGTTTCTCTTAAAAAAAAAAGAAAGAAAGAAAAAGAAAAGAAAAATAGAAGAAAAGAGAAAGATCTCCGAGCCCTGCCGAGGTCACCGAGGCCCGAGCTGGACGGGATTGTGCCAAGGACACCGGGCTGGCCGGTGCCGCCAGCAGCTGAGCCCCAGGAGCCCCCGGAGAGCCGTGAGCGGCTTCCTCTGGGCTCACTCGGCCAGGACATCATTTGTTGATTCTAGAGCCCAGTCCCTAGCTCATGGTTTCCTCCCCGGTTGCCATGGCCCTGTCCCGAAAACACAGCAAACGCCTGGCCCCGGGCAGCTCATTTATTTCAAATATTCCTTGCAGCTGGGCCCCAACCAGGCTTGGGTGTCTGGGCTGCAGCATGAACTAATTGCTCTGTCCTCCGCCCCTCCCGGCTCCCCCGGCATACTTTATGGTTCAGTAAAGTCCACATTCCTCATCTCACCGAGGAGAGCGAGGGGCGGGAGGAAGGGCAGAGGAAGCCGAGTGCAGGAGATGGATATGGACGGGGAGGGAGGAGGGCAGGGAGAGGAGGGAGGGCCCTTCCCATCGAGGGCCAAGCCCGAGAGGCCGCTCGCTACCTGCTGGAGGGCAGGCTATTAATTACATCCACATGGGCCGGTCTGCTGGATGGTTTTATGAAGACCACTCCCTTCAACGCGAAAGGCTGCCCCCTCCCCAGAAGTCTCCAGGCCACACAAAGGCCCTCCTTTTCCCTGTGCTCCCGACACCCGCCCCGCTCCCACCGCCTGACCCCACGCCTCCCCCGGCTGCCCCATCCAAGCCAGCCAGAACTCCCAACGCAACCCAGACGTGAACTCCAACCTAAAACTGTCAGACCCCCCTTTCCTCCCAGCGAGTCTGCGGAAGGCATCTCGGGGTCCCTTGCCCAACACCCTCCGTGATCTTTGGGGACTGTCCCTGGGAAGAAAGCACATTTATCAGGAAGTTGGCTTAGGAGCGTCAGGTCCCTTCTCCAAGGCCAATTCCAGCCCCGGAACCGCCGTTTTCCAGGACAGAAGGCAGTGCGTGGCTTTGAAGGCGTGTGTTTGCACGCTGGCTAGGATGCCCGCCTGGCCGGCTCCAAAACCTCATGTCACCCCGGCTCCCCTCCCAGGAGATAGGCCCAGGATGACAGTCCCTCAGGGAGGCTCACCCAAGATCACACAGCTCGCGAGGGTCAGAGCCAGCATCTGAACCCAGGTCTGACTCAGGAGGCCGTGTGCTTGTCGCCGGGCCAACCCACCAACACGCCGAAAGAATTCCCCTGTACCCAGCAACTTTCTGAGAGAAAGCGCTGACACAGTCCCCGTGGGCTTCCGACCCGGGCAAGGTCGCTCGGGGAGTTGGAGAAAACAGCAAATTCCTGGGCCTGGCCCCAGGAATGGGGATTCAGTCCGGCTCAGGCGGGGCCTGGAGACAAGCATTTTCACAAACACCTCCCGGGTGCTGCTGGCACAGGTGGGCTGGGGAGAGCGGGCCAGGTGGCTCTCAGAGAGGGACACAGCACTCTGGTCCAGGGGGCTCGGCTGTCGAGCCAGCACATTTCCCAGCCCAGCGGACCCTGCCATGCCTCGAGAATGAAAAGCGCCCACAGGGAGCTAGCTGCACTCGGGTAATTCTTTGGAAACTAGTCATGACATGTGATCATTTCTCAACTGTTCTCTTGATCACTCACCGATCCTCCCAGTAAGTCAGCCTTTCCCATGTTCTCGGCTGGGGCTGGGTGTGAGGACCCTGCCCATGGCGGCGGCCTGAGCATCACTGTGCTTGGCCCTGGGGACAGCCCCAAAGATGAGTGAATGCCCAGCTCCTTCCACCGACTGCCCGGAGCCTGGACTCCAAGGACACTCACGCCTGCTCCTAAAAGCCCACTGTCACCTCAAGCTTCACAGCACAGGGACCAGCCCCAGGCTCCCCGTGATGCGTGCAATCCTTCCTGTTAGGTCAGCAAGACCCGCAGTCTGGGGCGCGGGCTCACAGACTTCCGAAAAGAGATGGGGGCATTCTGGGATCACCCATCCAGGGTCCTCCTGCTCTTCTGGGGCTCTGGCTGGCATCTGACAAGGGGCATGGGGTGGGGGGGGGGCGGCAATCCCCTCATTATCTGCTGACAACCGTGGCCCATGGAGCTGGCTAGCCCCAAGGGGGGTCAGCCACACCTCTTTCCCCTCCCCTAAGGCACAAAGAGGGACTCAAAAGTGGCTTCGTATTTTAATAAACTTTCCTTTATTAGGTGACTATTATCAACCATCATAAAATAGAATGGGAGTTTCAGGACTGTACAGGCCACAGGGCTCTGGGCTGAGGGGGAGAAGGGTGGGCTTGAGGGGGACGCTGGGGGCGGGGGGTGCAGAGATGACAGAGGCCTGCAAGCGTCCAGCGGCGGCGGGCGGCGCTGGGTGAGGCGGGAAGGCTGGGGCTGTGCGAGTGAAACTCTCTCATGTGCAACATTCATCAGAGCGGGACCCACCCTGAAACAGGAGGCAGACCTTCAAAAGTCTTACAGGTAAGGCTCCCCGGCCTGGAACAACAGCCTCACAATAATACGGGGCAATTTACATTCCCCGCCCAGTCTTGGCACCAATGTTGTGCTTTAAAATATATATTCCACTGGAAGACTTCTCTTGTTTTGTTTGTTTTTAAAGGTACCCTACAGCAGCTGTTTAAAACATAATTCTTACAGACAAATATATATGCATATATATTAAACATTTTAAACAAATAAAGTCATCTATTGTACCTGTACAGAAACGAACGGAGTCGACGTCGAGATAAAGAAATGGCAAACGTGGTGGCAGGGGCTGGGGTCTGCTACGTGGGGGGGCTGTGGCAGGGAGGGGGGGCCCCTCTCCTGTTGGCTGCCCCGCCCCGCCCCGCCCCACCCCTCTGGCCCTGGGGGGTCGTGATGAACTAGGCACTAGGTGGAGACGTGCGTGGGCTTCCGTGAGGCGTGACGCCTCTAGTGTCCCGCGCCCCAGCCTGCTCGGAGCTCCTCGGGGACAGAGACCCACTCCTCCTCCCTCCTGGGTCCGGTCGTCCCGTGGGAAGCCGGAGCTCCTGGGGATGCACGTGGGACATCTCAGTGAGGAAGGCAAAAGCCAAGCCAAACCCACACCCACAGCCCGTGGAAGACACGGAAATAAACCGCGTGCGAAGGTGCGTGAGCCCCGTATCAGTCACGGCCTGGAGGCACGGAGCCGCCGCCGCCGTGGAGCCGTGACCCCCAAGTTACTCCTACCGCTCAGAACTCAGAGCAGAGCCCCCTGGGAACTGTAGGCCAAGGGACCCGAACAGAGACACCTGTGCCCCCGTGGGGACACACCGCAGACAGCCCGGCGAGGGCAGGCGAGGCACACGCAGGCCGGGAGTGGCAGGTGGGAGGAAAGCAAGAGCACCCTCCGGCGAGGTGACCGGAGCCAGGTCCCTTTCTAAATAGAATAAATAAATGGCTTCTGTGACTGTTAAGAGAATAAATACAGGGTCCGGGCACCGGCAGCGGGACTGAAGCTGAGCCTTGTGTGCCCGTGGGCGGCCGGTCCCTCCTGGCTGCTGCCTTGTCCCGGTGTGTTTCTGGCGTCCTGAGCTTGGTCCCCGGCACGAGCCCTGTCTGAGCCCCTCTTAGCACCCCTGGGCCTGCTCTTGGTGCCGGGGCGCCTCTTGCAGGCCCCACCGTGGGACCCAGCAGGTGGGGGCTCCCCAGGGCACCCCGAGAGCAGACGGGAGCTCAGTGCCGGGCGTCCTGGAGGGCCTTTCTGTGTCTTTTCCCAAGGAGGGGCTGTGACTGGCATGCAGGGGCCTTCCCCAACGCAGGGAAGGGGCCAGAGGAGCCTGTGTCCAGAGCTGTCCGCGTCGGTGTCCCGAAGGGCTGCAGGGGGAGGAGGAGGAGGAGCAGGCCTTCCTCCCACGGCTGCGGACGCCGGTCCCAGGCGCAGGGTCCGCGGGCGGCTGTGGTGCGGGTCCTGGCGGCCGTCACTGGTAGAGGAGGTAGGCCTTGAGGGAGGCGGGCAGCGGCAGCGCCTGGATCTCGCCCAGACGCTCCTTCCCCAGGGCCAGGCGCACCGAGCGGCGGCAGAGATCCATGAGCGGCAGCGGCTCGGCTGCGGAGACCGAGAGAGAGAGAGAGAGAGAGAGAGAGAGAGAGAGAGAGAGAGAGAGAGGGAGAGGGAGAGGTTAGCTCGGTTCTGGACAAACACTAGCCACAGGCGGGTATCATTCCTTTTCGTTTGCACACTCAACGGCTAATTTTCATTTTAAAGTCATCATTCCTCTCGAACACAGAACCCACGCTGGGCCAGGCGCCTTCGCACGCTCTCTGCAAACACGCGTTCCCCACCACCACCTGGGTGACCGTGATTTCCTGATCACAGGCCGATGAGGGAACGGAGGGGTAGAGGCCAGATGATGCCCAGGGCCGCGCGGCGAGGAGGACGGGAAACTGGGATGCCGACCCGGGCGGCCCCCGCTCTCACACAAGGGCAAGCAGCTGCCGCCAGGGCACCCGACCGCACGCAAGCTTCCGGGCAGGGAATTATCTTGTGAGACCCCAACTGCTCACGGGTACTGTTCCCAGATGCATTTCACAGCTGGGGGCACTGAGGCACAGAGGTCAGAGGTCAAGGTCACAGGCTGGGCACCTGGATTGGAAAGAGGCCTCTAGCTGCAGCCTGTAAGGGCGCCTGTGTCCTTGTGTCCCCTGAGGGGCTGGCCCTGTCTTCCGGCCAGTGTGGCTCCATGCGGTTCAGCCTCAGAAGGAACCGGCAAGTCCTTCCCTCCCAGGCCCGAGGCCCTGTTCACCCTTCTCCTGAGGTGGCCTTCCGTTGGCCTCGTCCCTAAAAGCAGGGCCAGGTGGGCACAGTGTTTGGACAGAGAAAGAGCGGACGCGAACGGGTCTGCGGCTCCACCCACAGGCGCCCCGTGACTCTGAGACCCCTTTGTGAGCAAAGCACAGATCAGACCCCAAAACCCAGAGAAACCCCTGCATCTCCCTTGGGAGCCCATTCTACCAACACAGAATGGGTTAATGTTCTTCAATATTCACCACTGTGTCTCAGAATATTAAAAGTAACATTAAAAACTCCTACGCCTGAGGGTGCCGGGGTAGGTGGGGAGTGGCTGCTCATGGCCGTGGGTTTCTCTTGGGGTGATGAACAGGTTCCAAAGTCTATTGTGGCGACAGCTGCACGGCCGTGGATAGGCTAGCGGCCACCGAGTTGTCCACTTTAAGTGGGTGAAGCTATGGCGTGTGAATTACATCTCAACAAATCTGTTAACAAAAAATAAATCTGAGGATTGATCACGCATTTACTAAATTCCAGGCTTTAAAAGAAGACAAACAACTGCTTTCCGTTGCCCATGGGCTGTCACAGGAGAAGGAACTGAAGTAGTAAATGTTTTCCATGGAGTACTCTGACCCCAGGCCTCTCCTGGTGGCCGGAGGATGAACCAAACGACCTTGCATCCTTGAAGGTCAAGGGTTCCACAGACTCCAGGTGAGCAGTGCCGGGTTTCTCCCCCTTCCTACTCACAGAGCCTTGGGTCTCCCTCACCATAAAGCATCCTGGCCCAGGCGACCCCAGATCTGGCTCCTCACCTGTGCCCTGCATGGCAGATCACGCCTCTGCCCGGGCCTCAGTTTCCCCATCTGTTAAGACACAGAATCAGACCAGACGGTTCCCAAAGGTCCCGAAGGCCAGAAACAGCAGCTCTAGGCCTGGCCCTGCTGTTGGGGAGCAGCCCTTCCACTGGGCCGAGTGGGGGAGTTGGGAGGTGCTTCCTCTGCCCCACCCAGGGGCTCTCTTCCATCTTCCCCAGTCCCTCCTCCTCATGACGTGGCTCAGCCCCCACGGGGAGCAGAGGGGCTTCCCCTGGTGGCCGAAGGCACATGATGAGGCCCCGAGAGCCCTGCCGGGCTGTGGAGTGAGGCCTGGGAGGGAGCTCCCATCACACTCTCTTGGATTAGTGAGTGTCAGGTCAACTCACTATCCCCTTACGAAGAGACACTTGTACACAGCGGGCCTCCAGCTGCCCCATTTCGGGTGGTTATCATCACAGCATCAGTGGCAGCCGAGGCTTGTGGGGCTCCTGGCGTGTGCTGGGTGGGGCTGTGGTCCCCATCCGACAGATGGGGAAGCAGGTTCGGGGAGGTGAGAGCCGGGGCCCCAGGTCTGAGAGCCAAAGCTAGAAGGTGGAAATACACCAGCCCATGAAACTCTACTGGTGAAGTGCGGCTCTCTCTGCACCAACGTGAAGCGAAAGCTCCCAGCAGCTCTTTGCAGCTCACCCACAGGGGCAAGGCCCGACGGCTCCCTCCAAAAGCAGCTGTGGGGTGTGTGTGTGTGAGGGGGCGGTGGCGCCTCCCTGCCTGACCACCTTTGGGCCACACTGAATAGCCCAGTTAGGGAGGGTTTGTGTGGCCAGAAGCGAGTGTCCTTCAGACATGCCACCTCTTCCACGATGGGCTGCAGGAGTGGCAGCTGACGGCTGCTGGGATGCATTATGAGCTGAAAATAGGACCCATCACCCAGGCGTCCCATGCATGGGGCTAGTCCCAGGGCCTCAAGTACACACAGAGGTCACCCTCCCGGCCGATCTCGCAGGAAGGAGACAAACAGTGAGGCACGGGGCATGGTCTGGTTGCTTTTCAAAGGCCGAGAATGCGCCAGCCACCGAAACAGGCGTGGGCACTGTGCTATGGAAAACGTCTGTCTCATGGTCTTGGTTGGTTGCTAACAGGACCCAAGAAGCCCCCCACCCCCAATACTTCTCCCTGGGGGCTGTACCCAGCTCCACCCACTGGGTTCCACCAGGGAAGTTCCCAACAGAGGAGGCAGAGCTACTGGTGAGTCCTGGCCACTGTGCCATCTCCAGAAACGGGAGGCTCGCTCATTTGCATAGTTTACATGAATGAGAGGGGGGCGGATGCCAGGACGCAGCTCAGGAATCAGGAAGTGAATCAGGCGCTATTTATGGGAGCAGAAGTTGAGGAACTGGGGCGTCCACACGCCAACTTCCGCGTTTCTCGGAGAAGCGGTTACCTGGGGGCCCGTGGGACCCTGCTCGGCCCAAACCGCAGCCCGTGGCTCTCCAAGTCCAAGGAGATTGCAACACAACTCGCGCCCCAGAGCCCACGCTGTGTCTAGTTCATGGCTAAATGAATGAGCTTTGGAAGTGCCCGGATTCGGCAACATCCCCACCCTCACCTTCTCTGCTCCCGTCACGGGCCTGGCCCCACTCCTGGCAGCAGCGGCCAGGAAAATGCTCCATGAGACGGATTCTGGAACGCCCTGGTGGGACTGCCCTCCCGGGATATGTGTGCACGTCCCCTTACATGCAGTTCTTACAAAAAAGCAGCAAAACGCAACACGAACCCCTCGTGGTTGCCAACTGGGGAGGACGCCTGGCACCTGGCCGGGTAACGTGGGCACCCTGGGCCCCGGCCCCTCGACTCTGAGAGCCCACTGTCCCTGGGGAGGCAGGGTGTCTGGAGCATCCCTGTCCCTCACCGGCTTTTTCCCCCAGAAGAAGCCCCTGCAGGGCGGGGTGGTCAGTCCCCCCCAGAGGATCGTCCCTAGGCCCAGCTGGAATGGGGGTGCAGGAAGGGCCCCCCATCGGGTGAGCACCAGGAGGAAACAGGAGGAGGTCCCCCAGGCGAAAGTTCCCCAATTTCTCCTGGAGAAATAAGCTGAGACCCGGCTGAACCGACAATCACACCAGACCGCACCACGCTGACCTGGGAGACGACGTAAAAGGGAGAACCTGAAAGTGTCTAACTCACGGGAAATGCCTCCGTAGTGGAGGCGTCTGCTCCCAGGGGGGGCAGAGGGGACTCCCCCTTGGGTGACAGTGGTCTGCTGCTTGCAAATAGGCCTTCTCATTCTGCCTCTGCAGGGAGGGTGGCAGGCAGTGCTGGGCCCGAGCAGGGCTCAGTCGCCCCACCACCATGGCCATCTCTATCCCTCTTCCCAGGAGAGAGCAAGTGACACCCAGTCCCTCTGGTAGCAACCTCAGCCCTGGAGGTCTCAAGCCCCGAGGAGGAGTCAGAGCCAGCGGCCTGCGGTCAGAGCTGCCTGGATGGGGGTGGGGAAGGTCACACAGGGACACACTGATAACGTGCTGCCTTTGGCCCAGCGCAGGGGGGGGACTCTGTTGGGGAGGGTCCGCATGGTGTGTGCAGGGGAGGGTGCGCACGCGGAGACTTTGGCCGACCTGCTCTGCACACAGCTGCTCCCTGTTTGGGGGAGGACCTGGCGGCTGGGAGGGGTGAGGCGGGGAAGGGGGGTACGGATGAGTTCCTGCGTGTCCCAGGGAGCAGTAATGGATCAGGGAGGACCACCTCCATGGCTTTGAGAGCAAAGCCCAGTCCAGGCCTGACCAGAGCTTCTACCTGCACACCCTGCTCCCTGGGGGACCACAGATCCAATCTGGCTGCGACATTCCTCCTTCCTGGGCAGGGGACTCAGGCACCCTGTGACCTCACCTGATGGGCACCCCACCCTCTGAGCCCCGGGCTGATTCACCTCCCTCCAGGCAGTGGCGTAAGAAGGAGAAGGCCTTGTGGGAATGGTCTAGATTCGCTGTCTCCACATCTGCAGACGGTGGGCTAGTGCCTCCCCCCAAATTCAGGGCCATCTGGGACCTCAGAACATGACCCTATTGGAAAGAGGATCTTTGTGTCCTTAGTTAAGATGAGGTCACACGGGAGTAGGCTGACCCTGGATCCAATGGCTGGTGTCCTTACAAGAAGAGGAGAGGCACAGAGGAGAAGGCCACGCGACTAAGGGGGCTGAGAAGGATGCGTCTGCAGGCCAAGGAGTGCTGGCAGCCAGCGGAAGCAGGAGGGGGCATGCACAGTCTCCCCAGAAGGAACTGGTCTGCCAACACCTGGCCTCCAGAATGGGAGGGAATACATTTCCAGTGTTTAAGCCGCCCAGCTGGTGGTCATTAGTTCTAGCCGTCCCAGGAAACAAACACCCCAGGAAACAACCCCCCCCCCGCCCCCGCTTCCTGCCCCTCTCTGAACCAGCCGCCCAGTCAGGCTTTCGACCCTCCCCACCACCCAGGTGACTCGTACCAAGGCCTCCAGTGATGACCCTGTTGCCAAAGTTGACGGACAGTTAGCTGTCAGCACACTCGACCTGGCATCACTCTGTCCTTCTCGAAGTCCCTTCTTTGCTTGGCATCCAGGACACCCTTCTCCCCTCCAGCCCCTCGTCCACTGGACCTCAAAGCACTGACGTGCCCCAGTGCTTGGCCTCAGCCCTCCCCCCTCCCCCTCCCCCTCCCCTCCCCCTCCCCCCGAGGGGATCCCAGGCAGTGGTCACAGCTCTAAACACCACCCAGCCATAGGCGACTCCCCACTGAACCCTGTCCCAGACCCTGTCTCCAAACTTACAGAGCCACCTGGAAACGGCGAGGGAGCTCTAGCCCCATCGCCTCTCCCCTGGACAGCCCCCCTGGCCTCCCAGCGGCCACTCTTCTAGGATGAGCTGCTCTCTTAACGCAGAACCCAGGTGCCAGTAAGCAGGTAAGCCTGGCAGCTCTAGCACGGTCACCCCATCCCACCCCCACAGGTGTAGCGGCGGAGGACGCAACGCCCTCACGTTTTCCTCATCTGGATCCTCCGAAGTCTACACCGTGCAGAGAGGGGCCACTCATGTCTGACCAGGACTGGGAGTATCTGGCGTGATGACTGGTGTGGACGGCGGGGGAGCTCATTGTTAACCAAGAGGGGGGTTAGGCTATGGGCACTGCCAGTCTCCACCAGGGCCCAGCTCACCCAGCAGGTCTCCACAACCCACTCCCACGTGCATTCCCACCTCCCCTCAGACCTGAAGGCATGGAGACTGCAAGACCAGAGCCAGCGTTTGTGCCCCTGAACCTGGGGGCTCACCCAGCATCTGTGCCCCTCACACCTGGGGCCTCACCCAGCATCTGTGCCCCTCACACCTGGGGCCTCACCCAGCACCTGTGCCCCTGAAACTGGGGCCTCACCCAGCACCTGTGCCCCTCACACCTGGGGCCTCACCCAGCATCTGATCTGCGGTGGGGGTTAGATCTCGGGGTACCAGGCCAAACCTGTCCCTCAATGACGGTTAGCGCATGGGTGGTTGAAGCTTTCTGGCCCACCCCGTTTGAAAGGTGAGATCTGCAGATGGGAGAAGGGACCCATGAGAGAGGGAGGGTCAAGCATGAGAGTTCTCACACACAGTCTGAGGAAGGTCACGCCTCTGTCCAAAGGGACAGGTGGGAACGGCTGCTGACTCAGGGTCTCCAACCCACGGTCTCTCCAAGGCCTCCTGACATCACGACTGAACAAGCCCCCTCCGGGGACTGTGTCCATAGGGGCCGACCAGAAGCCGCCAGCACAGAGACAGACCCTCATGGGCGAGAGCGGCCACTGGCTCACCACTATGTGAGTACAGTTATGTGACAGGACCTAGTACCGCCACCGCCACAAACCCCAGCTCAGCAATACGCTGCTGCTGTGCTAGAATCTGGGCAACTGCAAATTCTAAAGGCAGGCCAACCAGCAACAAACTACATCTATCAAAGACCATCCATCCACTTATTTGTTCATTTATTCACCATCCATCCACCCACCCACCCACCCACCCATCCATTCATTCATTCATCCACCCACTAACCCACTCACCTGCTCATTCATTACTCATCCATCCATCCATCCATCCATCCATCCATCCAACCTGCCACCCTATCTATCCAACCACCTGTTCGTTCATCCACGAGGTGCTGCCAGGTTGGCTGGCAGATTCCAGCGAGAACTTTTCATTTAACCAGAGGTAAGCACGCGTCGCCTCTGAGGGACCTGAGGATGCTGGGGTGTCTACTGAAAGACACTGTAACCCCAAGGACTGCACAAACGCCTGGCCAGGCCCACCCAGGATTCCACAGACACAGGAGGCCGGGGGCCGGGCCGCCTGGGAGGGTGTAGGAGACACTTACGGTCGAGTCCGTTCAAGTAGCGCATGCGGATCTCACAGTGGCCCCAGACGGCGCTCACGACAGGATACAGTTTTTTGCCTTTGAGTCCCCGAAAAGCCACGCCCATGTACTGTCCGTCCACAATGAAGCTCAGGGTCCCGTCGTCCATGTCCAGGGCCACCAGGAAAGAGTCGGGGACAATGAACGTCTCGTCCGGCTCCAGAAAGGCCGGGTAAGTCTTGCTCGGCTGGTTTTTGCCGTCGTGGTAGAGCCGGTTGCGCCCCAAGTCCCAGCCCCAGGACTCGTGGTTGTTCCCCACGAGGGTCGTGTAGCCGACGGAGTGCAGGGGGGCATCGGCCGTTGCCACCCCCACCACGGCGTGCGTGCCCCGCTGCCGCATGGCCCACGTGATCTGCCACACGTGCAGCCCCCGCGTGTACCCGACCTTGCCCCTGATGGCGTCCGTGCTCTGGGCCACCGGATGCCGGTGGAAGATCAGCTTGTCGTCCTCCTTGACGAAGACATTGAGGGAGCGGTCGTTGTTGTTCCACGAGTGGAGGAGCTGGACCTCGTAGGACACGGGCGGCATGTCCAGCAGCAGCTCCAGGCGGGTGGGCTTACAGTAGTCCAGGCCCTGGAGCTCCTGCTTCAAGGGCCGGTACGTGGGGTCCCTCATGTCCACCGTCTTGATCCCTCCGGTGACCTTCTGACCCATGGTCGCCTCCTGCTTCACGGCGTCCCCGACGCCCAAGGCAAACGCATCAATGGCCGGGCCTTTTCTCCCGAGGCTGCGAGGCGGCCTCTGCACGCGGTGGCAAGGTCCGTGCTGCCTGCCGGGTGGAAAGAGAAACAGGACCGGTGAGCAGGGTGTGGGCAGGGGAGGAGGTCCACCAGGAAGGCCAGGGCCAGAGCGACGGGCTGGCCACCGGCGCGTTCCCCGCGGCCTGGCTCTGGGCACCCATCACACCCGACACTGGCCAGCCGGGGCCTTGGCACAGAGGGAACCCCGCCCTGTCCCCCAGCTGAGCTGTCCTAAGAGAGCGGCCCCCCGCCTGGCAGTCGCTGGGAGAGAAGGCTCCGGAACGGCGGCGAGATGATCTGCTGTGTCGGGTGCACCGTGTACCTGATCGTGATTTCTCGGGGCAGAAGGCCCGGTTGGCACGGATCCTGGAATCGGCCCAGGCGGTGGGCATCTTTCCTGGTGCCAGCAAGGGGGCGCTTACTCCCATGCCTGCTGCTTCGGGAGGCAAAGCCCTGAGACGCCACCTCCCAGCCGCTCTCTCCCAGCACAGCCGCTTCCCACAGGCCTCGGGCTCACTCCAGGGAGGGGCCGGGGCTACGCAGCAACGTAACTCCCGGTCGGCCCAGGGCACTCAGCGCGGGGAGCTCTGCTCACGGGCCCTGAGCCTGCAGCAGCCCCCCCCAGCAGGTCCCACATCCGAGTGGTGCCTGGACTGGGGTGCCAACGATGCTCTCTGGAGGCCCCTGAGGCAGCCCCTGCCAGGTGGGCATGAGAGCCTCACCCGCCGCCCAGCGCTCTGGGCCAGCACCTGGATGACCACCACCTTTCCTTCAACCAGAAGCCAGCGTTTGGCTCCTCGGGCTCCAGCAGACCATCTGGGAGGAAGTCCGACTCCAAGACCCCTCACTCCTGCTCTGGCTGCTCCAGCTGTCGGCTCCTTTAAGGGAGGGCAGATGGTTCTGGGAGGAGAGACCTCACTGCCTCTGCGCCACCCCCTCCATCAGGGGGTTCAGCGGGAGGTGGGGCTGACACGTGGGGCCAGGGGACTCAACAACCTGCCGTCCCATCCCCCGTGCCTTCCCCCATGTCGACCTTGAAGAAGGGATAGTCACAGGGACTGGGCTCCTGAGCCTCCCTCTGGGCCTGCGGGGGGCCGGGTCGGGGACTCTTAGCTGCCCGGTGTGGGGTGGGCTCCCAGAACGAGGGAGCAGGCAGGCTCCTGGGTCTGTCAACCTCACTCCACAAGTCTGCAGAGGGGCCGGGCCAGAGGCCCTGGGAGCCTGGCTGCCAGGAACAGGGTCCCTCAGTCACTGGCTCTGAGCAGCATCGAGTGCCCGAGACGAAGAGAACACCGGGGAGCCTGGAGGGGGCTGCGGGGGGAGGGGGTTGCTGTGGGAGAGGATGGCGGTGGGGAGAAGTCCTTCCAGCACATTCATTTAAAACACTTGGAGAGATAGGGATGGCGAAGGATGAGGACCACAACAGGGAGGATGAGAGGTGGGAAGTGGGGGGTGAGAAAGGGAGAGAAGGAGGGAGGGAAGGACAGAGAGAGGAAGGGAGCCCTCAGGCCAGTGCCCCTGGGCCTGCTCACACCTCTAACTCCAGGGACCTGCTCTTTCTGTAACGTGCTAGAGAGTACACGCCGGGCTTTGCGGACCGGGCTTTGCGGACCGGCAGTCCCCATGCCAGCGCCGCTCTGCCTGCAGCACCAAGCCGCCACGTAAGCAAAGGAGCACGGCTGGGTTCCCATAAAACTTTATTTACAAGAACGGGCGGTGCGTGGCCGGCCAAGCCCGAGCTAGACTAAGGGCCCTGCCCATCGTCTTCCTGCCAAGGCCGCAGCAGGAAAGCAGGCCAGTCCAGCCTCAGGCCCGGTGACCAGAGAGACAGCAGAACCCCACGGGGACGGCCATCTGTCCGTCCAGGTCAGCCCCCCAGCTCCTCCTGCTCTGAGGGCCCACCGCCTTAGAGGCCGGGTGCTAAGCAAGTCCTGTGACCGCCTCGGTGCTAAGCTCCTGCCCCCTGGGCCCCGCGATTAGGAGCCATCCGGGAGGGAGGCCCTGCCCGCCCGGATCTCCTGACCCTGAGCTGGGAATCTCTGGGAGGAAGCGGCGGGAGGCAGATAAAGGTGCTTACAGCATCCAGGGTGATTCCCAAAGAGGGTGCCCCAGGGCAGAGCCAGGGGATACGGGCCACCCACGCTGCTGCTTCCCGCCACCTGAGTCACCTCCCAGGTGGTCCGTCGCTGCGGCAACCCCAGGGCCACTCTTCCTCACTGTCACCTGCCGGCCTCTACCCTGTGTCCAGGCCACGGTTAAAGCCAACACCTCCTTCTCACCGCCTTCCCGTTGTCCACACTCAGCCGCGTCCTGGCAGGGCCCCTGGAGCCATCGGCTGCCCGCCTCTTCCCATGGGTCTCAACGCGACCTGCCCTCTGCGTGTCCCCCAGGCACTCCGCTAGCCCCCTTCCTGGGGACGGCCGCGGGCAGGATGCCTCCGTCCCCCGACTCCTCTCTGCCGGCCCTGCTCTGGGGCCTCCAACCCTTGGGGAAGCTCACGCACCCAACAGCGGCTTGGCCACTGGCTAGGACTCGCCCTTAGCTCTTCTGAGCTTCTGTTTGCTCCTCGGAAAGGTGGGGGTCCCACGCTCACCCAGGACTCCATGGAGTCAGTGTCCGGGGAGGACCGGGGACACGGCCATGTCACTTTCCCCCTAAACCGCGCTCCGTGCACTGAACAGAGATCGCCGTTACCCATCATCTTGGTCACTGCACCTGGTCCTGCAGGTGGACGCTGCTTTGGGCTGGGACCCGGGTGCTTAGATGCGGAGCTAGAACAGATCACGCTGAGGGGCCCTTCGGAGCCAGGGGTTGTTCTGTGAGGAGCCATTGAGAGACTGGTTTGGTCTGTAACGTGCCTGTTAACACTGACCCACGGGCGTCCCAGCGGGCACCACCCCAGCTCCGGACCAGCCTCCTCTGCCATCATGAGACACATGTAGGTGCCCGGCCTCACAGGGCCTAGTGCTGCTACAGGGCTGCCAGGGCCTGCGATGGCTCTTCACCAGGTGGGAGGGCACAGCCCTTGTCCCCGCCCAGAAGCAACAACGTCACAGAGGGTGTGTCCGAATATGGCCCTGTGAGGCTGGGACAGGAGGGGTGGGGACAGAGCTGGCCGTGCTGCTGCCCTCATTACCCACGCATCATCACACACAGCCATGCACGCACACACGGTACAAACACACATGAATGCACACACATGGGTACACACACACCTGGGCACTCACACACATGGGTGCTCACACACGGTGCATACACACAGGTGCACACACATGGGTGCACACACAGGTACACACACGGGTGCACAAACACACATGGGTACACGCACACACACATGCGTGCACATGTACACACACGCACACACACATACATGAGAAGCGTGGCAGGCCTTCCACATGTTGCATTTACCTACAATAGAGTGAACGCGATCAAAAGTCCTGGGACAGAGGGAATGGGGTGTCTGCTCTCAGAGTCCACTAAGCGCTATGGTTTCCCCTCTGAGAACCCCCACCCCGCCCCACTGATGTCACACACATCACCCACCTGAGTCAAAAGCCACTTCATGGTTCACTGCGAAAGGGGGTGCCTCTCAGGCAAAGCCTCCCCCCGCCCCGTCCCTGCACCCACCAGAGTCACCTGTCCATTATGTATTCCAGGCGGACTCAGGAGCACCCCAAAGCCTCCTCCCTCCTCCCAGTGCCGACTCCCAGCGTGGGCTCAGTCTGGGGCCCGGAATCAGTGCTCGCATCTCAAAGGCCTGCTCCGAGGGGGTTTGCGGGGGCCACCGCTCCCCATAGAAGGGAAGAGCAGCACCCACAAACCCCTTCCCTCTAGTCTCTCCAGCGGGACCCTCTGTGCCCTCAGGTGGAGGGGCAGCAGGTGCGGACTTAAAGGCGCAAGAAAGGAAGCCCAGAACCGGATGCTGATCCCCGACGGCGAGGAGAGTCAGAGGTGTCCCAAGCTCACTGTGGGGGGCTGAGACCTGGTGTGGGGGGCCGGCCTTTAATGATCTGAGGCAGAGAGTCGCTCCGGACACAAGGGGTAGAGACACCTACTGGACACACCCACTGCTTTCACTACACACGTCACGGAGAGAAGGGATGCTGGCTGAGGACAGCGAGGGGACGGGATGTGGGACCCACGGGGTTAAGAAAGGTCGAGGGACCCCAGAGGATGTGGGGATGCCTCTCAGGGACAGGGGTGGGCGTGTCCCAGACAGAGACAGACCCCCAAATCAGGACATGCTTCTGGGCCTGCAGGTGCCATCCAGGCGTAACACACGCAGCGACCTCCCGCCAACCGCTCTGCCAGGGTCTGGGAAACCCTAGGACCCCGCGCAGGGGCACGTGGGCAAAGACACGCACCGACCCGCAAGCTCCGGCCCGCGGGCCCCGCAGCCGCGCACAGAGGAGGAGGCAGCCCCTCCCATGCGCTGACTTCACATAAAGTGTAACGTGTTTTTGAAAAGCAACTTGGAGACCAGGATGCAGAGCGTGATCCCATCTCTGTATGAACAGAATTAAGAAGATTCTCTCGCCCTAGCTGGTGTGGCTCAGTGGATAGAGCATCAGCCTTCGGACTGAAAGGTCCCAGCTTCGATTCTGGTCAAGGCCACATGCCCGGGTTGCGGGCTCGATCCCCAGTGGGGGGCATGCAGGAGGCAGCTGATCAATGATTCTCTCTCATCCTTGATGTTTCTATCTCTCTCTCCCTTTCCATTCTTCTTTGAAATCAATAAATATATATATATATATTTTTTTTTTTTTAAAAAAAGAAAATTCTCTCTGTGCCTGTATCTGTTTGTAGGTGGAGGGAGGGAGGGGTTTAGAAGCACAAACACCAGACCGTTCACAATAGTTTACCCTGGAGGCTGGCGGGGAGGGGGGGGAGGGATGCAGTTCACTTTTAACACTTATTTTAAAAATGCAGAAACTTTAAAAAATGCAAATACTACTTGCATTGTCATGACGATGATGGTTAAGCACACCAAAAGGAATAAAGGGCTGACAAATATGGATGTAACACCCGCCCCGTTCCTAAGAACAAGTTGCCACCAACGTGATTCCTGAAGGCTCCCGCGTGTGCCGCGTCTTTTAACTGAGCGGGGGATCCATGTTCATTTACCCACCGAGACGCAGGCTCCTTTAGCCACCGAGACGCACGCCGAGTCCGCAGCTGACACGGGCAGGGAAACTACAGGTCAACACCCAGCGGGAGCTCTGGGACCAGCCCACAGGGGACGTTACTTCTACAGCGATTTCTCCCAAGATGCCCAGTGACGCCGTTTCTAACGCACAAATGTGAATTTGCCCGGTAGAAGCGGGATCGCCGTCCGTCTCCACGGGCCCCACACAAGAACCGAGCGAGCTGGGGAACCCGAACCCCAGCTGCCATGGCGGGACAGCGGGCTGGGCTCCACCCTGCAGGCTGGGCAGGGGGACAGGGACGGGGGGCAGGGGGGCGGGCAGTGACTGGAGAGGGGCAGGAATTTCAACCCTGGGCTCAGCACCTGCCTGGAGCTCCGTGGGGTCCCTTCAGCTCATTTCACCGGGGCCCGCCTACAAAAACGATCCTTTTGTTCTGTTGTTTAAGAGAACGTTCGCCGAAGGAGCGGGTCCCGGCGGCACATCCAGGGTGACGGGTGACAAATGCATGCAGCGGGGTGGGGGCGGGCACACAGGTGGCAGACACACTCACCTCCTCTGTGCTCAGTTCCCCCTCAGCGTGTCCCTCCGTCCCACTGACCCCACAACAGTAAAACCATTGTTTTGACCCAAGACGGGGAAAGAATGAAATTCAGGATGTGGAACAAGGTGACCTACTTATAAAGCCTCCTTTCACCTGCAGATCAGACACGCTCCCTCCCGACGCGGCTCCGCCCCCCACACGGGTGGTTGCGGCCCAGGATTTTGCAAGAGAAGCTGCCCGGGGCGATCTGTGATCCGTGCGGATCTGTGACGGCAGCCTCTGCCGCTGGTGAGGGTCCGGGCTCCTGTGGGCCACGCCTGCCTCGCTTCCGCGTGGCAGCGCTCAGGGCGTCCTCCCTGCAGGCCTGGCCACGGAGCCCCCGGGGGAGGTGTCACCCACAGCAGGATGATGCCATGTGGTCACAGCCCTCTGCCCCCCCCCGCCCACCTGTCCACTGAGCTGTGTTCTCGCTCAAGCAGGGACGCAAACGTCTCTGCCCCTAGACCCAACCAAAGTGTTGGACCCTTCTGGAAAGTTCTGCCGAGTGATTTTGGAGAGAAAAGTCCCCCACGGTCGGTCCAGAGCTCTAGCCTCTGACCTCAAAAGACCAAAAATGCACCTGCCGTAAACACCTACGGAAGAACCCGGATGACTCATCGGCACTTTCAGAAAGGGCTCGAGTCAGTGGGGCCGGGCCTGGGAACGCAGCGCCACATTCATACAGAGACTAAGCTCACACCGAGTCACGCTGCAGCCCGCACGGCTGTGAGGGTGACGGCCGGGGCTCCGGTCAGACGAGCAGCCCTGCTCTCGGGGGGACCTCAGCGACACCCCCTGGCACACAGCGACATTCCAGAAAGTGTGCCAGGGCAGTGGCAGGCCCGCCTTCGCGTGGCAGTGGGGATGGAGTCTCGATTCCGGGCCCCTGACATCGCCCGGCCTAGGGCTGGGCATCCGTCTATCTCACTGGGCCTGCCTGGTCCACGG
This sequence comes from Myotis pilosus, assembly GCA_036010255.1. Lineage (NCBI taxonomy): Eukaryota > Metazoa > Chordata > Mammalia > Chiroptera > Vespertilionidae > Myotis > Myotis pilosus. Next base: position 75,128,929 of record JASKON010000010.1, read on the forward strand.
AGGAGCTGGGGCACCACCGAAAGGGGGGAGGAAGGCGGGGCAGAGAGCGGTGCCACCCATGGCACCTCCAGGGAGAGAGCCCCCGGGGGCCCCCGGGGAAAGGCTCGGGGGACAATGGTCCCTCCTCACCCCTACCTGGCTGGGGCAGCCGCCTGCAACCCCCCAGGTGACTGGCAGCCTCAGCTGCTGCGTACACGACGCGCCCTGCCCCTCCTGCCTCCCTTTAACTCGAGGGGACACCGAAAAGGATGGAATCATGACTCCCAAGTGCGGGAGGGCACTCAGCCAGGGAGTGCCCAGGCAGGCTCGGGTTAAGGCCTCACAGGGCGGCCCGAGGAGCCCTGCCCCGTCTTGGAGGGATGAATAGGGAGGGGAGGGACCCACAGACATCCTTCCATCGGGCGGGGAGGTGGGAAGCCCCCGTGAGGCCACAGCTCCGGCAAAGCTGCCTGTGGGGGCACAACTTCAGAACCCCCAAATCAACCACCCCCTTAGGCCCGCTGCAGGGGCAGGAGTCTCACACTTCCTACAGGGAAGAGGCTGTAGGTTCACAGGAGTCGTTCTCAAAGTGAGGTCCCCAGGCACCAGCAGATCAGCATCGCTGGTTAGAGCTGCAAAGGCAGGCCCCGCCCGGACCTCCTGAATCAGAGACACGGGGTGGCTCCCCCTCCCCCGCCCTGTCTGCATCCTAATGAGTCCTCCTGGGGATCAGGGCTGCTGCTTGAAGGGACTCTAGCTCAAAACTTCTCGTGCTATCTTGACAGATTTCAAACGCTACATGTGCTCCTATGAAAGCTCCACCCAGGAATGTATAAACCAGAAGTTAAAGGGTCCCCCTCCCACTCTCTGCTGTGCATTCAAGTGCAGATGCAGACAGTCCCCTTAACAGAAACGAACCCCGCCCCCCAAGTCCTCCCCAGTGTGCTTTCCCCAAATACTCATATATTAGCACGGAGGTCAAGTTCACGTGTCAGGAGCTGCACAATATTCCATCGCCATAATTTCCGGAACTTTCCCTGACAAATAGACGTCTAGGTGTTTGTACAACGCGAGGACTTTCTCCGTAACAGGACGGCCCCAGAGCAGTTTCTGTTCATTTCCTTCACGGCCACCTCTCCTCTCACCACCATCACATCTCGGACCTCGGCACCCCCACCCCACGGTGGAAGGAAACCCAGTGTCTACCATCGCCAGGTGTCCGGGGCTGCGAGCTGACCGTGGCGGCTGCCAGCGCTCAGGAGCTTCTGCACCGCTAATTGGACCGAAGGTTTGCCGACGGGTGGAAGGGACGGCAGCCAATGAACTTGGAAAGGATTCTAAGAAATCGGGCAGCGCGTCTCCTGGTGCAACCTAATCGCCACTCCCCGGGGGTTCTCGGAACTCAGCAGGAAGCCCCGGGGCGGCGAATCCCGGGGCACAGGCCAGTGGGTGCAAAAAGGACTTAAACCTACTTTCGAGGTCACAGTGGCTGCAGGAACTTCCTCTGTGCGCGGCTGGCCTTCCTCTTCTGACCCAGTCAACCTGGAAAGTCCTGAACACCTGGGCCGACAAGGCCACGGGGCGGGGGGCGGGGGGGGCGTCAGCGAGTCCAAAGGCGGCAAGGGGGAGGGTCCGCGGGTCAGGCTCCCATGGCACCAGCCGCCCCGTGGGGGACAGGAGAGGCTGCCCCAGCTGGCGCCTCTGGGGGTCTGACAGCCCTCACAGGTGCTGGCAGGAAGGATGGCTGTACCAGGGGCACAGGCAAAGGGCACAACTGTATCTGCCCTGAGAGTAAAATCTAGAAAAAACCTCTACAGGCAGATGTGGGGAAAGGGATGAAAAGGGGCCCAGAAGAACGAAAATGCCGTGTGTAAGAGTGATGAGCTTTTGAGTTTCCCTCTCTTTCAGACTCCCTTACCGCTGTTTCGTTATTGCAGAAAGACCATAAAGGGATGAGCTTAGGCGGCCATCAGCGGATGGATGGATAAACCAACTGTAGAACACATACACCGTGGAATGTGATTCAGCCACAAAAAAGCATGAAGTACTGCCAGGCCGGTGTGGCTCAGTGGTTGAGTGTCGACCTAGGAACCAGGAGGTCACGGTTCTATTCCCGGTCAGGGCACAGGCCAGGGTTGCAAGCTCCATCCCCAGTGGGGGGCGTGCAGGAGGTAGGCGATCCATGATTCCCTCTCATCACTGATGTTTCTCTCTCTCTCTTCCTCCCTAGAATCAATAAAATATATTTATTTTTTAAAAAAAGGAATGCAGTACTGATGCCTGCTACAATGTCGGCGAACCTCAAAAACTTGATGCTGAGTGAAAAAGGCCAGATATAAAAGGTCACATATTGTATTCTTTTTAAAAATATATATTTTTATTGATTTCAGAGAGGAAGGGAGAGGGAGAGAGAGATGGAAACATCAATGATGACAGAGAATCACTGATCGGCTGCCTCCTGCATGCTCCCTACTGGGGATCGAGCCTGCAACCTGGGCATGTGCCCTTGACCAGAATCAAACCCGGGACCTTCAGTCCTCAGGCCAACGCTCTATCCATTGAGCCAAACCAGCTATGGCTGAGTGTCGGGGTACATACCCAGGTTGCAAGCTCCATCTTTATGTTCTTTATATGAAATAATTAGAATAGGTAAGTCCATAGAGACAGGAAGCAGATGAGTGGCTGCCAGGAGCCCAGGGCCAGGGCCGGGGGAATAGTGAGCAATTGTGAACGGGGTCCAGGCCTCTTTTTTGGGGGGCGGGGGGATGAAAATGTTCTGGAACTCGAGAGAGATGGTGGTTGCACAACATCGTGAATGTACTAAATGCCACTGATTGGACCTGTAAGAAGGTTATTGTTATATTATGTGAATTTCACCTCAACAAATAAAACAATAGGTGGAAAATGTGCACTTTTCCAAAAGGCGCCTGGCAGGTGGTGGGAGTGGGAAGGGGCCACAGAGCAGAGAAGCTGAGGTGCCGAGACCTGCAGCAGCCTGCTCGCCAGGGGGACACACAGGGACACGGCTAACGATATTCAGATGTGGGGAGTCGGCCTTCCAGAGCGGCGTCCCGCGCCCGCCCCTCCCCTTCCTCCAGAAGAGAAAGCGCAGAGCTGCGGTTTGGCAACGGCACGGCCTGACACGGCACCTGCAGATCGCGTTTCCCTGGAATCCGGAACGCGCGCCTGCACCCGAAGTGTCATGTGGGAGGGGGTGGCCGGCACGCACCAGGGCCGCCGGCCTGAGGATGAGGACATGGAAGAACCGATGTCATGGCGGATCACGCATATGTGCACACTCCCCACCCTGGGAACCAGGCGGGACGAGCAGAGACATGCACGGATTCCCAGGCCCCGCTTTCCACAGAGCAAGGCAACACCCTGAGGCCGCTCCAAATCGGCCAAGCAGGAAACCACCCCAGCCCCCAGGTCCGCTCCTCCCTCCGCCCGTGGTGCCGGGGCCTGCCTGTCACCTGTGAGGCCACAGCATGGCCTTGGGCCAGGCTAGTGCATGGCTTGACTGGACCAGCTGCCACACTGAGTGGCCCGGGGGTGCCAGTACCAACAACACCCACGGACACTCCCGTGAAACATGGAAAGCTGGCCAAAGAGGCCCTGCTCAAGGCCTCTGTGTATACAGTAGGTACCAAATAAATCTCAGCTGCTTACTCGCCCATCCCACATGCACCTGCTAAGCCCAGATGGGCTTCCCAAGACCCCCTTCTTTGTTCCTTAGTCCCTGGGGACCTCAGCAAAGCGGGCGACTCCCAAACTGTGAGCTACATGTGACTGGTGTTTGGGAAAGTAGGGCAGCGTCCCGCCCGCACCTTCCCTGGTAGAAACGGGTAGGAACCGTCAAAACCGACGAGGTCGTCACCTATAGAAGTGACCCAACCTGAGAGTAAGTAGTTTGTGAATGGTCACCTGATAAGCACTGGGGAAACGCCCAGGTCCCAGTGAGGTGACTCAGGGCAGGAATCCATTCCACAAATATTTGCTGGGCACCTGTAATATACACACAAGTAGAACTTGCCCTCATGGAGCTGGCAGTCGAGTGGGGGAGACAGGTAAGGCATTTGAAGAATTAACAAAAGCTTCCAGGGCAGAGGTTCGCATCTGTTGTGTTCACTGTGGTAGCCCCAATGCCTAGAACAGAGCCTGGAGCGTAGTAGGTGCTCAATCAACAAGCACTGAATGAATGAATAGCTAATACAGGGCCAGGTAGTAAGTGTTAAAGAAAAATGAAGCCTGAGAGTGAGGGCAAAGCGAGTGATGGGGGGGGGGGGGTCAAGAGAAGTCTTCTCTGATCCAGTGATATACAAATAGAGACCTGGCAGAAGGGAGGGAGGGAGGAAAGAATGGGAAGAGCATTCTGGGCAGAGGGAACAGAAGGTGCAAATGCCCCGAGGTGGAAGCACGCTTGGCATGTTGGGAGGACAGAGGCCAAGTGGCTGGAGCAGAGGACGGAGAGGCTACAGGAGGAGACAGGGTGAGAGCATGCAGAGGGCAGTGTGCCGGGCCGGATGGGCCAGAGAGGACTGGATTTTGTCTCTGGTTGACGAGAAACCCAGGAGGGCTTTGAGCAGGCAGAGGACGCAGTCTGACTTGTTCCAGCAGAATCCCTGTGGGCGGTGCTATTGAGACGAGGCTATTGGCAGCCAGAGTGGAAGCAGGGTTACCAGCAAGGGGGCTGGAGCCGGGAGGCATGTTGGGCTGTGGGTGGTGGGAAAGCCAGAATGCAGAGCATCACCCAAACTAGCTGTGACCCGGTTGGTGACGTCACACCTGGCTAAGGAAAGGGCTGCTTGAGAAAGGTGCCGCTGAGCGAGGGCACAGACACAGAGACTGGGAAGATGGCGGCCTCATCCACGGCCCGAGGACTTCAGCTCTTATTAGGTCTGCTCCTGTGGTGACAACAGAGATATCGGGCCACAGGGCTAGAGGTGCAAGTCCTGAGGGTCGCTTGCCAGTTCCCTGAGCTTGGGCTCTGCTCCTCCCATTGGCCACTCTCAGAGGTGAACACCAATCTTGAGCACATCTGATTGTGCTACTCCCTATCCCGACCGTGCTACTCCCTACCCGGACTGTGCTACTCCCTATCCCGACTGTGCTACTCCCTATCCTGACTGTGCTACTCCTTATGCCGACTGTGTGCGGCCCCATTGCCTCAGGTCTATACATCAGGCTCTTGTAAGTTTAGCAGACAGCTCCAAACTCTATCAATGTTGGATACACGGGGTGGGGGACCGGGAGGGCGGGGAGGGAGGAGAAATCCAGTTCCTGATCCTGCAAAATGGGGGTCAGCTATAGTGACCCCCCAATGTCCAGTCCACCCCTTGGGATCCTCCTCTGAGTGGCCCCCCTGCCTCTATCTGAGACTCCTTGGAACTGGACCAGGGCTGGTCAAGGGCGACTGGTTTTCGAGGTGCCTACAAAGATGGAGAAGACACCTGCAGTCTGGAGTGGGGCCCCCTGGCTTTACCTTCAGCTCCACATGCTGGGTAACCTTGGGCGAGTTCTCACGCCTCCTCGAGCCTCGGGATCCTCACCCACTGAAAAGGGGGTGATGACTGTTTGACCCCATTGTGGGCGTTAAGGATTTGCATGCGGAGACCACGGACAGCTCGGCACTCGCAAAGAGCCAGCGTCGGCGATGGCTTTGCCATCCAGTGGCCTGAGGAGAGGGAGGGGGGTTGGTTCCCCGAGAAAGGGGTCTCCAGAGCTGCTCAGTGGTGGAACGCAGTCACGCAGACCCCGACCCCATTCCCCACTCCAAGCTCAGCGACCTCCGCCAAGAACAGGGCTGTCCCTGACGCTCCTCAGCCCACGCTCACTAACGGTGACAGCGAGGCCTCCGAGGGAAGCCCCCCACCCCCATTGTGCTGGCTCCGGGAAGGGGTGGCAAGTGTGGTGGGGTGTCTGTGGGGTCCTGGGTGTTCTCCGGGGCCAGGTGGCCGGGACAGACACACACAGAAAACTGCCTCAGGAAAGCAAGTGTGACCTGGATGAGTCTGCCCCACTTGTCACCTTGGAGAACACAGAGGAAGAAAGGGGAAGTGGGGAAAAGGGAAACTGGACCGATAACCACGTACTGGGCTCGGCCCGGGTGGCAATCAGCGCCGAGGGGAAAAGAGACAAGAACGAAGGCATGTGCCTGCCCAGCACCCTTGTTGGCCCAACTTCGGAAACGTAAGCCAGCCCAGGCCCGGCCGTTCAAGGCACTCACTCCAGGCCCCTCGCCCCCCATGCCCCACCTCCTAGATACACGCAGGGGCTACAGTGCACAGTTCCCACGCTCGCCTCGGCCGGGCTGCCCGAGACCGCAGACAGGCCACGCTGCACAGGTATTTCCTCCGCGCGGTGGACTCCCCATAAAATAAAACCACGTCCCTTCTCAGGCAGAACGGGGAGCGGAGGCCGTGTCCCACATTCCTGTGTCAAGGAGGGCTGCCTCATCACAGCCGGGCGGCCCAGACACGGCCCCAGGCATGGGGACCCCAGCCCCGCGTGCGGCAGCCAGCCCGGGCGGGCAGTGGGCTGCCATGGCCGGGGAAGCCACAGGCCCTCTCGCCCAGGCACTGAGGATGGCTAACGCCGTCCGAGTTTCCGTTCCCATATCAGAAGCGCCTCTTTTCTGCTGAGGCAGCAAGACCTGCCAACAACACAAGCCGCTGGGACCCACGTGTTCGAAACACAGCGCCTTCCCTTGAAACGCTGCAGTGAATCACAGGTTTAATAGCTTCGGCAGCTGGGCCGATGGAAGGAATCCGTGTGAAAGTCGGACGGCGGCGCTCGGGCGGTCCCCACGCGCCGTGGCCCGGCCCCTCACCCCGCTATCCCACCTCTCCTGATTGACAGCACCCCTCTCCAGGTCCCCAAATGGAAAAGCAGACACAACTGGGATCTTGCACAGGGAGCCAACTCCTTCTTTGAGAAGCAGTCACTTTCGGGGCGAGGCGGCCAGTCACCCTGCGTGCCCGCATCTGGTCCCACCGGGGCGGCCGGGACCCAGCTCAGGCATTGCCTGGGAGTTGCCAGAAAGGCGGCGCCCGGGCCCCTCCCCCGCGGACGGCCTGGGGATGGCACCGCAGCTGGGCCCCCAGGGGCATGCGTGACCCCAGGCGGGTGCGGTCTGCGGTGTGAGTCCTCCTGACATGGAGGCCTGGAGGAAACACATCAGAAAGAGAGACACAGAGGAGTGTCCATCCCTCGCAGGAAGCCAGTCCTGAAACTGGCTCCTAACAAACCAAGCCTAGAGGCCGACAGGTTTAACACAGTAATCGGCAGGGGCTGCCGGCCCGTCCCTCTGCCGGACCTACAGGACGGGCCCTGAGGGTTCCTTGGGTGCTCGGGGTCGGGAAGACCAAGGTTATGGCAAACACCACATCCAGGTCCCTCCTCTGCTCACAGCTCAGTCGGGGCTCCCCTCTGCCCACCTCCAAGCTCCGTAAAGCCCCCTCAGCTCTCTCTGCTCCTCCAGTATCCCCACTGCCACCGGCCACACCGGCCACACCTGTCATAAAGCCGTTCCTTTCACACCAACAACCGCACCACCCTCCCCCCTCCATCCAGGACCTGGCTTGCCCTCTGGCCACAGTGCCTGCCCTGGCCCAGACCTGGGCTGCTTCACAGCTTGGCTCTGCTCCCCCGCAACCATCCCCCAATTACTCAGGGCCCCGGGGCTTGCCGGAATCTACAAGGAAGGTCACTCCCGGCCCCACGTCGCGTGCTGGCTGAGGTCCGCCGCCCGGCCTGAGATCCACCCCGCAGGCCCGCTGGCCAGTGGCCTCATGGGCGCCCAGACACCTACCCGGGTCTGGAGTTCTGGAATGGTTCGGGCAGTGCCGGGGGAGAGCGCCAGGAGAGGAGCCCTCGGTCCTCGGAGCGGGGAGCAGAGAGGTCTGCAGGCAGCACCTGGCACCCTGTGTGCCGGCCGCCGGGCCCTGCCGGGTCCCCCGACCTCGCTCGCTGGGGCTGGAGCGGCCCTGGCCGGAGCGAGCTCCTCCGTCACCAAGGGGAAGCGGGCCTTGGTTACCACTGGCCCGGGGAACACAGAAGGCAAACAAACCCTGGAGCGGCTCCTGCTCCTCGGACCGGCCTCACTGCTGGGAACAATTACAAGGTAATCGCAGCTTCTCAAACGCCCTCAGCTGGAGGCTGGGGCCCGGAGGCCATGGGAACCAGGCTGTCCTCCTGCTGCTGCGTCCGAGACCCAGGGACCCTCCCTCCACCCGTCCACCCGTCCACCCGTCCACCTGTCCACCGACTCAGGGAGGACGCCCCGAGAGCCGGCTGAGGTCCCGGAGGAGGCGGCCCAGGCAGACGCAAGGTGGTGCCCTTGCCCCTCTCAGCAGCCACTGAGTCAAGTTTGCAAAACGACAGGCAGGCCCCCCTCCCCCGCCCCTGCAGGTGCAGAGGTGCCGACCCCGCAGACGCCGCCCAGGCTGCAGGCAGATACGGGACAGCACTGTCCCTTTGCCTCCTCCAAGCACCCCTTCCAGCACGACCAGCTGTCTTGTCCCTAAGCAACGTGTCATGAAACGGACAGAGACTCACCAGCGAATAAGATGCTTGCTCACCAGGTTCCCGCTCACCCACGCCGAGGCCCTCACGCCGAGGCCCTCCCCCGGGACACAGCCTGGTCACTGATCCCCACTGCCTCCTGGCAACGCACACCTGGAACCCCCAAGCAGCCACAGCCTCCGCCCTGGGAAAAGGGTTTCCCCCCACTCAGGGGCACCCCACAGCCTGGGCCCTGGCTGGGTCCCAGGTCCCCGTAAGCGGAAACCTGAGTGGAATGGGGTATGGGAAGAGCTGAGTGACACTTCCCCCAGGGCTCCCCCCGGTGGCAGGGGCACGTATGGGGGCCCCTCCGTCGCTGTGGGTTTACAGCCGAGCCCTTCACAGATCCAGCCATGCTCTTCTCTGCTCCCTCTTCAAGAAAGAGAGCACCCCATCTCCCCCAGCCTCCTCTGGGGACAGACTGCTGACCTTGGATGGGGAGTGTGGCAGCAGGTGCAAACCCCCGACAAACGGGGGAGCCACCAGAACACTTGTCGCACCCACCTGACCCCGCAAGGCCCACAGGTTAGTTCTCCCCGGTCAGACCCTGGCTTCAAGGCCTCCCAGGGGACAGAGAGAGAGAGAGTCAGACAGACAAATATACACAAAGAGAGAGAGACAGACAGAAAGACAGAGAAACAGGGAGAGAGAAAAAAGCAGAGACACACATACCGAGCAGAGACAGAGATTCCCAGAGAGAGGCAGAGAGACAGAGACAGGGAGAGAAACCAAGAATGCAGCTGGGGAGGCAGCAGCAGGACAGGAGGCAGGAGGGTGGAGGCCCTGCAGCCTCCACAGATGACTGTGCAGACGTGCTGAGAGTCCCGGCGACAGTGAGTATTCACCAAGAGGCCAGCAGGCCCCCCAGCACATGTGGGCCCTCAGACAATCCTGGGTGCTTCCACAGCCCTCACTATGTGGGGCACTTCGGGCGCTTTGCCCTTCACATGTATTCATGCGTCAGGTGCCGGCTGTCATTACCGTCACCTGATGCTCAGGTGGTCCAACCTCAACTCCCAAGGTCATCTGCCAGCCGCTGACCCTGGAACCAGAGAGCCCCCACTGTCCTGTCAAGCACACAGAGACCCTTACAGATCACCGGATAAAAATGCTGTTTGTAAACTGGGGCAGCTGCTGTGGAGGGCAGTAGGGTGAAGCTGGTGTGGCCCAGTGGTTGAGCGTCGACCTAGGAACCAGGAGATCACGGTTCGATTCCTGGTCGGGGCACATGCCCGGGTGGCAGGCTCGATCCCCAGTAGGAGGCCTGCAGGAGGCAGCTGATCAATGATTCTATCTCATCATTGATGTTTCTATCTCATCCTCCCTCTCCTCCTCTCTGAAATCAATAGAAATATATTTTTTTAAAAAGTAAAGACAGAAGTACCACCTGCTCCCGCACTTCCACTTCTCAGTATATAGACCCAGAAGAAGGGCGAGCTGGGTCGCGAACACGTCCACCATCGCCACAGCTGGAGGCAGCCAGGGGTCCGTGGACAGGCGAGCGGACGTCGGTGTGCAGTGGGTCCATTCAAAGGAACTGGGACTGCTCAGTCTCAGACGAGAAGGAAATCTGGCAGGAGCCGCAACACGGATGAACCTCGAGGACATCACGCGCCCGTCACAAATGACAGACACCGCACGCAGGCACTCAGGTGCGGCACCTGCAGGAGCCAGGACCCTGGGGACAGGAGCTGGAGGGCGAGTCGGCCCTTCCTGGGGACAGCCTCAGTTTGGGAGGAGGAGGAAGTTCTGCAGATGATGGTGGCGATGGTTGCACCACCGTGCGACTGTGCATCTGCCACTGAGCTGCGCACACTTAATGATGGCTGAAACGGTCAGTTTTATGGTGCCTGTGTTTTACCACAATTAAAAGAGGCTTGGTTTTATACGAAAAGAAAAAAGAAAAATCTGAGGCCTAGAAAGATTACATGATGGAAGGGGTCCCTCTATGCTGATGCTACTGGAATGATGCCAGACACCTGGCTGGCTGTCCCTGGCCGTGCCCCGTCTGCATCCGTAAGCCGACCAGCGGCCATGCATGGAGCAGGTGACCCGGGAGCTGTGCTGGGCAGGGAGGGCGGCCTCGGCAAAGGCAGAAAGTCACCATTCACCTGGCTAACGGGCTCCTTCGACCTGTTTGCCAACCTCCCTTCCTTCCATCTATATATATAAAACCCTAATATGCAAATACACCGAACGGCAGAAAAACTGAACAACCGGTCGCTATGACGTGCGATGACCACCAGGGGTTGTGTGCGGAACATGGTGGGCATTGGCAGCAGGTGGCAGAGCACGGAACATGGCAGGATGGTGGAGTGGGGGCGCCAGACCAAGGCGGGGCGCAAGTCGCTGTCATTGGGGCAAACCTCTGGTGGTTACTGAAAATTCTTTGCTCTTGCATGCTGCGGTCCCGCCCGGCCCTCGCACCGCTGCCAGCACCGGTCCCAATCGCTCTGTGCTGTCAGCGGGTGCGAGCGGGCTGGCGCCATCAGCACGTGGGATCAGCAGCAGAGGGAGAGGGGCTGCCAGCAGACAGGGGACCGGGGGACCAGGGACCGCAGTGGGAGGAGCTGGACGGGGGCAGAAAGGATGGGCCGAGATCCACCCCTGTGCCCACCGCAGCCTCACGGCCCACAGTTCCTTTCAAGGTGCACGAATTCGTGCACTGGGCCCCTAGTTTGAAATAAGAAGGAAGAGACCTGAATGTTCACAGGCTGCTTCCCGGGCAAGTCTATTGGGCTCCTCATCCACTGTTTCCCACGGCAGGTGCTTCGCGAACCTGACGGGGAGACAGAGCCGGCAGGAAACAGCAGGGGGCTTGAAAGGAAGATACGTTGACGCAAGGCCAGGCCCCACGTGGCTAAGAAGCTGGGACAGGTTGCTGTCCAGGAAATGAGTCATGTCTCCGCTGGTCCCTGGGGGCCGCACCGAGAGCAGGCACCCAACCAGCAGACCCAGGCTCTGGGGGGTTCTCAGGAGGAGGCCCTTCTGGGAGATTCCCCCGGGGACCGTGCACCCACTCGGACTCACGGACCACAAGGGCGGCTCGGTCCACGCTGGCTGGTGAAGAGCGTGGAAACCAAGGCCGAGGCGGAGTGCCACAGAGCCCGTGCACCTGGCACCCTCTCCTGCAGCCACCCACACTTCCTGTGGCCCTGTTACCCTCCGAGCACTCAGGCTGCGGAACCCAGCAGGCCGACGTCTTGCACCAACCACTTTAGGGAAAGGACGCTCTCAAGGTCACAACCTCCGAATCAATACATCGAACGGCCGGAAAAGCATCTCCTCTACCTCCCAACCACGTTCGAGAATCCCGACCACACCCTTGACCTTGCAACACTGGCTCCCGCGATGGATGCTCCCCGCTCGGCAAGGCTCCCACCGGCTCCTCTGCCAGTTCTTCCTCCTGCCCCTGAAACACAGATGTGCTGAGGGGCCCTCCCCCCACGGGCTCCCCTTGAACTCGACACAGCCGCCCAACAGCATCGTTCGTGATAGCTTAGATTCACTGTTAGTCGGCACTGGTTTCAGATGTACAGCCTGTACCTTACGGGCTGGTCCAAAGCAGTGCTCTTACGGCAACCCTGTCCCCCATCACACACAGCCCTCCCCGCCCCCCCCCCAGACAAATGGGGCCACTCCCAGCCTCTACAGCTCTGCTATTTCTGTCCTTCTCCTCCCAGCCCGTCACCCAGACTCCAACGCCTCATCTTCCTAGATTCCTCCTCTTCTCGGCTTCCCCCAGTGTCAGCCAATGGTACAAATTCGCGCATAATTGCCCAAACCTGTCCCCATCCTCGCTGTGAAGTCATTATCGCCTCCCAGGCTAGTGCCCCAAAGAGCCTCCCCGTGGGTCTCCCTGCCCACAGCGTCTCTCTGACCTCAACCGATCTTCCCACAACGCTCTCCCTTAGACGCCGTCTTCATGTGGAAAATCTGTAATTAAAAAGTGCACCAAAATGACATATTTTCAACACCTGAAATGAACGGCTGTCAACAGGCTGTCACATCTGCTGCTGGCCCTCCTATTATCGCACAATAGTCACACGGCCAGAAGATTCCAACAGGCAATTCAGAAGGAAAGTCAGCAAACAGCCCTGGCCAGGTTGTTCAGTGGTTAGAGCGTCAGCCTGTGTACGGTCCGAAGGGTCTTGGGTCCTAGTCCCGATCAAGCACACGTACCTTGGTTCGATCCCCAGAGTGTGGGAAGCAACCAATTGATGTGTCTCTCTCACATCGATGTTTCTCTCTCTCTCTCCTCCCCTCCTCCCTTCCTCCCACTCGCTAAAAAATGCAATGGAGGTGGGGCCTTTGGGAGGTGATTAAATGGTCATGAGGGTGGAGCCCCCGTGAATGGGATCCGTGCCCTTCTAAGGAGAAACACCAGAGGTCATCTCTCTCCACACACGTGATATACAAGGAGATGGCCATCAGCAAGCCGGGGAGGGCTCTCACCAGGCACCGGGTCTGCCAGCACCCTGACCTCGGACTTTCCAGCCTCCAGAACCGTGAGAAATAAACGTCTGCAGTGGGAGCCGCCTTGTCTGTGGTCTTCTGTCACAGCCGTTCAAGATGACTCAGCCAGATGGTAAATTTTGTTACACGTATTACTACAGTTTTTAAAAAAGGGACAGGAAGACACGATCCAGGTTAACCTGGGTTTGGGACGGGCGTGACAGAGACAGGAAGGGAGGAAGGGGGAGGGGCGGGTGGCAAAGATGGAACAGCTCTCCCAAAAGCACGCACGTGAAGCCACGGAGGTGTGGGAACCGTCAGCGCGACGAGGTGGTGTCAGGTGATCTGCCCTTACTTAGATCCACGAACCCCCATTCTGCGTTCCTTCACCAGGAGGGTGCCCCGCCGGCAGCAGCCACACAGCGACGGCACGGCGGCAACAGTTACCTTCAGAAAAGCAGCAAACCCCAACTCCACGCTAACACTGCAGATCAGACCGCGTGTCCCGGAGCCTCTCAGGAAAACGGCCCGTAGCGGCGGTGTGCATTCTCCCAGAGACACGATTGCCCCCGCGACGCTCTGCTCTGACGCTGCGGGTGGCCCTGGGCCCCCTGGGAAACCTGCACCAACTTAAACAACACCTAACCTAACCAACTCACTACCCAGCCACAAGCTAACTAACTACCCAGCCACGAGCTAACTACCCAGCCATGAGCTAACTAACACCCAGCCACGAGCTAACTACCCAGCCACAAGCTAACTAGCTACCCAGCCACGAGCTAACTAACTACCCAGCCACGAGCTAACTAACTACCCAGCCATGAGCTAACCAACTAACTACCCAGCCACGAGCTAACTAACTACCCAGCCATGAGCTAACCAACTAACTACCCAGCCACGAGCTAACTAACTACCCAGCCACGAGCTAACTAACAAACTACCCAGCCACGAGCTAACTAACTACCCAGCCATGAGCTAACTAACACCCAGCCACGAGCTAACTAACTAACTAAGCAGCCGCAAGGTGCAGCACCATTGCTCTCCATGACCTCGCGTTGGACTTGGAAACAAACCTCAGTGTGTGCCTCCTGCCCCCAGAGCCCGGCAATTCCTCACGGACTCGGTGAGCAAGGCTGCCCTGCGGACCCAGAGCAGTGGCCTGAGACCGTGCAGCCCTCAGCTTCCCCTTTCCCTGCACACACGTGTGGCCACTGGCTCCCGCCGCTCAGAACCAGCTGCCTGACACCACATCCCCAAGATGAAAGGCTGGGGGAGATCAGCTCTTCCCCCAAGGGGTCTGGACAGATCCATAAACTCCTGAGAGCACCTGAGTTTGGGAACAGAGACCCCGGCCCAGAGAGTCACAAACCCACCAGCATCTTAAAGCCTCTGAGGGTCGGCCAGTGTGCTCAGCGGTTGAGCATCAACCCATGAACCAGGAGGTCACAGTTCAATTCCCGGTCAGGGCACACGCCCGGGTTGCAGGCTCACTCCCCAGTAGGGGGCATGGAGGAGGCAGCTGATCGATGATTCTCTCTCATCGTGGATGGCTCTGTCTCTCTTCCTCTCTCTGAAGTCAATAAAAACATGTTTTTTAAAAAGGCTCTGAGAAGTCCTGCAGGACAGAAGCTTGGCAGGTGCTGTTGAACTCTGGTGCCCACCCTGGCAGAGAAGGGGACGTTCTCCCCACAGCACATTTCCCATGACCCCCAGGGACGCCGTGTGGAGGGCCCCGCATCCCTCTCAGCTCTGCAGCCTCTCGATTCTGTACTGAGCAGGGACCCTGCCCCCCCCATGCCCCGCTCACCTGGCCCTTAAGGAAGATAAACGTGCAGGCAGGGCTGAACGCGCTGCACTGTGAGGTAAGACGCTGTTGACCTCCAGCTCTGCAAACTCTGCGGGGTCCACACCGTGTCCCCCAGGCCCCCACGTGTCGGTCGGCCGGGCATACTCATGCACAAGCCCGAGGCCAGGGCCTTGCTTGATGGCGGGCAACCTTGGCTGGTTCTGAGCCCTGCTGGGCCCGTCCTCTGAATCTAGACCAGGATTTGGCAATCGATGGACCCACTGCCTGGTGTTGTCAATAAAGCTTTATTGGCACACATCCTTGCCCTTCTGCTCACATATGGACTCTGGCTCTCTCACTCGCTCACGATACCAGCAGTCAAGGAGATGCAACCGAGGTCACACGGTCCACGAAGCCTAAGTTTACTCTCTGGCCCTTCATTAGCTGACCTTTGGTCTAAAACTGGAAAATGTTGACTGCTGAAGGATCAGGGGCCCAACCCCTCTCTCAGCTCCTACTGGAGCCGCTCCCAGCCGGCTCAGGCCCCGTGTCACACCTACCAGCTGACACCTCGTGCCCAAAGCACAGGGCAGTGCCAGGATCCTGCCATCTGTTCACCCCCTGAGACCTCCCTGGCCCCCTGGCCCCTTGGCTCCCTTCACAAACCACAGACTCATTGAAAGCAGCTACCAGCCTTTTTTTTTTGGTTATGAACCCAATTTGCAAACTTTAAAATGTCTACCCCCAAAGACCTAGATTGCGTGGTGGACACAATCGTAGGAACATGCACCGGACACAGGCACTGTGCCCGTCCCGCCCCCAGTGACGGGCAGTGGATGTATCAAGGGCCAGGGATCCTCCTGATGCCTGCCCTGAGCGCTGTCCCGGAAAACCCCGGGATGGGGGGAGGCTGGGTCCCGGGACCAGGAGCCACACCCGCCTGGCGCTGGGCAGGCAGGAAGGGAAGGATTAGGGACCCCCCAGAGAAGGCGCCAGCTGCTCCCCGACAGCAAACACCAGGGCCACGCAGGGGGATTTCTGTGTTTTGACTCAGAGCATACGTCTTTCAGATTAAACCAGCGCAGACTGACATGAAGCAATGAGGAAAGCCCCTTAGAAGCAGCCGGCGGGGTGACGGCTGCTGCCAGGGAGTGGGCGGAAAGGGACTGATGGGGGCTGGCGAGGGGCGGGAGGGCCGGGCACCTCTGCCCAGCGGCTGCCTCCCAGCGCCCTCACTCCAGCCCTCCGGCAGCCCCCCACCGGGGAGAACACTGCGTCCGGCAGTCCGTGACCCCGGGAATCGAGGTCCCACCCACCTTCCCGGCTGTTTGACGGCCGTTAGCCACTGTTCAAGGGTGGTTTGGGGCAGCCACCCAGGCACCACCCACTGACTTTCGTGGGCACTTCAGGCGAGTCTGAGTGCTTGCACGGGGGACGTCTGGTGGCACCCACGGGCAGAGACGGGCTCAGAAAAGTGACGTGAGCAGTGCTGGGGCCGACCAGGTCCCTGTGGCCCACGGGTGACGCTTCACTGCCCAGGCATCCCCTGAGCACCAGGCCCAGCGGCCCCCAGGAGGGGACACAGACTCACCCCACGCGGAACCTTCACCCGGCCCCTCCATGCCAGGGGCTGCAGGACCCCGCCGTCTGCCCAGCCCCACCTCCGGGAAGACGGGATTCGGGAGGTGCAGGTGCCCGATGAGCCTCAGGGACCCGACTCCCTGATCCCGGGACCAGCCAGGGCAGACAAGGGGACCAAATACACCTCCCCTCGAGTTTTTACGGAGAAAAAAAGTGCGACCACAGGGAGCCGCGTGCCAGCCCAGGAAGCGGCCACCCAAGCGACAGGCAGCTCCGGGCAGCGGCTGCTTTTAGCAACACGCCCTGCGCGGCCGCCCAGACCTTCGCCGGCGGCTAAAAGAGGGAAGTGAACGAAGCCGCTCTCCGGAGAGCACAGAGGCTGCGGGGGCCAAGCTAATGATAGGTTTCAACTCCGCCACCAAATCTGTCCAGACGGCCGCATACGGAGAGGGGCCTCGCAGAGCGTGAGGCCGGGGAGGGACCCGGAGGGGGGCCCCCCAGCCGGCTGTGCCGAGCCCTCCTGAGGTCCCGCCGTGCCCACCCTACCTGCCGGCCTCCAGCCTCCACACAGAGCCCTCGCAAACCGTCGGGGGGCCCTTCATGAAACATGCGGGTCACATTGGCAAGCTTACCGCATGCCTGCTGTATGCCAGTGTCAGAGGGCCACCTCGGGGACAGAGACCAAACTCTCGCATATGAATGCCTTTTTATGACCTGGTTCTGACCACGATGGTGGCTTGGTTCCCCACTGCCCTTCCAGCTGCCACACACAAAACACAGCGTCCCTAACAAGCTGGGGTGGGCACCCGACTCCCCTGCCCGGCCCCTGGCCTCTCTTGTTTGGGTGATGCCCCTCCGTTTTGACTTGGGAGACTCCCGCTTCCCGCTCCCGGTCCCGGGCTGTGTGACTACTCTGCGCGCCAGCTCTGGGGGCAGGGATACGCCTCAGTCCACTGCCCCGGGGCATCACCCACCCCCTAACAGTGAGTACGCAGGCCAGCCAGAGCCAGTCTTGGGATTTCAGCTTTAATGACCTTCTGAGAAAGAGGCCGAAACACGGAAAGCAGATGCTGACATAGAGAGGCAATTGCCAATGCCGGCATCTGAGCCCCTGGATCCAGCCACGCCTGAAACCCCCTTGACTTTTTAGCTACTTACAGTTCAGCAAACCGGTCGCCCGTTGAAGGCTGTTTGGATTGGGTGTCTGTCCCTGACAAATGGAAACATCCTACCTGACTCGAAGCCGAGCTTTTGCAAGGCTTCACTTTGTTGCTCATGCTGTTTCTCCCACCGGGAACTCTCGGCTTTCTCATCAGGCTTTTCCCCAGGGAGCTCTGACCCTGGACTCGGGTTCCCCCTGGAAAGCCTTCCTGACCTCTACCCCGCGCCATTCAGAGGCCTCTGCTCTGTGTCCTTCACACCTGTGTCTGCTTTCCATTCATTCATCCCGTCCTCAAACATGTGCCGAGCGGCCCCCCCTGCCCCGCAGTCAGCGGGGAGCTGCTGCAAAGGCTGTTTTCTTACCTGTCTCTGCTCCTGGAAGGCAGGGACCAGGTTGCTCCAGCCCTAGGCCCAGAGCCTGGCATGCAGAAGGCACCAGATAGACAACTGCCGGAGGAGGAAGGAGCAATCCTGCCTCAGGGTGGCACGCCTCCTCCATGGCTGGATCGTGAGTGGGTGCTGGGGTGGAAATCTAAGCCCATCAGAGGGGGAGGCAAACCCTGTTGGTCTTACCTCAATCTGCCCAGAACCCAGCCATGGGCTGTGGGCAGCTCTTGCTCACCTTCATGCCCTCGCTGTCCCCTCCCGGTCCCCAGCACCAGCCTCCTCTGCCCGGGCCCCCCAATGTTTCCACTCAGTGAAAAGCAGATGTCCACAGCGGCCCACAGACCCTTACAGCCCCACCCCCTGTGCCTCCTCTCCCCTCTCCCCTCCCTCCTCCCTCCCTCTGGCCTGCCTCACTGGCCTTCGGCTGTTTCTGGCACAAGCCAAGCTCCTACCCTGGGGCCTTTGCACTTCTGGGGCCCTCTGCCTGGTACCAGGTGCACGGGGCCTGGGCACTCAGGCGGCTGTCCCCTCGTTTCCACCACTGACACCTTTCCCGGCCACCTTACTTTACGTGACAACTGTTCTCTGTCCCCAGCATTCCTGCCCGTGTCCCTCTCAGCTCCTTGCCACAGCACTTTCCCTACAAGATGCCCACTTGACCCTACAAGAACACGTGTTCCACGGGGGGGCCTCCACCAGCTCCTGGAGCACAGGAGGTGCTCAACAAATACCTGTTGGAAGAGTGGCTCCTTCCATCCCATGAAGCCACTTTGAACCCCGCCACACTGTGCAGAAATGCCACCCCCACAGAAGCAGGGCCTCGGGCTCCCCCTACTACGCCAGCTTCCTGAAGGGGTAACAGGTGTCCACCTGTCTGTCCCTGACCTGATCTGGACTCTCCCCTGGCTGACCTGCAGCTCCTCTGCCCAAGGTCTGCCCTCTGGGCCCCTCATTCTTCAACGTGGCCAGATTCACTCCTGCACACCCCAAACTGCCCCCGGCGTGTGGGGCCTCCTGTACCCAGAGGGCAGGGCGCAGGCAGCCCCCCACCTGCACCGGCGCCCTTTCCGGGAAACCAGTCCGCAGGGGGGCAGAGGTGGCCCCTCCCACTCGGTTTTCCAAGAAACAGCGTGTCTGGCCCGGATCAGACAATGCCGGCCCCGAGGCACACAGAACAGACTTGTCCCAAACATGACCGTCTGGCCTGGTGGCAGCTCTATCTGCGAGGTTGGGGGTCACAGGAGTTATCTCCGCCGTGAGCTGTGACTCTGAGGCGGCCCGGCCATTCCCAGAGCGTCTGGGCGCCTCCTCCCTCCGGAGCCACACAAAGTTCCCTTTATGGGATCCCGGCAGCGGCACCGGCAGTTTCAGCCTCAGGGAAACCCAGGTTTGGGTTTTCTCCGAGGGCACAACCAGGCCTTTGTCCTGCCTTTGCCCAGCCCCACCAGCTGGCTGGCCGGCCTCCCTGTCGAGTACACAGCGTCCAGGACCCAAGTCCCTGCAGCCAAGCCTTCCGAGGCTGGGCACAAAGACACCCCACAGAGGACAGCAAGGGACGCGCACCCCACACTGAACACGACCCACGCCCCCCACCGAAACCTCACAGAGGGCCCACTGTGTGCTGAGCAACGGAGTAAAACTGGGACCTGCCACAGAGGCAGGCGATCAATGTGATGCCAGCTCATTCGGATTCAATTCCTTGATGCAACCAATCGCTGTGCGTCCCACTACGCACCTGCCTGCAGGGGTGAGAAGAACAAGGTACTGCCCGCCTGGAGCCCATTCCAGCTGCATCAGGTGCACCAAGTTGCTGAGAAAAGCGTGAACGTGCAGGGATTGGGCCCCCTTCCTTGGCACACAAAAGGGGTACGGCATAAAAAAAAAATCTAGAAAAAAAAGAAATGGAAAAAAAGAAACGAAACGAAACAGGAACTGGGACCACATGGAGCGAGCAGGGTGCCCCAGGAGGATTCGGAGCTCAATTCCAGGGGCCAAGAGGAGATGGTGACAAGCCTGTAGGCGCCCCCCCTCTTTGGGGTCTGTATGCTGGTTCTTCTTCTTGCAGGAAAAGTCCCCCCAACTTCCCGCTGGCCACCAGGAGGACGGGTCTGAGAGGGAGGGAGGGGGAGAGGGAGGAGGCCCAGTCCCATGGCTCCAGGGTCCCGTGGACACGGCCCCGCCACCTGTGGGCATCTCAGCAGAAACCCACGGCTCAGCACCCTGGGAGCCCAGCTGCGGGACGCCCGTGGTGTGGACGTGGCGTCGTCTCCCTGAGGCCCAGGCGGCCGTAAGGATCTGTGAGGGCCACTTCTTCCCCAGCACCTGCCCAGCTGGGCTCTCGGCCGGAGGACACGGGGCGGCCGGAACGCCCTCCTGGGAGGAGGCGGGCTGTGCTGTGCACAGGTGGAATCCATGAGGACTAGGCGGGGGCCCGGATTCAGCCTCCACCGCAGACAGGCCTCAGGCGCGGGCGAGGGGCCGCTTGGCGACACGGTGTGGACCTGCAGGGTCCGCCTTGGCGCCTGGGCTACGGGCATCTTCCGAGATGCGCCGTGATCTCTGCCTGGGCGACAGCTCCCAGGCCAGCGGGGCAGAAGCGGAAAACCCCAGCGATTCCGTGGAAGAGACATCCGCCGCTGAGCACCAGACAGAGGGGCTGGGGGGCCGGAGAGGGGCCCAGTGCAGCCGCCACCCCCCTCGGCGCTGGCCCAGCAGGAACCAGTCTGTCCCATCTCGCCAGTCGAAGCTGCCAGCACCACGGAGCGGAAAAGGTCGGATGCTCAGACAGAGGGTCAGCAGCGTGGGTTTCCCCTCTCTTAGACGGCAGAGGGGAGGGGGCCCCGCCGCCAAAGGCCAGAGCAGGGAGGGACGGCCACCCTGCTCCCAGACACTCACTGTCCCTGCACAGCCAGCATCAAAGAGTGACGGCCAGACACTGTCACCACGGGGAAGGTCACGTGTGGGTCAGAGCCGGCGGCACGGGAAGGGAGTGACCTCTTTCCGAGGCCCATGCAGGAACCTCCCTGCAAGCCCAGACGTCTGCGGCAGCCAGACAACAAAGGGAAGGGGAAGGGGAGGGCCGAGGTGTCTGACGGTCCCGCACGCGCTCCCCTCCATCACAGGGGCCCCATGGCTGCACCTCCACCTCCCGCGGGCCATCAGGGCAGCCGGAGCAGGACCGAGCGTGCTCCACCAGCCTCCACCAGCCGGCCCCGCTGACCTCCGGGTGTTCTGTCAGTTCAGCCCCATGGGACCTAGGTGGTCCCGGCCTCCCCAGCCTTCAGCACAGGACCCTGTAAGCTCAGCTCTCGCGGGCAAGTCTGCCGGTCCTCCCATGGCCAGGACAGTCCTCCCACAGCCGGGACGGACACCCGTCTCGCCGGGCCTCACTGAGACGCCCCTCCCCGCCGACCATCATGTCAGGACTGTTATATCCTGTTTGCCAGCAGGTGAAGTCAGAACACAACTGGGAGGCTAGCGAGCGAGACTGGGGCAAACCTGTGGGGGTGAGAGGCAGGCAGGCGCGATGGAGCCGACGACCCGGGTTCAAATCCTAGGCCTGACACTTCCCTGGCTGTGACCTGAGGTTTTTTTGGGCCTCTGTTTCCCCACCTGCAAAACGAGGACAACCACCTTATCTGTCTCACAGTTGTGTGTGTGTGTGTGTGCGCGTGCGCGTGTTTCTGAGACACACAGAGAAGTTTTATTCATCACGCCTGCTAACCCTCGTATTGACGCAGACCCGTCACAGAGCGAGGCGCAGGCCAGGAGGGGAGGGGCGGGGGCGCACTGGCAGTGAGCACACAGTCGCCGTTCAGTGAGGACTTGTCACTGTTTCTCAGAGGCCAGCGTTTGGGATGGTAAACTGACAATCAGCCACTTGTCCCGGAGATGCTAATTTTGGATGGCACACTACACTTTGAGCCATTAAGGGCTTCATTCCTTTTTGTGGTTGTTTTGGGATCTTTATTTTTTTTATTTTTGGGGGTATTTCCCACCCCCTCACTCCCCCCCAGTGGCCTGGCATCCCCCTCTCCCCACAACAGAACAGCATTCCTGTTAAAGTTCCCAAGACGGCCAACTCCAGCATGCAGAGGCTGATGGGACATCACCGGGAAGGAGAGGAACGTAGCCATCGTCCAGGGATAACATGTTCCTCCATTAAAGGCACCAACATGCGGGTCCTCGCTTGCTTCCGGGTGTGCTCTTTGCAGATTCCCCAGCAGCTGAGCCAAAGAGCAGGAGAATCTGACCGCCCTCCGTTAGTGACGCGGATGGGGATGGTCCCCTTTAAGAGGGGCTCCGGGACGGTCGGGGCAGCGCTGCAGCTTCTCTCTCTCAGGATGCCTGGTCCAGGCTGAGTGCTGGCTCAAGAGAAGCTGCAGGGACGGGTCCAAGACCGAAGGAGGAGCCGGGGCCCCAGGGACTGCGCCCTGGGATCTGGTTCCTTAATAAAGAGCCAATCAAGGCCCTTTGGGAGCGCGGGGAGAGCAGGAATTGACTCTCTGCCCAGCGCTATTCCCAGGCCTCTGCCCGTCGGTACAACAGGCACATCAGGGCAGCTCCCCTGGGGCAGGGGGCTGCAGCGGGGAAACGGGCAGCCCGGGCCCAGAAGGGGCTGCACGCGGCGGGCACTCGGTCAACGGTGCCCATGGGCATGGCTCTTGCTGCTGCTGCAGGTCCCAGCCCCGCGCTGCCCCCAAACTGCCCCCCAGGTACCCATGGAAGCCGAGCGGCCTCTCCCAGGAACTGGGCAGTGTCTGGGCCAGTCCGATGCCCCCATCCTGTCTCTCCGACTCCGTATGAGTCAGGTCTTCCCTTCACAGCTCTCGGGCTGGTCCTGGAGTCGGTGGCAGGTTACAGCGACGGTCGGGGCAGCTTATTACAAACAGCGCCCCTTCCTCTCATGGGTCCTGGGCGTTCACAGGGCGACATTCACAAGTGGCCACGACTGTCCCCTCGGTGGTCACACGCTCTCGCAGGCTCCCTTACCCCGTCCGGGCTGAATAGCAATGTTCACTGGAGATCTGAGAACCGAGCCCCTGAGACGCCTCTGGTGGGTACCAGGGCGATGAGAGCAGGTCGGGCAAGTTTAGGCAGAGGGGGCGCAGGCCCTGCCTCTCTCGGGCACGGCCCGGTGCTCGGAGGCCGCCCGTGCCGTCCAGGAGATCTGGGATTTCCCCCCGACATGCTTCCTTTGTACCGAGTTCCGGCTTCACCCTCCACACACCACTAACCCAGAACCGCAACACAAAAGAATCCAAAAGAACCGGCTAAGCCCGAGGAATGTAAATGTTTAAGGCCCCGGCCTGTGAGGCTCTGCAGACTAAACTAAGGTTTAAGAGCTTCTGTCCACGGGGGAAGTGTGTGTGTGGCGGGCGGGGGGCAGGGGGAGGAGGGTCAGAGGCGAACAGGGCTGCCTCCAGAACCGGCAATTACACCGCCGCCTGCTTCGGCCCCCATCCCACTGCCGGGGCCTGGGCAGCGTGTCAGACACAGGAGTTCAGAGATGGGACCAGAGCTGAGGAGAAGCAAGAGGCCTGTTTAAAGGGGGGAAGGTCTCCCACTGGGGCCTCGGGGAGAACCCTCCCGGCCACACACCAACCTGTACTATAACTCCGTCCCACGAAAGCCGGCCTCAAAGACGCCCGTGACGGAAATGAAAAGTCCCCCACGAGGAAACATGAGACACAGAGCCCAACCTCAGGGCCCCTTCAAAAGGAAGGTCCCGGTCAGCCAGAGTGGGGGCAGCCCCTCGGGAGGTGTGGTCAGACCCTAACGCTGGGTAAAGTGGTAGCTGGAGAGCAATGGGCTGATTCAGTCCCGCTGTGTGCCAGGCGCCGTCCCAGGCTCAGGGCGGCCGGACAAAGTGGATGGAGCCCTCCCTCGTGGAGACAGTTAACAGACAACCGTGAAATATGAGCTGCCTGGTGAGAGCCGTGAACTTTTCCGTGTCCTGAAGAGGCTGGCATTCATTCATTCATTCATTCATTCATCCAGCTATTCAGCAAGTTCCCACAGAGCCACCATGTGCCCAGCCACCGCGCCAGGTGGGCACCAGGACCCACCAGTGACAACCCACGTCTCTGCCTCCAGGACGCTCCGGCGACTCCTAGTACATCCCCCAGGATGTCCGCGGAGCCACTGAGCACGGGGACCCACACCCCATCTCCCTCGGTGACGTGGGGCAAACCCGTTTCTCCTGCTCCGCTGCCTGAGACACTTGCCAAACGGAACAGGTGGGCGCACGCTCCCCCGGGACCCCAGGATACATGAGAAGTACCGAGCGAACCCTGTGTGTAAACCCCTCAGCAACAGTGCGCCCCAGAGCACCATGGCGAACGGGCTCTCCAGGGCCTCCCGACCAAATGGGGGGCAGGGGCACCCCACATCTGCACACAGCTGAGGCAGGGCAGGGGAGGAAAGGCAAGAGGAGGGCACAGCCATGTGGCTGGGGGAGGGGGGAGGAGGTGCTGCAGGTGGAAGACAGACAGACACACCTGCCCGCACAGGGCAGCGCTGCCCAGAGACCCTGGGTAGCCCTCCCCCGCCTGCCTTATTCCTGCTGCCACCCCCACCTCCCTCCACCCCAGGACAATGCTGGCACATCTGGGGGCTCAGGAATACTGCAGGAGCTTCTGCTATGAACACGTAAGAGGGCGGCAAAGAGAAACCTAAGTTAAGGGGGCAGCAGGTGTGTGTGTGTGGGGGGCAGGCCCAGAAACTGAGAAACAGACACCAACCAGGACATGCGGAGCCCCTGGCGGGGGACCCCAGCCCTGTGCTGAGCAAGAAGTCTGGCTGGCACCCCTGGATTCATGCACTCCATGGGCGCGAGCGTGTGAATCCCCGTCCTCCCTCCTGAGGAGTGCCCCGCCTCTGACCCCAGGATCAGGAAGGCAGGTGTCTGGCCAGGAGCCTCCCAGGAGGTGTGGGCCGGATGCCTGCAGACAGGAAGGGCCCAGTGGGTGTGGACGCGGGAGCTCACTCAAAGGGGCTGTCCTGTCTCTAACCACCAGGCTGGCCAGTGCTTCAAGGGGTGGCCCTACCACCAACACACACCGACCGCCTCCTAAACCACACCAGCGACGCCTGGGCCCTTCCGTCACCGCCGCCACCCCCATCCAATTCCCCTCAGCCCCTGCCGCCCCGGGGTCCCTGCTCCCCACTCCCAGTGGACGCTTGGAGCTGCTCCACGGTAAGGCCTCCTTCCCACCTGTCATCAGCCACACTTCACCGGCCCCTGACTCGAAATGTCCCCACTGCCTCCTCAACTCGACTTCAGGGGGCAGCAGCAGCGGTCCCTGCCCTGCAACATGGGTCTCATGCCCACTTTAAAAAAACTTTTTAAAAATTTTTATTGATTTCAGAGAGGGAGAGGGAGAGCTAGAAACATGAATGATGAGAGAGAATCACTGATTGGCTGCCTCCTGCATGCCCCTACTGGGGATCGAGCCCACAACCCGGGTATGTGCCCTGACTGGGAATCGAACCATGACCTCCTGGCTCATAGGTCAAAGCTCAACCACTGAGCCACACCGGCCGGCTCACACCCACTTTTATAGATGTGGAAACTGAGGCTCACAAAGGCCAAGTAATTGTCCGGGATCCAGGTTGGGGCCAGAATCAAACTCACGCTCCTCCCGGGATGCTGGCATCTGGAGGCAGAGGAGGCGGAGGCGGCGGTGGCCGTGTGGACGAAGAACATAGAGGAAGGCCTGTGGGCCACGGCAAAGGAGGCCTCCCTGGTTCTGCCTCCTGTCCCCCCGCAGCCTGCAGATGCCGGGCCTCAGGCAGGGCTACACTGCCAGGGGGAGGGCAGAGAGGTCGGCGGGCCGGACAGCAGACGGCACAGGCGGAGGGACCAGCGTGGGGTGGCAGCCGAGGCCCGAGGGTGACCCAGCCAAGGGGCCAGGGGTGTAGCGTGGGTCTCTGGGTGCCAGGTCCACCTTCACCCCCCGCCCGCTATCAGCCGGACCCCACGGCCCCCCCTCATCAGCCACAGGAAATGCCATCTGTGTCAGCCCGGCGCTTCCCAGAACTAACGCCGCGTTTCCCCAACCTGCCCGGAAAGGGAGAGTGAGTCCAGCTGTTTCCTGTGGTCCCCACCTGGCTCGTCACGGAGCCCAGACTGCCCACCGCTTCCCCTGGCTCCCAGGGGGCCGGGAGCCGCGCACCCAGCCTGGGCTCTGCAGGCCGGCCCCAGGCCCTGGGAAGTTCCAGAAGAGCAGGGCCTAAAACCCCACCGAGGCCACGACCGGGCGGGACTCCCCTAGGTCCTCGCCCGGGTCCTGTTTCCTGTCGGTGCGCCCCACCGGCCGCCAGAGCGGGACGGAGCCCGCACTCAGAGGCTCGTGTGAGCATGTGGGCCGGGTGGAAGGTAAAGAACGAAAAGGGCCAACAAGGAGCTGAGCAGCTGCAGGGCTGAAAAAGAGAAACCGGTTCCCACACCACAGGAAATCAGTTGCGTACAATTTTGAAACTGCTTTCCCTACTTGGTGGCCTGTAAAACACTCTCTCTCTCTCTCTCTCTCTGTCTCTCTCTGTCTCTCTCTCTCTCTCTGACACACACACACACACTCTTCTCCCAGATACCTAAACTGTTTTACAATGATCTTTATTAAGTGCTTACTACGTGCCAGATACCATCTAAGCCCCTAGCGACTTTGCATGCCCACACGCCCTTCCACCAGGGACCGCTCTCTTCCCTTCCTCCCCCCCATCTAGTTCTTACACATCCCAATGTCACCTCTTCCAGGAAGTCTTCCTGGATTCACTTGCTGAGTATAAACCCTTATTCTCATCCAAATCCTCCAGACCTCCAATTGCCTCTCATTGCTCTTGCTTGGGATGGGTGATGCCTAAGATGATCTTGTTTGAGAGTTAACTGTAGATTTGCTCTCTTCCTTTCCAGAAAGCTCAGGAAGCAAGCTCTCAAAGGCCAGGATGAAGGATTAGAGATTCCAAAGCATGTTCCCTCCCCAGAGCAGGAAGGAAAATGAAAGGTGAGGCCCCACTGCACCGCAGGCCTAGGATCCCAGGTATGGAAAGGACTGCCCCGGACAGCTCGCCCCACATCAACCCCTTCCATCCATGAGGTACTCTTACCACCCCCATTTCACAGATGGGGACCTGAGGCCCAGGTCACAGGAGTAGGAAGTACCAGAGCAACACTCCAGCCACCTCCATCTGCCTCCCCAGCCAGGCTGTACCTGCTCCAGCCAACACACCTAGACTAAATACAGCGTCCGGGATGGCCCCTCCAGAGAAGAAACCCATAAACCAGAGACGTCACACACAGTCTGTCTGCTGTGCTCTGAAGGGGTGCAGAGGCCCTAAGATACCCACACTCTCCCAGACATGTTGGTAAAGAGTGACGGCCCTGACCTCCCCGCCCCCCCGCAGGTTTCCCCCAACCCCCACATCCAGATGCCTGGCTTCGCAGAGGCCCCAGGACCCTGCTTGGCCAGTACCCACCCAAACCAGTGTGTTAACATGACCTGGGAAGACACACATGTGCACGCACACACATACCCGCAGCCCTTCGTTGTCCCCTGGGAACTGCTTCTCCTCCCCCCCAACCCCTCTCCCCCTCTCCCCTCCCGCCCGCCCCCCTCCCCCGCCCCCGGAGAATGTAAGGTGCCTGGGTGCACCACCATCTCCAACTCACCTGAAGCAGGCCGCGCATGCAGCTAGCTGGGAAGTGTCTCCTTCCAAGCCCAGGCCCCTTGGGTGGTGAGAGAGCCCAGGGAAGATGAGGCTGGTTGTTTCATCGGGCACCTTCCCCTCCCCCGCAGCTCCCAGCCCCTGCCCTGCCCGGCGGGAGGAGCACTGCCCCTGTTCCCCCTGCAGGAACCGGTGGCGGTGGCTGCACCTCCCTGACCTCCTGCTCCCGTCCCCACTTGCAAATGACTAAGCGATTTCCACCTCCGAGCCTGCCTGCCAAGAGCCCCGCTGGCTGCAGGAGCGGCCCAGGGTGCCCGGACCGCACACGCGAAAACCCATAATTGGCGAGCCCTCTTCTTGGGAAAGAAAACCCCCTCCATGCTTTGTTTTCTTTTGTTTTCCCCTTAAATGAAACAAATCCACCCACGTAGTTACTGGAAACTCGAGCATGTGAAACTGAACCGTTTGCAAAGAGAATTTAGTCAGCAGCGCCGTGAGCCCAGGAGCGGCCCCTGGGTGGGCGGAGCCCCCGTGCTCTCGAGGTTCCCATCCACCCCAGAGGGGAGTGGGGTGGCCCTGACATCCACACCAAACTGCAGGGCATGCCCGGGCACGGGTCAGAAGGAGAAGGCAGGCCGGTGGGGAGGGCAAGTTCGCCGGCACCGGGTTGAGGGTGGGGTGCATTGCACTAGGGGCCCCGGTCACGACAGGCGATGGTGGAAAAGCCGGGGCCCAGGAATCCGACCCTCGTGGGGATAAACCCGCGCCATCCAGTGAGCTGAGCCTCCTGGGTCTCGGTTTCCTCATCGGGAAGACGGGGCACCAGAACCCACCAGGTGCCTTGCCAGGATCACCAGAGACATCCACACAGCACTGCCCCTGGCCCCCAGCAGCAGCCCTGAGTGCTGGCTCCAGGGGGGAGCTAAGAGGGGCGGTGTCACTGTCCGGGGGCTCTGTCCCCCAGAGCCCTGTCCCCCTGGGTGCAGTGGAACTTGCTGAGTTAGTTCCCAGCCCTCCTGCTCTCCCCGGGACACAGCATGTGAGGGGAGAAGTAGCCCAGGCCGGCGCCAGTGGGTACAGGTCTAGTCCCAGCGCCCTGAGCCCCAAGCTCTTCGACCCTCTGGGCTCCTGGACCTCGCCCTCCTCATCTGTACACGGAGGGTCCAGACGGTTTATTCTGCGTTTTTTCTTTTAAAACAAACAAAACTCCGCTAAGTTATCTGCCAACATCTCTTTTAAAAACCGGATTCCTGGCTTCTCTTAGAGGGAAAAAGAAAAGGACACTATTAGTGCCCTGGTGCCACTCCTCCAGGTAAGCGAGGGCACCCCTCACACAGGACACGGGAATTCTACTTTGCCACAGTCCTCCCCCGCCCCTATAGCCTCACCCCCACTGTTCGCTGGCACCTTCTTCCAGGCCCCTTGGGGCATCTGCATTTGCGACCCAGTTTAAAACCCTAATTTTACTCAGAAGCATGACATGAACCACTTTTCACTCGAAAAGTTCACAGGAAGTGTCCCTCGGGGAGGTCACTGAAGTCTGATGCTTAAGGCTGATTTTTCTCGCAGAAAAACAAGGCGACGTAAGAAGACCTACGGCCCAATCTGGCCGAGGGAAACCCTACGATGAAGCAGTAATTTTCTGAAATTCTTCATGTGGTTTACGGGCCAAAGAGCGGCAGCAGGTGCCCAGTCCTGCCCTCCACCTCCCCGACTTCCTCCCTCTCCTTGGCGTCTGCACCGGAAGAGGGCCTCCTGCTCCGGACCTGCCCTCTGGACACACAGGAGGTGGGCAGGGGTCCAGGCACCGCTTCAGGCGCATCTGGAACACGGAGCGGGAGCCCCCGCTGTTCTGTTTCTTGGGGGGCCAAGGGAGGTAGGGTCAAGAGGAACACAGCTGGATCTACTCACAGCCCAGCAGAGATACTGAAAAATGTCAAGTGGACATTTGAGGGCATTTCCAAGTTGTCTTGGCCACTGAAGGGAAAAACACAAGACTCAGAGCCTCCAGTCCTCCTGCCTCCGCAGGGACACTGAGTTCACTCACCCTCCACGGAGCGCCTGCTGAGGGCCGGCCACCGAGACGCAGCAGGGGCACACCCCCCCCATGGCACCCACACCCCCCCATGGCACCCACACCCCCCCCCGTGGGATCCACACCCCCCCATGGCACCCGGCACACCCCCCATGGCACCCGCACACCCGGATCACAGAACTGCTGCCTTTAGACCCATCCCCGTCCCCACCACATCGTGAGCCTCCTCGCGCTCAGCGGCCGTGTGGGGCAGTGACTAGAGCACACACTGGGTCTGCGTCCAGCTCCACTTGGTGGCTGTGTGATCCCAGGCCAGCGATTTGACTTTTGTGCTTCAGTTTGCCCATCTTTAAAATGGGCATAAGAAGCCCCACTCAACAGAGCTCTTGGCAGTAAGGTAAGAACAGCGCCCGGCACATTGCAGGTGCCGAGAAATCTCAAGTGCACTGGGCTGAGCCCAGGAGGGACAGGTAGGCCTTGTGCACAGGCAGCTGGGGACACCACGGCTTTGGGCCCGGCTTGGGACAGTCGGCAACGCGGTCACCGGTCACCTTAACTTCACACCCTCCACCTGCGCCGCCTGCGACAGGGCCCCCCCCCCCCCAAACGCTCCTGCTCCAATGCGATGGCCAGCGCGTGATGGTCCAGTCCTCACAGAATGCAGCTCAGTGGCTGCTCCCCCAGCAACTCCATGGCCACCAGCACTTAGGGGTCCCGGGAGGGCTGCACCCCCGGCCCCGGGCCCCCCTGCACGGCAGGCTTAAGTTCTGAGAAGCAATGAGTTCTGATGGTACTAGGGTTGCCCAGTTGGACACAGTGGACACGTACAACGGTAGCACGTGAACTGCAATGCTAGAAAGGAATCCTACATTAGCGCCTGCTGTATACACGCCAAATCCCCAAGGGACAGCACCCCATTGCTACCCGCCCGGAAAGGTTGGTGCTACCTGCCTGGTCTTACTAGAAATTCGGGGGAAACAGTTACAGCAGGACAAGTGCCGGTCATGGCCAGGGTTCCTCTATCCCAGTGCATCCTGACCCTCTGGCCTCAGGAGAGAAACCCCACCCCACGTTTCTACTTTGTCTCCACGGCGATTTCCCCGGCTGGGCCTGAAGTAGGGCTCGGCTGCCGCAGAGAATTCCCTATGAGGCTCCAAACCCACCTTCCCAGGAAGAAAACGCAGATCGCACCCCAAACCCCAAAACCTGGTGGATAAAGCCACGTGGTGCTCAGCACCCAGCGGCTCCGGCAGAGCCACCCTGGGTGCTGCCCGTTCCTGAAGCCGAGTGGGGAGCGGGCAGAGAGAGGAGGCGGGAGAAGACCACCCCACCTGCCTCTAGGAAAGTGGTCCCAAACGTTACTTTCCCCCCAAAACTCACTTTCAGCAGTTCAAACACTCCCCCGTGCCCCAAATTAAGCCTTATACAGAACTCTACCCCCTTAAAAAAAAATAAGATTGGAGTTAGACTGCGCTGGGTCCAATGCCTGTCTTCCCATGGGGGCGGAGGGGAGGAGGGGACGCGGGAGGCAGGCGGCGCCCACATGCAGCTCCTCCCAGAGCCAGGCAAGCTGAGGGGGGCTGGCATTCCTGGAAGCTCGGTGCCCCTCGCCAGAGCTGCCCAGGAAACCAGGACATGGTTTTAAACCCCCAAAGCTGCCCGGCCCATGTGGCTCAGTGGTTGAGCTTTGACCTATGAACCAGGAGGTCACAGTTTAATTCCCAGTCGGGGCACATGCCCGGGTTGCGGGCTGGATCCCCAGTGGGGGGTGTGCAGACGGCAGCCGATCAATGACTCTCTCTCATCATGGATGTTTGTATCTCCCTCTCCCTTCCTCTCTGAAATCAATAAAAATATTTTAAATAAACAAACAAAAAACCAAAGCAGGAGAGCCCTGATTGCCCCTTTCTGGGAGGTCGATGCCGCCCCTGAGCCCCATCTTCGGGGAAGGAGGCCGTCCGTGGGCCTCAAGCCGGCGGGCGAGGAGAGCCCCGTGCACGGGGTGACAGCGTGTGGCTCCCCATACTGCTCTCGGCTCTCACATGGGCTCAAAATTTTCCATGAAAAAAAATACATGTAAACACGACAGCAAAGCCACCTCAGAGGTGGTGAGACACCCCCTGGGGTGGGGAGGCACCCAGTCATGGCCCAGGCCTCCGCTCAGACGTGGCCTCCCAGGTCGGGCTGTCTGGGCGGCTCAGCGCAGGCACCACGACGCCCAGACAGAGCGGGCATTCACGGATACTGGCTGAAGGATGCAGGAGTTTAAAAACCCTCTACCCGAGCTGTCTAGACACCCCTGAGTGTGACTCGACAGTGAGGGCGACGGGCTTTCTGGACCCTGGAGGGCAGGCAGGGAAAGGGGACCCGTTCTTACAAGGCGGTCCAAAATGGGCCCCACAAGACACAGCTGGAGGAGGGGGGCCTGCCCTTTGAACATCGCATCTCTCCAAAGACGGGAAGTTTTGTGAAGGGGATCCTGACACTGACACATAATTTGACGTAATTAGAACACGTTTCACACCCACCCTGACACTTAGGGTGATTTTCCGAGCTTCACACTCGGGGGACCTTTCTCATTCCAGCTTCTTAAAGTCTCCAAACTAGAGGCAGGCACTCTCACGGGTCCCCACCCCCATCTTCAGGGTAATCCAGCAGCGAGGCTCTGACCCCCAGGCCCTCCTGACCTCTCCAGGGGTCCCTCCCACAGAAATCCACGGAGGGGCCTTAGAGAACCAGCCTTGCACAAACCCACCGCGCTCTGGACCCTGTGTTTAACCTCGGGGCTGCTCGGGCTCCTGGGACCCACCTACGAGGCAGGCCCACCAGCATGGCCGCTTCCTGCCTGGCCCTCCCCAGGCGGGCGCGGGACCATCTGGACGCTCCCCAGCGCCCCCTGCCCTTGCAGAGATTCAGAGCCGCAGGGTGGCACCACCCTAGCCAGAAACCGCAGCCTTGGCCACACCTGCAGCCAAATCGCCAAGCGGATGGATACAGATCTGCCGGGAAGGCCCCCCAGGGCGTCCAGGCAAAGGGACCGGGGAGTTGAGTTGGGGTTGCCAAGGGAGACAGTCAGAGTGTTTAACGGAGGCACAGACAGGTGGAGATGAGCCATAGTCTCAGGAGCAACTTTTGGGGTGAATGGAGTGGGAGAGGGATGCAAGGACAACCCTGTACCCACTGACAACCCCTGGGCCTGGCATTCGAGGCGCCCCTGCCAGGTGGCAGCCTTCCTGTGATCCTTCTCATGATGGCCAGTCCCTCCTCCCGGGGGTCACTCGGCCTCCCTGTCCCCCACCATGAAAACCCCAGCCTGGAACACACCCTCCCGAGCAGCCAGCCCCCCAAGGCCCTCCGTGCCTACCCAGCACTCCAGGCAGCGAGCTAACATTTCCTGCACACCCTGCCCCTCCACCTGCTCCACTGCAGACTCCCAGGCTGCTCCACACACCTCCAGAGTCACGCTGGTAAACAGCAAGTGCCCCATAAATGTCAGTGTTCGACAGTCACAGCAGAAAGGACACAGGCTGTGGAATCAGGCCAACTACACCCTGCACGCAGCCCTGTCCCCTCCTGCAACTTAGAAGATGCCCCTGCAGCTCGCGCCTCATCCACAAACGGCGGGGAGGCAGTACCTGACTCACAGGGCGGCTGGCAGAACTAGAAACCCATCGACGGGGTGAGCACTGGGCATTCGAGGAAGGTTAAGACCATTTCTGGCGAATCGTATGCAGAGCAGATGGGAGTGGAGACCCCTGAACTAAACGGCAGCCAGAGGGCGGGAGGGGAAAGACAGAAAAGATGTTGGGAGGCAGGTCCAATGACCCAGGGGCCGGTGTTCCTCAGGGGGTGACCGCGCAGGTCTCCTCCAGGCTGGGGATCACCCGCCGGTCTCCTTTCTACAAGCTGCCCCCCAACCCGCAGTCAGGGTAGCGTGGCTCTGGGGCCCCGGGCCAGGGCCCACTGCTAGAATGCCAGTGGCCGGTCAGGGCGGGCAGAGAGCAAATGGCACGATCGCCGGTTGACACTGGTCAGGATGTCACGGCCTCGGAGACCAGCAGGAAGCTCTGGGTCAAACTTCAAATGACCGAGAGACAGTCCACCCGCTTCAGGGCCTGACGGGTCTCAGAAAACAGGTTTGGGAAGGTGCCCAAGAGCAATGGTCACTGCTGATGAGCCTTAAGAAGAAAGCTGACATCACCAGGTATTCTTCTTTTTTTGGATTGATTGATTTGAGAGAGTAAGAGAAACATCGACTTGTTGTTTCACTTATTTGTGCATTCATTGGTTGCTTCCTGTATATGCCCTGACGGGGAAATGAACCCACAACCTTGGCCTATGGGGACAGCTCTCTAACCAGCTGAGCTACCCGGGCAGGGCTCCCAGGTGTTCATTTTTATTGTTTTATTTTTTATATTTGTATTGATTTCAGAGAGGAAGGGAGAGGGGGAGAGAGAGAAACATCAATGATGAGAGAATCATTGACCAGCTGCCTCCTGCACACACCACACTGGGGGTCGAGCCCGCAACCCAGGTATGTGCCCTGTCGGGAAATCGAACCTTGACTTTCTGGTTCAGAGGTCGACGCTCATCCACTGAGCCACACCGGCCGGGCTCCAAGCATTCATTTTTAAAAGATCGTTGGAAAAACATTAAAAACGATGAGAAAAACTGCTCACTACAAGGGGAAGGGACTGGGTCTTTGGCGGCGATGAAGGTGAGAGACAGGCAGGTGTCTGCAGTTCCAGGCGGACGTTTTGGACAAAGTGTCTGAACCACGCTGGTCCCCGCTCCCAGCGGCCCTCCCGTGAACCAGGAAGGGCACACCAGCTTCCTCCTGGGAAACACCGTAATCTGAAGCCGGGCACCGAACGTCACAGGTGGGCGATTCCATTCCGGGGAAATGTCCAGAGAACGCAAACCCCTAGGCTGCCAGCAGACGGTGGTTGGGGGGGGCTGGGGTGGCAGCTGCTTACTGGGTACAGGGTTTCCCTTTGGAACTGGAGAGAGGTGCGTGCCCAGCTGTCCCTCCAAATCCACAAGGGATCGGTTCCAGGACCCCCTGCGGGTACCAAAATCCATGGATGCTCAAGTCCCTTATGCAAAATGATGCAGTATTTGCATATAACCTACACACAGCCTCCTGTCTACTTTATTTTGTTTATTTTATAGGTATCTATATATCTATATATAGATATTATTGATTTCAGGGAGGAAGCGAGAGAGTGCTAGAAACATCAATGATGAGAGAGAACCATGGATCGGCTGCCTCCTGCACACCCTCTACTAGGGACTCGAGCCCACAACCTGGGCATGTGCCCTTGACCGGGAATCAAACCCAGACCTCCTGGTTCATAGGTCGACGCTCAACCACTGAGCCACACCGTCCGGGCCTGTCTTCTTTAAATCACATCTCGATTACCCATAATGCCCAATGCAATGGAAGTGTATGAAAGTAGCTGTTATGCTGTGTTGTTCAGGGAATAATGACGAGAAAGGCCTGTATGTGTCTGCGCAGACGCAACCACAGCGCACGTCAGCAGCCACGTAACTTCCCCCAAACCTTCTCACCCTGCGGCTGGTTGAATCCACGGATGTGGAACCTGGGGATACAGAAAGCCAACTGCACAAAATGCCACCGGACTGTCCGCTTTAAAATGGTTAATTTTAACGTTACGTGAAATTCACCTCAAGTTTTAAAGCCCTCCCTAATGAGCCCACGGCACCGAGCACATCAGCACATGAAGAGGATTCAGCGCCCTCCTGGAGCTGAGCTCCACTGAGCACACTGGTCCCACCGATGCTGGGAGCCACCATTTCCTCACAATCCTGGGGCCACTCTGTCCTCGGCCCTACATCCAATCAATCCCCCCCACCCCAGGACGGCATCTCCCCCCTCTCCCCCCATTCTGCTGTGCCCAGAATGCTCACTGGGTCAAAACCTGGCTATTTATAGTGAAAAGGTGCTAAGCAAACACTGCGGGAAATAGCATCCACCACAGGGAGGCCCAGGGGCCCAGGGACCCCGCTGCAGGGGCCCGAGGCCAGGAAGGGGGGACACTTGACAGGAAAGAGTAATCACTCCGAGGCCCTGAGCCATTGCCCTGAGGAGTCAGGTCAGAGCTCACTCCCCACAGGTCCATCCCTTGCGCCCAGCCCCTCCCCCCACAGGTCCATCCCCTGCGCCCAGCCCCTCCCCCCACAGGTCCATCTCCTGCACCCAGCCCCTCCCCCCACAAGTCCATCCCCTGCGCCCAGCCCCTCCCCCACAGCCCATCCCTGGCCATCCTCCCTGCCCTCACTCAGCTCCACTCCAGCCTCTCACTAGCCCATGCCCTCTCTACACCTGCCATGATTCCACCAGGAATGCCTCCTGCCTGTCTCTCACCTTCTGCCCATCACAGGACCTGTCTCTCTCACTACACAGAGATGGAGCGAAACCCCCTCTCCATCCTTTGTGTCCTCGGCCCCAGTAGATTGGCTGCATACAGTAGGTGCTCAATAAATGTGTGAGTTAAAGAATAAATGGCAAGCGGCCCAATAACAGCTCACGAGAGGGGCCTCGCCTTGGAGCTCCTGACCTCCCGTGGGGCCAGAGGGGAAATTCTGGTCTAGGAATGAAAAGCTGGCAGTCAGGTTCGGTGAGGGAGACCCATCACCCACCACCCACCCCACACGCTGTGCACCAGGCACATGGCTAGTCCTGATGCATGTCACCTCCTGGAACCTCACAGCCCTTGGTGCGGTGGCAGCCACACCACACGGTCACGCAGGCTGAGGCCATGCAGGGGAGCTAGTGTCTGACCAGGCCACCCGGCCGGGAGGTACTGGCGGGTCCTCTGAGCCCGGGTCCAGGCCTTGCCGAGCCCTGCTCGGAACCACCCTGCTACAGGCCTTGGCTGCACTCATGCGGGCAGTGGGTATCCAGTAGGAGCCTACTGTGTGCACTGAGCACTGGGGACACAGTGATGAACAAGATCCATGTGCCCTACCCCCTGCTCTCCTAGAGCCCACAGTCCAGCTTCCGGGGTGCCTCCAGGGGTGAGTGTGCGTCTGGCCTGGGTGACTGGCTACCCCGCCCTACAGGAACACGGGAGCAGGTGGGTCTGGGAAGAGGGGAGACCTGGTTTTTAAAGTTAAGTGAGAAGGGCGTGTAGGCCATCGGGTTGGCATGAAATGTGCAGGGCGGGGCATCAGTGCGGGAGGCAGAGTCGGGGCACAGGATATAGATGCTGGTGACTGAAGCGAGGAGGGGGTGGCGGGGACCTGCCTGAGGGGGGGGGGCGTTTGGGGAGACAAAGCAGGAAGGGCCAGGAGGCTCAGCAGAAGCAGGAGGGGGGGGGGTAGGGTGAGCGCTCTAAGCAGAGAGGAGGGGGCGGGGAGGTGGCACCAAAGCAGCAGAGCCGGTGAGGGGATGGGAACTGAAGAGCTCAGTGAGTATGGGGTAGGAGGGTGACCTCCAGGCTGCAGGCAGACTTGGGAGTGCAGGACGCCAGGACGCCAGGATGGCTGAGACCAGCTGTGCTGACCTGGGAAGGAGGCTGGCCTTCGGCTGGAGGGCACTCCTCTCACCCCAGTAGCAGCCCTGGGGGTACAGTGGCCACTTGAAGCCAGAACCCTGGGTCCTGGCCTGAGACCCTGATCCCAGGCACCCCTGCCCCCACCCCTCCAGCTCCTACAAGCAGCCTCAGCTCTTCTCTGAGCAGCCAGAGGGGCAGCGGCCTGTGAGGCTGGGCCAGTCACCTCAGGGCAAGGCAGGAGCTCAAGAAGTCCACCACCAGAGCCCCTGCATCCCCCCAGCACCCCAAAGGCACACCATGAGGCCCCTCCCTGGAGCCTTCACTCAGGGGGTGCAAGAGATCACCAGAGACCAAGCGTCCATCGGTGGATGAACGGATGAAAAGTCAATGTGGCCCATCCATACCACGGACTGCCAGGCAGCCTGAAGCAGGAAGGACATGCTGCCACAGGCCACAGCGCGATGAACCGTGAGGACAGCGTGCGCGTGGAAGAAGCCAGCCACGGCAGGACAAGCTGCATGCCGCCACTTCTCCGAGGGACCTCGGGTTGTCACACTCATGGAGACAGAAAGTAGGACGGGCGGTGCCAGGGCCTGGGGGCGGGGGCCGGTGTTAGAGACTCAGGTTTGCAAGACGAAAAGTCCTGGAGGTGGACGGAGGTGATGGTTGCACAACAGTGCGGATGTGCTTAAATGCCCCTGAACCAGTGATGGCGAACCTTTTGACCTTTTGAGCTCGGCGTGTCAGCATTTTGAAAAACCCTAACTTAACTCCGGTGCCGTGTCACATAGAGAAATGTTTTGATATTTGCAACTGTAGTAAAACAAAGGCTTATATTTTTGATATTTATTTTATATATTTAAATGCCATTTAACAAAGAAAAATCAACCAAAAAAATGAGTTCGTGTGTCACCTCTGACACGCGTGCCATAGGTTCGCCATCACTGCCCTAAACAGTCCACTCAAAAGTGGTGAAAACGGTAAGTTTGAAGTTATGCCGATGTTATAGTGATTTTTTTTTTTTAAAGGGAGAAGCAGAAAACCCCTAAACCAGAGCGCCTTCCCGGGTGGCTCTTGGGCACCCTGGTGCCCACTGCAGAGACCCCGGCACACGCCCTGCTGTTAGCGGCCCGTCTGGCAAGGGCGCTCGGACCTGGCGCAGCCGCCCGGACCCCGTCACCAGGCCGATCGGCATCCTGCTCCCTGCGCCATTTCCGTCCCACGTGCCCGTGGTGGTGGCCCACGTCACCCCCTGCCCCCCTCATTCCCCAGAGGTACCTGCAGATGCTCGCCCACACCCCCACCCACCGCCCGGGTGGTGAATTCAAGCCGGTGACACGTACGTTTAGGTCAGTCGGGTCCAGAGCTTGTGACAAACCATTTCCACAGGCCCCGCCGCCAGCCCTGCTGGTGCCGGGTTCTAGGAGAGAACAAGGGGGAAGGTGTCAGGACTCGGATCAGAGCCTGGGCCCAGCAACCACAGAACACCGCTTCCCAGCATGAATGTTACTATCATCATCGTCACCATCGTCACGATCATCATCAAACAAGGTCACACCACGGGGCACTCAGCACCTGCTACCTGAGCCTGGCAGCCGGCTGAGGGCGGGCTTGTCCTCTCAGGTGGGGGGATGCTATCACTCACGGGGACAGAGGGTGAGAAGGAGGTTGAAAGTCCAAAAGGAAAGTCCCCTTAAGTCCGGATGTTGTCCGTCAGGTCTGGGGGGAGGGACCCACAAGAGGTTAGGAGGGTGACCGCGGCACACCTGTCCCCACCCTGCACGCTGTCTGATAAAGACGCTCCTTCCTGCCCGGCCAGTGTGGCTCCGCGGTTGAGCATCAACCTGTGAACCAGGAGGTCAGGGTCCGATTCCCGGTCGGGCACATGCCTGGGTTCCGGGCTCAGTCCCCAGTGTGGGGCGTGCAGGAGGCTGCTGATCCATGATTATCTCTCATCGTTGATGTTTCTCTCTCCCTCTCCCTTCCTCACTGAAATCAATAAAAAATATATATAAAAAAGACACTCCTTTGCAAACTCCTCAGGCACAAAAAGATAATTCGAGTGACACATACCACAAACTATTTCTTGAGAAGGATGGTGTTAAATTCTCAGACTAAACTCGCAAACGCCATAGGATCAGAGGTTTGGCTCAACATGAAGATGTTTCAGCAGGCAAGTGTCTGCGCCCCAGGAGGAGAGCGGGTGCCAGACACAGCACAGGGAGCACAGCACAGGGAGCACAGCTCTGGCCTCCGCCAGCTTGACCCCCACCCGCTGGCCCCTGACCCTAAGAGACATTCAGCACCCCGCTGCTTGCCCAGGGGGCGTCGGGTTCTGAGAGGCAGCCCTAGAGACCTGCGGAAGGGTGGTTCCAGCTTTGCTGGACCAGCCCACGGAATGCAGCCCCACCCAGCGCCAAAGTGACATCACTGGTGCCCCCAACAGGACCTCTCCCTCCTGGCATCCCCAGAACCCACTGATTCTCCCCTGACCCCTGACCTCCCTCCCTAAAGCCACATCGATCCTGGCTCATGGCTGTCAGAGCCACTGAGGTCAACATGCCATTGCTTTTCTGTCCCTGCGCTTCCCTGGGAAAGGAAAGGAAGATTTAATAAAGTTATTGCATTAGATCACGCCACACCCCCATCCATGCACACGCACTTTCTCTCTCTCTCTCACTGGTAAAGCACTCTGCAGAAGAAAAGCAGTCAGAGAAGCAGGGAAGTGCTTAAAATGATCTAATCCACCCATCACTTCACAGCTGGGGAGGCATGAGAGCCTGGCCCATGACCTCAGCCGGGGGACAGTAACCAACGGCAACAGCTAGGATTCTGAAGGCTTGGTCCATGGCCCTGGCTGTGCCCTTTGGGAAAGTCAGCCACCCTCTCTGGGCCTCTGCTGGGAACATATCCTGTAAGACAGGACTTCCCAGCTCCTGGAAGCCAGCCTCTGCCCCAGAGCTTAGCCCAGCGCTCCCCACTACCCAGAGAAGGGAGGAGCAGCCCCCTTGCTTGCTTGCTGCTCTCCTCGCACCCCACAACCCTCCCCGCTCCTACCCCTGGGAGAATTATTCCAAAGACACCAAACCTTAGTCACTCGGACGGCGCTTTTACCATCAACACCTGTTAAAACTCAACTCATGACCAGTTTCTGATGCTACCGGCTGGAGTGTTTAATTAAATATTACTCACTCAGGAAGCAGCCCTGCCAACTCACCCCAAAGCCTATGGTTCATTTTCAGAGAAAGAGAGAGGGGGAGGGGGAGGCGTCTGCACCCGCCCCAGCTGGCACCAGGGGGGCTCCCCTAGTCCAGAGTGTGGGTCCAACACAGCCCAAAGTCAGGCACCAGGGGGTCCACAGCCAGGCGACCATGGACGGCACACACACACTCACTCAGAGACACACTCACCCCACACAGACACACACTCACACAGATGCACTCACACACACAAACATTCACATAGATGCACTCACATACATATTCACACACAGATGCACTTGAGATAAACATGCACTCAGAGACACTCACACAGATGCACTCAGAGACACTCACACAGATGCACTCAGAGACACACACACAGATGCACTCAGACACACTCACACACAGATGCACTCAGACACACACACACAGATGCACTCAGACACACACACTGATGCACTCAGACACACACACAGATGCACTCAGACACACACACAGATGCACTCAGACACACACACTGATGCACTCAGACACACACACAGATGCACTCAGACACACTCACATAGATGCACTCAGACACACTCACACAGATGCACTCAGACACACACACAGATGCACTCAGACACACACACAGATGCACTCAGACACACTCACATAGATGCACTCAGACACACTCACACAGATGCACTCAGACACACACACTGATGCACTCAGACACACACACAGATGCACTCAGACACACTCACATAGATGCACTCAGACACACTCACACAGATGCACTCAGACACACACTGATGCACTCAGACACACACACAGATGCACTCAGATACACACACTGATGCACTCAGACACACACACAGATGCACTCAGACACACTCACATAGATGCACTCAGAAACACACACAGATGCACTCACACACAGATGCACTCAGAGACACACACAGATGCACTCACACACACACACAGATGCACTCAGAGACACTCACACAGATGCACTCACACACACATTCACATAGATGCACTCACATACATATTCACACATAGATGCATTCAGAGACACACACACAGGTGCACTCAGACACACTCACACAGATGCACTCAGACACACACTCACACAGATGCACTCAGACACACACACAGATGCACTCAGAGACACACACACAGATGCACTCAGACACACTCACATAGATGCACTCAGACACACACACAGATGCACTCAGACACACTCACACAGATGCACTCAGACACACTCACACAGATGCACTCAGAAACACACACAGATGCACTCAGAGACACACACACAGATGCACTCAGACACACTCACATAGATGCACTCAGACACACACACAGATGCACTCAGACACACTCACATAGATGCACTCAGACACACTCACATAGATGCACTCAGACACACACACAGATGCACTCAGACACACACACAGATGCACTCAGACACACTCACATAGATGCACTCAGACACACACACACAGATGCACTCAGACACACTCACATAGATGCACTCAGACACACACACAGATGCACTCAGACACACACACAGATGCACTCAGACACACTCACATAGATGCACTCAGACACACTCACATAGATGCACTCAGACACACACACTGATGCACTCAGACACACACACTGATGCACTCAGACACACACACAGATGCACTCAGACACACTCACATAGATGCACTCAGACACACACACAGATGCACTCAGACACACACACAGATGCACTCAGACACACTCACATAGATGCACTCAGACACACTCACACAGATGCACTCACACACAGATGCACTCAGACACACTCACATAGATGCACTCAGAAACACACACAGATGCACTCACACACAGATGCACTCAGAGACACACACTCCCAGAGACACACGTATGCAGAAGCACACTCAGACCTCAGAGCCACACATACTCGTATACACTCTCACACACATTTACACACCGAGTCACACACCCACACCGGCGGGCTCACAGACCCAGTGCAGCATCCCAGCTCAGGCACACACACCCTCACTCACACTCACAAACAGGCGCCTCTGCCCTGAACTCGACCAGGACCGGCGCCCGGTCCTCGCACAGCCGGCCGGTGGCCCACGGCAGGGCTGCACCCACGGGCCGGGCTGCTCCGGGTTTTCCGTTTGAAAGGTTCCCTGACCTAACCCTCGGCTCCGCGCCGCGGCGGCTCCGGGAGGCGGGGAGGGTGGCGCCGCCCGGGTGTCGCCCGGCGGGCTCCCCGGGGGAGGCGCTACCGGGCGGGCGGGCGGGGGAAGAGCGAGGAGGCCGGCCCCGCGGCGCTGCCGATGCGGGCGGACCGGCGGGAAAAGCGAAACTAACTTCGCGGAGCCGCGGGACGGTCGCGGGAACCGAGGCCCGGGGGTCCCGGCACCTGGGGGTCGGCGGCGGCCGCGCGCCCGAGGCCCCTCCACCCGCTGCCGCCGCCGCCACTCAGCCGGGCGCCCGGCCGCGGGGACCCCCGCCCGGCGCGCCCTGCAGGTGGGGACCCGCGACCCGCCCGCGCCTGCAGCGGCCGCACCGGCAGCGGCGCTGGGCGGCGCCCGACCCCCTCCCGGGACCCGAGGCGGCCGCCGGCTCCCCGCGCCCCTCCGGTCCCCGGTCGGGACCCCCGCCGGCCCCGCGCCCACCCACTCGGTCCCCCAGCGCGCGCCCCCGCGCCCCCCGCCCGGCCGCCGCCCCCGCTCCCCGGCCCCGGCCCTGCCTACCGCGCGGGAGGCCGCCGCTCCCGGGGCCGAGAGGCTGCGCGCCCGCCGCAGGGAGTCACCGCCGCCCGCGGCCCGGCGCCCGCGCCTGGAGCCTGGAGCCCGGAGCCCGAGCGAGCGCGCCGGCCGCCGAGCGCGACTTCTGTGCAAAGAAAAAGCGACCGAGGGCTTTAAAGTGAAAAAACGAGCCCGGCGCGGGGGGTGGGGGGTGGGGGGGCGCGGCCCGGGGTGACCCCGCCCCGCCCCGCCCCGCCCCGCCCCGCCCCGTCCCGCCCCGTCCCGGGCCCGGCGTGCGGGCGGCTGCGCGCGGCTGGGCTGGCGGGGGGCGCGGGGCGCCGGCGGTCCCGGCGGGGGTGGGGGGCGGGCAGCGCTCCCCGGGCCCCGCGCCCTCTCGGCCGCCCCCCTCCGCCGCTCCCTCCTCGCCCCACCGAGGCCGCCGGGTGCGCGGGGCGGCGCCGAGGCGTCGGTCCCTCCGGAGGCGTCTTTGGGAAACGCCGGGCGGCCTCCGCTGGGCCAGAGGCCGGAGTTGCAACACCCGGAGGAGCGCGGCGGTGCCAGCCCCAGCCCAGCCCCAGCCCCAGGAGGGGGTGGTCTTGCTAATAATAATTCCCGATCTCCCGGGGGAGCGGGCTTGTTCAGTAACCTCGGAGCAAGGCCTCGCCGGCCTCGGCTGACTTTCCCAGCAGCTCGAGGTTCCGTAATTCTAGGGCACAGAGAGGGGTGGTGGGCCTGATCAGCCCCCGCTCGAGCGTCCCCATTTGGGTACCCGGTACCCACAAGGAGGGGGCGGTCTCAGGACTCTCAGGCCCCAGGGTCTGGGCACCTGGGCATCCAGCGTCCGATGGCTCCAGGCAAACAGCAGGCCGTCTTCCGTGCGTGATTATGAATGAATGAATGAATGAATGAATGAATGAATGAATGAATGAATGAATGAATGAGGGAGCGAGCAATTGCCTGGGAGGTCCCCACCCTGACGACTTCTCTACACCGTGTCCTGTGGCTCTGGCTCCTCAAAGGCATTTTCCTCCCCATCCCCTTACAGAGCAGCCACTTGCACCCTGGAACTGGGGAGTTTTAAAAGAAATTACTGTTTTAAGAACAAAATCATCTGTCCCTCCCCCCTGGCTGTGTGTAGTGTCCATTGAAGGGCATGGGGAATTGCCATTGCTGGAGAAGCTGTTACAAACAATGTGGTTTCTAGTTATTTCATCGTTACCAGAACCTGGAAGGGCAGGACAGCTGAACTCACTGTAAAGATGAGGAAGCCGTACATACGCGGCCAGAGGCCCTGCCCGAGCAAAGCGTGGAGCCCAACCGGACTCTGTTCGCTGCCAACGTTCGATGTCTTCCCACCTCATGCTGTCGATCAGTTTCGCTTTGTTTTGAATTTTAAAAATATTATGGCTCAGCCAGCTGCAACGGGGTGGACAGGCCTGTGTGGGCATTCTGTCCGCTCAGCTGCCACTCCTGGTTCACCCTGTCTAGGTGAACCGGGCCTGTCGGGGGCAGCCACTGCCCGCAAGCCAGGGGCGCTTGGAATTTCAAAGGGCACGTGAGTCCCTTTAGCCACTTTGCAATTTGAGAAGTGTGCCTTGTCCCTGGTGGGCGTCAGGGCCCGTGGGAGAGGTGTGCGGGCACAGAGACGGCGGGGGTCTCTCCAGGCCCCTGGTCCGCCCCAGAGTGTGGTCTTGAGAAAGCACAGCTGCCTTTGGGCTTCATTCTTCTCCCCCAGAGGGGTAACCGGGATCCAAGTGCCGTATCTCACGGAGTG
Source organism: Myotis pilosus (assembly GCA_036010255.1). Classification (NCBI taxonomy): domain Eukaryota; kingdom Metazoa; phylum Chordata; class Mammalia; order Chiroptera; family Vespertilionidae; genus Myotis; species Myotis pilosus. Next base: position 75,173,776 of record JASKON010000010.1, read on the forward strand.
TGCGCCCCCATCAGGTGCTGTCCCCTCTCCTGGTGCGGCCTCACTTCTCACCCTGGAGGCATCTTCCGGAACAGACTGGAAAATGCCGGTTGCGTGCTGTTTACCGGGGGCCAGAGACCCCACCTTTGATGGGAACCCTGACAGATGGTTCCCAGTTTGACGTCCTCGGCACTCTCACCCCGCCCTCCTGCAGCATTAACCTAGAAATTCCAGCTGGGATCCCGCAGGTAATTAGATCCTGCTGACCTGAATTTCCCAGAGGCCGCCCTGAGGGCCTTCCTCCCGCCAGGACACTGGGCTGGTGGGCCAGATGATGATGGGAAGCCGGTGTTGAGCAATGGAGGAGACCAAACTCTGCCCCTGTGTGCTCATCCTATCAGTGCTGATACTATTGTTTGTTAGAAGATACATAATCTTGCAATTGTGACATCAGCTGATAAACACCATCCAGGAATTTGCAGACTGACTCCAAGTCATCAACTAAGTGTCTGTGTTCCACGGGGGTGAGAAGGCAGGAGGTGACTCTGGGATCCTGGTGGTGCCACCCCCTCCCCCCAGCTCCACCCCCACCCACACACACATTTCATCACTTGCATCAGTACAATTTGCTCACGTCTCTAATCTGTCTCGGGAAGATGATGGGGAGAAATTGTAAGATAGCAAAATGAACAGCAGCTGCTTTTGCTGAGGATGAAGAGTCTGTCCAGAGATGTCCTGGGCAGTGTTTGGGCCCACAGAGCAGAATTCTACTGTTTTCCTTCTTTCTCTTTTTAATATATTTTATTGATTTCAGAGAGGAAGGGAGAGGGGGAGAGAGAGGGAAAGAAACATCAATGATGAAAGGGAATCATTGATTGGCTGCCTCCTGCACACCCCTCACTGGGGACTGAGCCTGCAACCAGACATGTGCCCGACTGGGGATCAGACGGTGACCTCCTGGTTCATAGGTCAATGCTCAACCACTGAGCCACACTGGCCGGGCTCCTACTGTTTTCATAAGCATTAGGGACTCCATTTTTCTCCAAGTCCCTTTGCTGATTGGAGTGAATGGGCAAGGAATTTGGAACTAGTCAAGCCTAACCCAAACCCCAGCTCTGCCAGTCACCAGCTGTGCGACCCTGAGCAAGTTCCTTAACCTCTCTGAGACCCAGTTTCCTCGTCTGTAGGATAGCTCTACGTGTTTCCCAGAATTTGTGGGGTGAGGGACAATCTTCAACAAATATTAATTGAGCACCACACATGCAGGGGATTGTGTTAGAAAGAAATCAGAGGGTTTTGAGGAATTTCCAGATAACGGACACATGTTACATATTATTATTGACAAGAATAAAAAGAGGTTTCCTTGCCCGGCCGTGGCTCGGTGGTTGAGCAGCAAATCTATGAACCAGGATTCCCGGTTCGATTCCCTGGGTTGCAGTCTCGATCCCAGTGTGGGGCGTGCAGGAGGCAGCCAATCAATGATTCTCTCTCATCATTGATGTGTCTATTTCTCTCTCTCCCTCGCCCTTCCTCTCTGACATCAATAAAAAATATATCTTTTTAAAAAGAGGTCCCCTTGAAAAGCATGGGATCCGTAATACAGAAGTGTGGCAAGATCCACCAGAACTGAAAGAACACTGAAGAGCCTTAATACAATTTAGAACATCTCTAACAAAAAATGTTCTTATCTCATGCCGTGACACTGAAGTAGAGTGGACCTGATCTTACAGAACTTTGGTCTTACAGCATTCACGAATTGAGGACATTGATTCATTTCATAGACTCTTTGGCCTTCAACTTCTGTGGGTTTCATGAAGGATCGCATGTTGGACAGCGCCACCTGCTGGCAACATATGATATTGCAGTGTAGCTCTATCAGACATTGCCACTCATCAGAATAAGCAATGGTTCTCAACCTTCCTAATGCCGCGACCCTTCAATACAGTTCCTCATGTTGTGGTGACCCCCAATTTCATTGTTACCAGTGGAACATAATTAAAGCATAGTGATTCATCACAAAAACAATATGTAATTATATATGTGTTTTCCGATGGTCTTAGGCGACCCCTGTGAAAGGGTCGTTCGACCCCCGAAGGGGTCGCGACCCACAGGTTGAGAACCGCTGGAATAAAGGGACGATGCAGTTTCAGTGGCTTTAAATGAGACGCTGGGTGACAGCCAGGCTTGAGGAAAGTTCCCATAACTTTGAAAAGAAATTAATGAAGAAGTGGCCTTGGACTTGTGACAGTAATGATTGCAGCAGCCACGGAGGATGACCCCATGCAGCCAGCTACCAAGATGTGGGAGCAGAGCCTTCAGTCCCAGCAGAGCCATGGCACCCAACCCAGAGGGACAGGTTCTGCCCCAGCCACCACCCCTGTTGGCACAGGCCCATGGAGGATCTAGGCGAAGACGCTGGCAGGAGCCAGGTAGCTCTGGGCATTAGCACCTCCCTGCCCCTTTCTCATGTTCTGGGTCATCTGGTCGCCCTTGTCCTCTGGTTTCTGTGCCACAGAGATGCCCAGTGCCTCCGGGATGAATGGTGCTCTGGGCGATTGGGCCCACCAAATGCCGGCCAGCCCCTCCTCGCCTCCCCCAGGAATGCCCCCCAGGGGCAGGCCAGCCCCCTCCTGTCCTCCACGCTGTCCTTGCTCCAGTCCCCTGGGGAAGCCGAGTCTGGGTGAGGTCCCCAGGGTGCCCACTCTGAACCCAGGAGGGGGAGGACTGGGGTGGAAGGAGTTGAATTTCCTTTCTATTTAAAGGGGAAAACCCAAGCCAATATTTTTAGTGCCAGCTAAGAAGTGGCTTCCTCTACACAGGGTCTCCCTCGTCGGCTGTGTGGCGGGTGGTGCTGGGTTGGGGGGGGACGACAGATGCTGACATCTGGTTTTAGTGAGGGGTCTGCTTTCCCCACTCAACCAGCTCCAGAAGGAACTTTCAGGAAATTGGTGCCAATCAGAACCGGCTCCTCTGCCCTCTGGATTTCATTCCGCTCGCAGACCACCCAGGCGGCTGGCACTCCGCGAGAGTGGCTGAGCTCCGTCTGGGAGCACATCTGGGAGACACTCCGCAGCAGCTGCCTGAAGCCGTCTATCAACCTGCGCGTCTCTGTGCCCAGCAGGGCCCGTGGCAAGAGGGGCTCCAGGCGACCCTGCAGCCGGCCTGTGGGGGGTCACTCTGTCTCCCAGGGCAGCAAAGGCCCAGAGACGAGCTCTGCTGCCCATCAGGGGCTCGGGTTCCGGGTGTGGCTGGGGGAGGGGGGCGCGCAGATCTACTGAGACCTGGGCATCTGGGCAAAGCCGGCGCAGAGGAGGGGCCCTGCCCGGGCTGCTGAGGGACAGCTCTGTGGGCCAATCTGCCTCCACAGCCACGATCCTGACAGCTGAGCGAGTCCTGAGGGGTCTCCCAGGTCACTGAGTAGGAGCAGGTCCTCCTGGGCCAGAGGGCCTGGGAGTTGCATCCTATCAGCCCCCAGGACCCAACAGCCGCAGCCCCGGCACCCTCGGCCCATGGCTCTCGGAGGATGAGGCCCAGGCCCGGAGGAGACTGGGCTGGGCCCATGTCCCGCACCAGGGGTCCCCGCTATAGCGCCCCCTGGAGAACGTCTGTGGTGCCCCAGGGTGGGCAGTGCCCCACCAGGCACCCCTGCACTCCAGCCAGCCTGCGACCACCTGGTCCTGCCTCTTTCCCCACCGGACTGGGAGCCACGGGCTGGGTTCTCCTCTGTCCTGGGCCCCCGGAATGCCCAAACCAAGCACAGTGCTTGGCGCGTAGTAGGTGCTCAATAAATACTGGGGAGTGGGGTGGGTAGTGAAGTCAATTGGCAACGTTTACTGAACAGCCCCTGGCACCTGGCACCTTTCCTCGGAGCGCTCCTGTCCCCACCGCCCTCCTGTCCACCTTCGTCCCCTCAGGACGGCTGCAGCACCTGGGGGCCGGCTCTGCTGGACTCATTTCCTGTGCGCAGGGCCAGCCCGTCCCCTTGTGTAACAGCCCCTAGGACACGAGAGACCTGCAGTGTCAGGTGAAGGGACTTGGTGAGTGGACACAATCCCTGTGTGTGCCTCCAGTGCTGAGGGAGCAGAGTGAGGGCTGTGCTGAACCCCTTTCCAGGAAGCAGCCCCATTACCCGGTTAACAGAGGAGGAAAACGGGCTCAGTGGTAAACCAGTGAACCAGCATGATCAGGATTTGAACTCAGGTTTGGGGAGAGGAGAGAGGAGGGAGAGGCAGGTGAGGAGGCGGAGGGTGGGCACACAGTGACCCTGCTGTGTCACCCTCTCTCCTTGGACCTCTCTGTGGCTGGGGAGGGAGCCTCGATGGCACCTGCTCTCCTTATGAAGAGGGGGACAGTGACCAGAGAGCGAGGAGACACCCTCCATGCAGCAGGTTGTCATCCTATTTGCACGGAATCAACCCCCCCCCCACCCCCCCTGCTCAGAACGCTGCGGCTGTGGCACCGGGAGTGATGTTAGCGTTGGCGGGGGCGGGGGAGGGGGGGCGGGGGGGGAAGGGGGAGCCAAGGAAAGCATGGGGGCCCCACGTTCATTTCTGGGCGCACGACTGACCGCACTTCTGGGCGCGGCCCCGGGGCTCCCCTAGCTCCGCTCCCCGGCCGCCTGCGGAGCTCCGGTGGTGAGCGGTGGGGTTTGGAGTTCTTGGGGGCTGCTGGCTCCTGGAATCACTGGATGATTAGAAAAACGTTCGTGCGACGTGCCCTTCTCCGGAACGCGAAGTAATGACTGCCCAGCTGGTTGTTTCTGTCGGTGAGCGAGGCCGCCCTGGTTTCTCAGGGCCGGTGGGCAGGAGCCACGAGTCTGAGGCTCTGACACGCGTGGCGCATCCACGTGGACAATGTCTTCTCCCTTCCCCGCCCCCATCCAGGGGCCGAGCCAGAGACGGGCCCTGCTCCCATCCCCTGAAGGGCTTTGGGGGCTGGGATCTGATTAGAAAAGGGAGCAGGGTTCTTGCCTGGAAGCGGATGGGCAAAGTGCTGGACAGACTGAGATGACTGTTCACAGCAGAGAATTGGGGGGCGGGGAGGCGGGGGGGAGGTCCAGGCGAGGGCTCCCCAGGCTCCTCCCGGTGCTGCCCCCCCCCCCCCAGTGACCCAACAAAGTCCTCCCAGGGCGTCCCAGGCAGGGCCAGGAAACGCCCTCCCCTCCTTGGCATCTTGCCCCATCCAGAGCCCCCTCGCAGGACAGGCCCAGTCGCCGGATTAAACAGGGGACACCCAGGGAATTGTCTTTCAGAAAACAACCAATAGCGTTTCAGCAGGATTATGCCCCAAATGCTGCCTGGGACATGCTTCTACTTGAGTTGCATTTCTGTTCTTCGAATTTCTCTGGGCGTCCTGTAGGTGGATTCGCTAAATCTGACGACCCTACTGCGCGGGGAGCGGAGCTCAGCGTCCTGGGGGGCCGCCCGGGGCCCCTCCAAGCCGGGCTCCCGGGAGGGGCTGAGCGTTGCCTGGTTCTTTCCGTTCCAGTTCCAGTTGGGTTTCTGTCACTTGCAACCCAAGGGCAGGGCGGCTCCCCAGGCGGTATCACTGAGCCACCTGGCCACGTTTCCATGACAACAGCACAACCAAGGCCATCACACCACCGACTTGTCCCAGCCCTGGGTGCTCCGGGGCAGAGGCACGATCAGGGACAGGACGGGACTGCGGACTCTGGTCTCCAGCCTTCATCACCGCGGGACCTTCCTCCCCCGTGGGCTCTGGGGGTGAGGGGGGGGTTGTCACCTGTGCCTCTGGGTCCCTGGGGAGCCCGCCCTTTGATGTGCCCGCCGCTCTGGCTCTGCCCCCCCCACCCCCCCCGCCGTTCTGCAGTTTTATTTCACTGCCCACAACCCTCACGTTCCTGGAACACGACACAGGTTGGGGGCGAGCACCAGGCAGAGGACATGACAAGGGCAGCAATGGCCCTGATCCTGCTGCTCGGAACTGCTCCCTCCTGGGCCCTCCCCCGGGGGCGTCCTCCCCATTCCAGGGGGCTGCTGGGAAGACGGGGAACCCATGAGATGGGTTGTCTTGGCCCCCAGCGCGTCCAGGAGGCCCAGGGACCTCGGGCGACGGGAAGCAGCTGCTGGGCTCAGCAGCCCGTCTGCCGTGGGTCCGAGTCTGCCATGGGTCCGGAGTGAGCCCTCCCTCCAGGCTTCCCTACCTCCTCCTCCGAGAACACACAGCTCAGCGACGAGGCCTCAGCCCACCACCCTCCCGCTCCCACAGAAAGAAGGAAAACATGAATTTTGGCAAAACAATTTTATTGCTTAAAAAAATAAATGTTGCATCTGACATAGAAAGTCATTTTAAAACTCTGAATGTGTGTTTGAGGCATCTTTAAGAGCCCAGCATTCCCACAGAAACCGGGCAGTTCTCTTGGCAAGAAGGCACCAGTCTTGCTGCTTTGGCGGGAATGGGGGGGGGGTGTGTTCTGCCCACCACCTCCCCACTGCCAGGGGTCTCCCCCGGCTCCCTGCTCCTCCCGTCAGGAGCCCGGTACCGTTTCCCAGCCCGGGACAGAGGACAGGGACGCGATCCAGACCCAACACCCGCTTCAGCGCCCACCCCCCCGCCCCAGGCGTCTTGCTGGCAACTGCCCCTGAGCACCCGACAGCGGGCCTTCCCAGGTGTAGACCAGGCACAGGTGCTGACAGCCCCTGCCCCAGGGAGGCCCTGCTGGCATCTTCCCTCACCCAGTTCTTCCAAATGCAGACCCGGGGGTGGAGGGAGTGCCCTCCTTCTCATGGAATTGCCGCCTGAAAAAGCCAGGGGCACCTCGAGGCCTGTGGGGCCCAGCAGAGCACAGGGGGGTGGGTGTGGGGGGCACACTGCAGCCCCATTCTTCACTCCAGCAAGTGACCGGGGGACTGGCCCTCTGGAGTCTGTCCCGGAACGGCAGGTGCTGACTGCACCAGCCCCTGCCCTGTCACCACTGGCCTTTCCTGGGGACTGTCCCCCGACAGGCGCCAGGCGGCTTCTCTCCGTGTGGACTGGGCCTGCGGGGCCCGTTGGCTGAAGATAAAGACGCGCTGGGCAAGGCCGATGCAGGCGTGAGGCTGTGGGCATTTCCATTGAGAAAACTTGTTTCTGAGAACTAAAGTGTAGGAAAGGCCTGATGGAAGGTCTCTCCTCCTTTCTGCCCCACCATCCTGGGGGGTGGGCCCGGGGGGCGGCCGGGGCGGGGGGAGCAGGGCAAAGCAGGCCGGAGCCCAGCCTGTGAGTGTGGAATGATCTGAAGTACCAGCCCCGGGCAGAGTGTTGATGAGCTGCTATGAAGCGCTGACTGCAGAGGAACGGGGGCAGGAGCATCCAGGAGACGGACTGGGAGGGCTCCAGCCTGCGGTTCGCAGGAAACGGCTCCCAGATCAAGATCAGATTCCAGCTCCCAGCAACCTGGAAAGTCCCTCATCCTTTCCTAACACACATGGCAACAATGCTGCTCCAGAGATGCCCATCCGACAGGCCCTCCGACTGTCCAGGGCTCCGCTGAGGCTGACTGCGCTGCTCCAGCACCCAGGGCTCCAGGGAGGGAGGTGGCCCCGCAGGGGGCGGGGGGGCGGCATGTCTAGAACCCCCAAGACCCGGCTTAGGAGCAACTGGCCTGTTGTCATTAGACTTCAGTTTCAGTTTCAAAATCCCCAGTAAATAAGGCTCCTTCCACTACCTCACAGGGTGTTGAAAGGATCAGAGGAGACCACGCTGTGCAAGATGTTGAGAATCTAGCCCAGGACTTAACCCCTCCGTCACCACCGCTCCCAGGCTGGGGAGCGCTTCCTCGTCACCCACTGGTCTCTCCCTTGTGAAGGGGCCGGGCAGCCCCGCTGTGCTGGGTGGGCCCAGGCGTGAGGCTGCAGGGCTGGGAAGCCGGGCTCGAGGCCCAGCATGGGGGTAGTGTCCCCGTGGGAGCCCGGCAGGCTTGCTGCCTCCAAGCCCGGGCCCTCGGCCTGTGGGATGGGGTAACGCTGGACCCCGCAGCATTTCCTCAATGAGACAGAAAGGAGAGGGCACCATGTCCAGGCAGGTCCTGACCAGCTGGGCTGGAGACAGATTTCCAGGCCTCGTGATGTGACAGGTTCCTGGCTGTGGGTCACGGGCCCAAACGTTTGGAAACCACCAGCTGAGGTGGCCGGGTTCTGAGACTCCGCTTCCTGGCACAGGGCAAGGAGGGGAAGGGGAGGGAGGGGGAAAGTGAATGCTGACAGCGTCTCCCGGGGACTTTTAGGACAGCAGCCGATTCTGGGAAGGAAACCTTTGGCATTTTTTGCCCCATCCCAAGCCCGTGTGCAAAACCCCAGACAAAGGGTGCATTCGGGGCAAGGCAGCCCTCTAAGAACAGGACATCCTCGGCTCGGGCCCGCAGTGACTCACTCTGGTTCAGAAATGGTGACAGCTCACCCTTTCTCCCAGACCAGACGCGGGCTGTGGAGGTCCCTTCCGCTCTGGTGTTGCAACCAGCGGAAGAAGTCCCCGGGGAACAGCTGGGGGAGTGCCGGGGCCAAGGGCCCGGGGAGGCAGAGGACAAAACTGGGAGCAGGACACGGGGAGTTCCTGGGACACAGGGGAAATGCCTGCGAGCCAGACCGCAGGGAACACCGGCAGGGATGGTGCGCGAGCGCCCCCACGTGGCCACCGGGGCACCCGCCCTGCAACCACCTGTACCGCCAGCATCTCTAGAGCAGAGCTAAGATGCTGACCCAGAAAGGGCAGAGACGCCCGCCCGGCACTGGTTCTGTGCTGCCAGCGGAAGCAGAATTTTAACGGGAGCGCCCCTGGCTCAGGCGCCACCTCCCAGGCTCCCATCGCACGGAAGCAATATTCCTTTAAACCCGTAGCCGTGAAGGAAGTCTGAACAGTCAAAAGTAGAGGAACGGATTTCGGGGCGCCCCTCCTCACCAAGGACGGCCCTCGCGCCACGCGGACACGTGCCTGTCTGCGGCGTGTCTGCCGCACAGTGAGGCCAGGACACGGGGCTCAGTCACACGAAGCATCTTATTCCCTGACAGCCACAGCCGGGGGCGCGACTAGGTGCAAAGCTGGAATACAGACTGTGTCCTGTCGCTGCTGTTTTAAAAAGCATTTCAGAGACACCCCTGGGGGTCTCAGGAGAACAGGCCCCCGAGCCCCGCTTCTCGAGAGCAGAGCACCCACCTATTCCTGAGAAGCCGCCGCCCTGTTCCCGAGCCTCCCACATGCAGTGGCGCCGTGGACGGCAGGAGGGACCGGCGGGCAGGGAGTCGCGGGCTGTGAGGCAGGTGCTGCAGCCCCGGCGCCACGGCCGCCCCAGCACAAGGCCTGGCTCCTGTCTGGTCAGATCAGAGCGTCTGGATGGTGCATCGCTTGACATCACAGCTCTCCCCGCAGCGAGCCAACCCCATCAGAGAGAGTGACTAGGTCTTTCCTGGTAGAACAGGGAGGACACTGGAGGTTCCCTGAGATGGAAAGAGCCCTCACAAGGAGGGGCCCCAGGATGGCCTGATGGTTATGCCCAGCAGGCGGGGGGCTCCCCCCATGCAGAGAAGGTCATTATTGAGGAAGGGCCCCTAACGAGTCATGAGGTGTTTGGCACCGTTGTAGCACCCAGTATTGTGGCAGTGTTCTTGTCGTCTTTCTGTCTACAATGGGAGGGTCTGGGGGCAGTCAGGATACCAAGGAGGGATGGGAGGCCCCCCGAGTCGGGACGAGGAGGAAGGACCGGACACACGGAGCAGGAGGCAGCCCACAGGGGCCAGGACAGCAGCAGACGGCAGAGGCTCCGGAGGGAAACGGGAAGCAGGGCTGCACCGGCCGGGCTCCGGGCAGTCCTAGCACCTGCCCGGCCCGGCCCTGCACCCACTGTGCTGGGCTCCCTGCTCCCCGAGCCCTTCTCCCCGGGAGCCGTCCCAGGGTCCCCCTCCAGGACCCTCCTCGGCCCCTGCACGCCTCCTGCTGAAGCTGGGCGCTCCCATGCCGCAGCCTGGCCGCGAGGCGGGCTGATGTTGACCTGGAACCGCCAGTCTCTCCTAACCTGGATTTCAAGAGCCTCCATTTCTTCCTTGTTTCTGGGTCTGACCACAGCTGGACAGGGACGGTCAAAGGGGCTGGGACGGGGCCTCTCCCGGGGCTGACCCTGAGGCACCCGATTCCAGAGAGCCAGGCGCCCGGGCAGGCGGCAGGACTCGGGGGAGGGGAGAGGACCGGGGACAGACAGCCTGGGAGTGAGCAGGGGGCGAGGCCCCATCACCCCAGAAACGCCTCGTAGTCCATGTACCACACCAGCTGGCCCGACACGGGCTGGACGCCTGAGATGGGCCACTTCTTGGGCTCGTGGCCGACGCGGCTCACCAGCAGGGTGATCTCGCGCTTCAGCCGGCCCATGACCAGGACCGCCACCCTCCTGGCGCGGTTGATGAGGGGTAGGCTGAGGCTCATGCGGCGGCGCGGCCCCGAGGGGCTCTCGGTCAGCACCACCAGCTGCTCACCCTCCAGGCCGGTGGGCGACTGCGGGAAGAGGGAGGCGGTGTGCCCGTCGGCGCCCATGCCCAGCAGCACCAGGTCGAAGCTGCTGTTGGCGACCAGGGCGGAGATCTCCTCGGCGTAGGCCTGGGCGCCCTGGTCCTCCTCGGCGCAGAGCCGCTGGCGCAGGTGCACGGGCATGGGGTGCACGTGGTAGTGCGGGAGCCTGACGTGCTGCAGCAGGTGCGTCTGCAGGCCCTGGAAGTTGGACTCGGGGTCCCAGAGCGGCACGCAGCGCTCGTCCACCAGCCACAGGTGCGTGTGGGCCCAGGGGAAGGCGTAGTGGCCCATGGCCAGCTGCTGGAACAGGGCCACGGGGCTGGAGCCGCCCGAGAGCGCCAGGTGGAACTGGCCAAAGCGCCGCACGGCCTTCATGGCGGCCGCCTCGATGTCGTCGGCCAGCTTTGCGATCAGCTCCTCGGGCCAGGCGGTGACCAGCGGGCGATCTCGGTACGTGGACCTGAGAACCTGGAAGTCGCTGGGCGCAGGAGCGGAGCCGGGCCCCGGCACCAGCTGCTCCGGCTGCTGCACTGAGAAGGACAACTGGCCGCCACTGAACTCAAAGTCCAGCAGGTGCCCATTCTCCGCCCCTCCGGGGTAGAGGCGGGGGGCCTCGTGGGCCAGGCTGTCCAGCAGGGGCGTCCAGAAGGCCCAGGAGGCCAGCAAGTTCTCTGTGGTGATGAAGGAGTCCTTGCGGCCGTGGAAGATGCGGGATATGAGGACGGAGTAGGCGTCCTGCTCCCGCACAGGACTGTAGGCATAGAAATCAGACAGTGGGCGGCCGAAAAGGTGGAGCCCAGGCGGGCCCCCCACCTCCTCCCAGCTGCCGGGCAGCGTGGGCCTGAACAGGTTCCGGCTCACCAGCACCGCGGGGCTGCCCAGCGCGCCGTGCCCGATGTAGAAGATGATCTGGCGCGGCAGACACGCGCTCTGCTCCGCGACCCAGTGCTGCTCGCTCTGCGCACAACACGCCCGGTTCTTGAACAAGACCCGGACGTAGCCCACTCTCTCGTCCAAGGCTTTGCCCGACATCAGGAGGAAAGGGACGCCCTCCCAGCGAAGGTTGTCCAGGTGAACGAGGATGCCTGTGGGGACAGGGACGGGGGAGGTGACACTCCAGCACGGGAAACGGACTTCCCACCCACCCGCCTCCCCTTCTTCCTGCCTCCCTGCCAGTAGCCCTCTCCCCCAGCCCCTCCTCTGGGCACCCATGGCCTTGCTAGGCTCACCCCCCACCTTGCACCCCTCCCATGATCTTCCCTCCAGCAGTGCTCAACAAGCAGCCTCGCCAGGCCAGTGTGGCTCAGTAGTTGAGCATCAACCTATGAACCAGGTTACAGTTCAATTCCCGGTCAAGGGCACATGCCCAAGTTATGGGCTCAATCCCCAGTGTGGGGCATGCAGGAAGCTGCCAATTGATGATATCCTTTCATCACTGATGTTTCTCTCTCTCTCCCTCTCCCTTCCTCTCTGAAATCAATAAAAACATATTTATAAAGAAAGAAAGAAAAGCAGCCCTAGCCAGTTTGGCTCAGTGGATAGAGTGTCAGCCCGCGGACTGAAGGGTCCCGGGTTCAATTCTGGTTAAAGGCACATGCCTCAGTTACAGGTTCGATCCTTGGCGCTGACCGGAGCCTGTGCGGGAGGCAACCAATCGTGTCTCCCTCACAGCAACGTTTCTGTCTGTCTCTCCCCCTCCCTTCTACTCTCTCTAAAGATCAATGGAAACACATGCTCAGGTGAGGATTAACCAAAAAAGAAAAAGAGAGAGAAAGGAAAACAGCCTCGGGACCATCGCAGACGCCGCCTCTGCTAGACTCACCGTCCCCGAGGAAGGGGAACTGGGCTGAGGTCGGACCCAGAGCCGCTGAGAAAAGTCCCAGGATGGGGGATGCTGGCTACTGGGGCGGGGGGGGGGGGGGGGAGGAGAGGGAGGGCTCAGGCATGCCTGAGCAAGGTCAGGTACAGAAGGGGGGCGGGTGTGCCAGTAAGGAGGACTTCGAGGGCGGTGTGGGGGGGTGCTAAGGGCCAGGTGCGGAGCGTCCTCCTGACTCAGTTCCCTGCCCGTGTCGCCATCACTCTCCCTGCAGATCTCGGCAGGTTTTTCACCGTCACTGAACCTCACATTTCCTCCCTCTAAGTGCAGGTAATAACCTGCCTGCCACGTGGGTGCATGTGTGTGAGGACACATGAGATGACGCAGATAAAGTGCCTGGCACACAGCAGTGCTGCCTCTGTCGTGGGGTATTATCTGCAGCCTGGGGGAGCACCCTCTCCCAGAAAACTGAGCCTCAGGGGCTGCCCAGAGGATGGCTCTGGGGGGCCCTGCCTGACCAGCGTGGTCCTTGCCCGCGGGGGGTGCTTTGGGCAGTGGCCGGACAGGCTTGCGGCCTCATTGAGGGGGTGGGGGTGGGGGCCTGGACGTCAGCCCCATGAGGGTGAGAGCCAGGCGTGAGCCAGCCCTGGAGGATCTGTGGACAGGGACTGAACTGACACTGTCACGGGGTATCCTTCACCCTGAGGGAGCCAGCAGGGGGCCTGCTGCTTTAAGCTGATGGGAGGCCCCCAAGTGCCCCTTGAAAACCCCACTTCAAGACCCTTCTGGCCTAAACCCAAGGGCGTCTGGGCTGGGAAAGCAGTGTCCAGTGGGGCAGTACGTGCCCGGCCTGGGGCCCACCTGCGAAGGTCGGCGTCAGGCTGAGGAAGCCGGCCGGCTTGTCCAGCTCCCTGCGCACCTGCTCGCTGTATGCCTGGTACTGTCCCAGGACGGCGCTGCCCTTCCGGAGGCCCTGCAGCGCCTGGAAGACCTGCAGTTTGTGCCGCAGCACGTCCTCCGAGCTGCTGACGTCGGGGGGCAGCTCCATGGCCACCAGCGTGAGGATCTCCGTCAGGTGGTTCTGCAGGACGTCGCGGATGACCCCGTACTCCTCGTAGAAGCTGGTGCGACCTGGCGGGAGAGGACGGGAGGCCATAAAGGTGGGCAACACGCCCGACGTCCGAGGTGCACCGAGACCCCAGCCCGCGTGCCTTGTCCGCACCCCAAGCCCGGTCCAGAGCCCACAACATGGTTTATGCAGAAACCCTCGAGGGCCGTTTAAGAGAAGGCGTCACTCTCCGGGCTTCTCCTGTTTGACGGAGGAAACACGAGTTCCGTTTTAGGTGAGTTTCAGGAATAGCGTGGGGCAGGCTCTGGCCGGGCAAAGGCCAGATTGCACTTGCAGACGCCTGGCCCCGCCCCTCCCTGCATCGCGGAGAGGGCCCGGGCTCTGGGGTCTGAGCGCCGCTTCCTAGGTGTGACTTCTGAGTGCCAGTGTCTGCCTCCCGCCAATCAATGGGGCTGACGACTGCCACCCGTTACCAAGTGCACCAAGGTGCCAGGCAACATGCAGACGCCAAGGACAGGTCCTTGTCCTCGGCTTCCAGGGAGGGGAAATGGGAGGGAGGAAAAAGCAAGCCAACAGAGAAATGTAGAGATGTGACAGAGGGACAGAGAAGGTCCCTCTGAGACCGAGGAGTCAGCCCTGCAGTGGCAGGGAGAGCAGAAGCCAAGGTAGGATGGAGCCTGGCTGGCTCCTGCGCCAGAGGGAAGGGCAGGAGGGCAGGGGCCTGGAGCCCAGGTAAGGGGCTGGACTTGCTTCTGAGTTCAGGGGGAGCGCCTGGAGGGCTTCAAGCAGGAAGGGACAAGTTCAGATGCGCATTCAGCCTAGACCCCGCCTGCTGTGGGGAGAAGGGCTGTAGAGCTGTGGGGAGAAGGGAAGTAGAAATGAGGAGCCCGGGGACAAGGCTGTGGTGGGAGCACAAGGGCTGGAGGGAATGGACGACTCATTCTGGAGTCGGGACTGACTGGGCTGCTGAGCAAAGAGGAGAAGCCAAAGTCACTCCTAGAATCGGGGCCTAAGCGAAGGACGGCGGTGGAGACATCTGCCAAGATGGGGAGACGGGAGGGACAGTTGGACGGAGGAAACACGAGTTCCGTTTTAGGTGAGTTTCAGCTGGACATCCAGGTGAAGTCAAGTTGGCAGGTGGACAAGGTGAGAGCACGGCCCGAATGACAGCCCGACGTCCGCTGTGGCCTGGCACGGTGCAGAGGCTCACACGTGCCCCCTGTCACACCCACAGGTCCTGCACAGCAGCCACCACGACTGTCCCTGCTCCACCAGAGCAAGAGCATACCTGCCCATGGCGAGTACAGCAGCGCTGGGGGCGGGTTCACACACACACACACACGCACGCACACGCCTGCCCCTCTCCAGAGCTCAGCGGGAGCCGTGACTGTCAGGGTCAAGTGCAGAGGCCCCAGCTGTCTGAGAACTTAGGTGCCAGCGCCCAGCTCCTTGCATGGCACGGCTTCTATCCACACCGCAGCCGACGACACAGGGAGAAAGCTCACATCACAACTGGGGGGCAGTCACGGGTGGAGGCTTCACTGCACTGTCCACGGTGCAGTCTGGTTCTTACCCCGGCAACGCCACTTGTGTGCGGGTCTCGGGTCTCCGCTCCGGGAGACGTCCCTGACCTCTGGCCACCTCGCGGGCCCCTGCCTTCTGCAGGCCCCTGCCTGGCTCAGTGCCCGCCTGTCGCTGCCCCACGACACCCGAAGCTCCATCGGAGCAGGGGCTGTGTCCCTGCTCACGGCGGCAGCCCTGGCGCCTGAGAGCACGCCGCCCGCAACCAAGGGACACTGCACTGCGGAGAAAACGAACAGACACGCGTCGTCACGGATCAACTGCAAAAAACATGTCAACAGAAAGAAACGTGAATGCTTCCAAAAAAATTAATTCTGAACACAGGATGGAAAGTGACCAGAAAAACAGAACTTAAGACAGAGGAAAACTGCTCCTGGGACTTAGAAAGGCTTTATGTATCAGAAACCATGGAAAAGAGTCAGTTACTAGAAGTCAGACCTGAGAGATTAACCTGAATGCAGGATAAAGGGACAAAAACAGCCACCTCCATCCAACACACAGCATGGCGCCCTTCAAATGCCACAGCCGCTGTCAGGGGTCAGACAGCCACGGCAACAACAGGCAGGGGCCAGGCACGGTCCACCGCAGTTTGGAGCACTGCAGGCGAGGCGGGCGGGAACTTGGGGAGGGACCCGGAGACACCAAAGCCCTGTTTTGAAGTCAGGCTGGGGGTACGTGGTATTCGCTATACCACAGTCCTGTAGATCTTACGCGTATTTTGTAAGCGTTCTTTTTTATTGCGTCAATATCTAATTCAAACAAACAACGGGGAGGGCTCCTTGTTCAGGCCGCGTGGCCAGCACGCTGCTTTCCACGGCCACCGGGGTCCCGAGTGAGGTCCCAGCCACCTGCCTGCCTGGCTCCCAGCGCGGCTCCGGCCAGCTGGACGGCGAGCAGGACCAGGCCCGCCCGGAATTCAGCCCAGCATGCCACGCCCAATGCGAGGACCAGTGCTGTGGGCCAGAGAGGAAGCCGCAGCCTGCCTGCAGGAGGCACCTGTGTCCCCGGTGCCGGAGTGACTCTTCTCACCCAGAGTTCAGCGTCCCTGGCCAGAGCAGAACCCCGGGACAGCATCGCCCAGGCCTGTCCAGGCCGCATGCTCAGAGCGCCCCACTGAAGACAATGGCCAAGCCCGCCCCACAGCGTTCTGACTGTCGAAGTCCTTACGATGTTGTTGAGAAGACACCAGGAAAAGCTATGACAATAACGATGCATGGCTATCAGCCCACTTACTCCTCACCATACCGACATATGAGGACGTCCTGCTGTGATCTCTGGGGCTCAGAGAAGTTAGGTAACTTGCCCAAGGTCACACAGCTGGTTAAGGTTGGAAGCCAGGCCGTTGGCCCCAGCACCTGCAGTTCCTGCCACCAAATACCTCCCTTTCAACTTCCTGCCACCCCATTGAAACCACCACAGACATGGCACCCAGTGTGATGCTCGGTGGCCCAAGCACCAGGGACTTCAGAACAGAGCACAGTGGTCGGAGGAGCCAGCTGAGCGGGGCTCAGAGGATGGGATAGGTCAAAGGTCAGGGGCCCCATGCCTGGGGACCCAGTGCAGGTGTGAGGGGGTGGGGCAGCGCTTACATCCCTCAGGACAGTTAAATGCCTCAGCTGCCATCAGGTGGTGCCGCACTGGAGTGTGGGCTCAGGGTGACCAAATCTTCTAATTTTTTTTTTTTTAAAATATATATTTTATTGATTTTTTACAGAGAGGAAGGGAGATAGAGAGTTAGAAACATCGATCAGCTGCCTCCTGCACATCTCCCACTAGGGATGTGCCCGCAACCAAGGTACATGCCCTTGACCGGAATCGAACCTGGGACCTTTCAGTCCGCAGGCCGATGCTCTATCCACTGAGCCAAACCGGTTTAGGCTTCTAATTTTTTTTTGAGAACATAAACATTTGGACCAATGAGTGTAATCTCATGATTTTTAAACGTGCACACATAATTTAGATTGCTTAAAACGCTGCATGTCTCAAAGACATGTATGTTGGGCTGACTGTCCCTGGGCCACATCCCAGTTGGGGTGGACAGCACGCACCAGAGGGCAGAGGCCCCAGCACACAACTCAGATGGCAACGCCTGGCCCAGCAGAAGCAGCTGGTTTGTGGCTGGGAGTAGCAGGAATCCGGGACAGACGGAAAGGGCCTTGGGAACTAGACTGACGAGTGTGAGGAGCTATTAAGTTCTTGACCTCAACTAGTTAAGGAGCTACCATGTGACCCAGCAATTCTACTGTCACGTATACACAAGAGAAAGGAAGGCATATGTCCACACACAAACTTGTACACGGATGCTCATAGCCACATTACTCACGACAGTCACAGAAGAGCAGCATCCTGCATGTCCAGCAGCTGATGAATGCATGAAGAACATGTGGTCCACCCACACAACGGATTAGGCAGCAACGAAAGATGTTGCTCTGACAAACGCTACAACATGGGTGAACCTTGACCACATCATGCTAAGTGAAATAAGCCAAGCACAAAAGGCCACAAATCGTATCATTCCATTGATGTGAAATGCTCAGAACAGGCAAATCCAGAGAGACAGAAAGACAAGAGGTTGTGGGGGGCTGGGGAGAGGGGGGCATCAGAGGGGCAGCCAAGGGGCACAAGGATGAGAACGTTCTAAAGTGGGCCATGGGGATGGCTGCCCAACTCCGTGAACATACCCAAGCCGCTGAACTGCACGCCTCGAACGGGTGAACTGTGTGACACATGATTACCTCCCAACAGAACTGTGTTTTACCGAGTGTTAGAGCAGGAAGTGGAGACAGGAAAGAGGCGCTGTGGGAAGATCGCGGCCAGGGCCTGCCAGGTGGCCTGTCAGAGGGGCAGCGGCATGACATCAGGCAGGGTGGGGCGCGTGGAACCACAGTGACGTGGACATTCTGTGGGTGAGTGAGCACTGGGCAGAGACGGGCAGTTCAGGGTCGGGACCTGGAGTGGGGTCTCCAGCCTGGCCGCCTGCTCGGCCATGTCTCAGCCCTGTGGCCCCGGGGAGTGGCTGTCTCACACATAACAGAGGAATCGGCACGTGCCTCCCAGTGGGGCTGCTGTGAGGTTAGTGAGTCCACACCCACGCAGGCCTGGCGCACAGGAAGCACCATGAACACTGGCTGGTGTTTGCATCGTTACGGGGCGGCATGAGAGGGGCCCCAGCCAGGCAACTCGGACAGCAGTCACCATGTGGAAATAAAAACAGTTAGAAAAAGTAGTTCTATTTCATGAGAAAAATGCAAGGATGGTTTTAGCCCTAACTCTGCTGAGTCTGAAGAGGTGGTGTGGTGTCCAGTGAAAAAAATCTAAAAGGTGCCCGGCCAGTGTGGCTCAGCGGTTGAGCATCAACCTATGAACACAGGAGGTCATGGTTCGATTCCCGGTCAGGGCACATGCCCCGGTTGCAGGCTCAATCCCAGGTGTGGAGCGTGTAGGAGGCAACCGATCAATGACTCTCTCTCATCGTTGATGTTTCTATCTCTCTCTCCCTCTCCCTTCCTCTAAAAAAAAAACATCCTAAAAGGTAGCTGGTGGTCTGAGAAGGGTCTGGGGAGGCAATGACTGGGGGGATATGCTGGATTTTGTCAAATCAAAAATGCCATCGATGGTGAAAATCATTTTTTTATAACCTCGAAGAAAAGGGGTGCCAATTCAACTGTCACTTCGCCAGTGGGAAACCCAACTTCAGAGATGGGGAAAACGTGTCTTAGAATCGATGAATCGCAGCAGATTTAAGAGTATAAAGAGAATAAAGCTTTGCAGAGGACTTTTTGATGGCGAGAACACAGCGGAGTCCTTAAAGGCCCTGTTATCTGCTTACTATTCATTAGTTTAGCAAATCCCTCAGTGGCCCTTTTCCTATTTTTATCCCCTCTCGGTCCGTGGGGAGAAGCACTTCCTAGGCTTGCTGCCCGCTTCGTAAGAGAAAGCTTCCTTTCTTCCTAATTTCAAGCTTCAGGGGGTGCCGCGTGCAGCACAGCCCACAGATTGCCGGCTCTGATCCTTTCCTGGCTGGCTCTGTCTTTTCCGAGTTCAAGTGCAGTGACCGGAACCTGTGCCTCTCGGGGGGAGGCCTGCAGCTAAGGCCAGGCACAGGGAAGGGAAAGGCGAGGCCTCCTGAAGATGCCCAACAAGCTGGGTTTTTCTAGTTGCCACCAGCTGTTGTGGACTGTTCGTTGGTGGCTGTTTTTTGCTGAAAATGATCTGTATTGACCCCCAGCATCCTTGCCTGGGTTGAAAGGTGAGGGTCAAAGTCCATTGATGTGAACAGGATGGAACACAGCACAGTGGCATGGACGATGGAAGAAAGGCCATACACTGGCTTCCATCCTGCCCGAGTCCAGGGCTCGTCCACGCTCACAAGCTGGAGAGACACACCGCTTTGCCCCCCAGCTGCGCTGCCCCTCGAAACCTCAAGGGGTGGCATCCCAGGGAAGGCAGGAGAAGTCTGGGGGGATGTCATAACAAAGTAGACTTCCTCCTTTGGCCTATCAATTCCACTTCAGAAGTATACTTAGAGGAAAAATACATTTAATGCTCATAAGTGCTCTAGAATTAGATAGTGGTTGCACAACTCTGTGAATATATTAAGAACTAGTGAATTGTACATTTTAAAAGGGTAAATTTTTTTTAAAAATCCATTTTTATTGATTTCAGAGAGGAAGGGAGAGGGAGAGATAGAAACATCAATGATGAGAGAGAATCACTGATCAGGTTCCTCCTGCGCACCCCCAACTGGGGATGGAGCCCGCAACCCAGGCATGTGCCCTTGACCGGAATTGAACCTGGGACCCTTCAGTCCACAGTCCGATGCTCTATCCACTGAGCCAAACCCGCTAGGGCTAAGAGGGTAAATTTCATGGCATGTGAATTATATCTTAACTTTTTTTTGAAAGCTCACAAAGGACTATTTAAAATGGCAAAAACGGAAACAACCAAAATGCCTAATAATAGAACAATCCATACTCTGGCATAAACAGAACTGAACAGAAATACAGAGCTGCTAAAAGGTATATATTAGCCTGGCTGTGCTCAGGGGTTGAGCATCGCCCTGTGAACCAGGAGGTCACAGTTCAATTCCCATTCAGGGCACATGCCCAGGTTGCAGGCTCGATCCCCAGTAGGGGGAGTGCAGGAGGCAGCCAATCAGTGATTCTCTCTCATCATTGATGTTTCTCTCTCTCACTCCCTCTCCCTCTCTGAAATCAATAAAAATATATTTAAAAAATAAAAATAAATAAGTCAGGTGGAGCCCAGGGCCTGAGGCCACGCCCACTTCCTGTCCTTGCCAACTTATATAAAGAGCAGCATTTCCAGTTGTAAAGTATTCCCATGTACATACATCTCCAGACTTAAACCTCAATACACCCTGAGAGACAAAGAGAGAGGGACGGAGACAGACAGACACTGGGTCACCGTCACTATGCAACAGAGACTGCTGGGCCCGGAAACCGGTCCTGCTGCCTCCACTTTACGGGAGATCCCAATTTCCTGGTAAAAACAGGGCTTTAAAAGCACAAGAAACTAAAAGCCAGCTGAGGTCCGCACCAATGCCTTCTGGGATCACTGAAAATAAAAGGGGGCTGGGCCCAGGAGCGAGCGGTCCACTGGTCAGGACGCCTGGCACTGCCCTGCGCTCACCTTGGCAGCTCTGCAGATGGAGGCGGGGGGAGGGGCGGGAGGGACGACTGCACTGCTGAGTGCACTCCGGCCCCTCTGGCACACGGGGCGGCCCCTCTGGCACACCAGGCGGAAGGCAGGCCAGCTGGTACCTGGGAGGACCCTGGCTGCCCGTCCCTCAGTGAGAGGCACTGAGTGGTCACTCCGCCCTCAGAAGTGAACATGCATCACGCTCCCCCCCATCCTGATAGGGACCCTCCCTGGTCGGGCCTCAGTCCATCAGCGGCCCAGCCCTCCTTCCACAGAGCCTTTGCCAGTGGCCAGGAGCCGGACCAGCAGGCGACATCTCCACAGAAGCCCAGTGGCCCAGCCGAGGTCACTTCTTGCCCAGCCCACGGGGCTGTTTCAGGAACCCAGGTCCCAGGTTCCTGTGACTCTCAGGGGCTCACTGGATGGGAACCCCTCAGGAGGGCGCCCAGATGAGAAGAGGGAGCTGCACTGGCAGCTGGAGGGAGGACTGCTTCTTCCTTCCCTCCTCCCAAGTCAGTCTCTCTCTCTCTCTCTCTCTCTCTCTCTCTCTCTCTCTCTCTCTCTCCACCCCCTCCCTGCTGTCTATGCAGTGGCCTTAATGCTGCAGCAAACTCCTCTGGGCCAGAGGCTGAGACAGAAAAGGAGGAAAAACAACCACTCGCAGCTGTGGAGGGAGGGAGCTGGGGCAGCCAACCCCGCCCCTGTGGGTGCGAGTGAGTGGGGGTGGGGACATCCTGATGACCTTGCAGCTCACAAGTCCCTCTCCCGGGGCCTGCAGCAGCTCAGGCCAGAACAGCCCGCGTCCCAGCCTGGCTCAAACCTGCCCCTGCCAACACCCGGGGTGGTGGTCCAGGCTGCCACCAGGGACCCAGCCCTGCCTCCCTGCACAGGACTCAGCGAGGGGTGCACACCTGCAGAAGGAGAAAAGCCAGGGGCTGAGTGCTGGGGGAGCGGGATGGAGAAGGCCCCCCTTTGCCCTGTGGCTTCATGGTCAGAGCAGAGGCCGGGCTGAGCCTGCCTGCTGGCCACACTCAGTCCCCCTGCAGCGGGGAAAGCCTGCCCTGCCTGTTTCCTCCCCAACCCCGGAGAAGGCGAGCCGAGGCCCTGACATGTGGACACAGGGCTTCCTGGCCATGGGGGGGGGGGGAGGGGCTGCAGGTCAGTGCTTGGGGCACCAGAGCTGCACAAGCCACTTCCTGGATGTGTCCTAAGTCCCATGGGGTCGGGGGGAGAGAGAGACAGAGAAAGACACATAGAGAGACACAAGGAGAGAGAGAGACAGAGAGAGAGACAGAGAGAGACACAGAGACAGAGAACTCACTTCCTCCAAAATGCTGCACTTTGTCTAGCCCCTGGCTCCATGGGGATCCTGCAAAGAAACCCACGAATGACAACGGGCCCCAGAACTAAGAGGCCATGGCGCCCACTGGGACCTCCAGATAGTGCGGCTCTCCCACAACCTGCGCGGGCGCAGAAGGAGCTGCAGTCACGGGGGGAGGAGGGGGGCGCCTGCGTCCTAGCGCTGCGGTGAGCAGGCCAAGGTGAGCAGGCCAAGTCCACGCAGAGCAGGTGCTGGCTCCCGCTGGCTCCCCACCCTGCCTGCCCTCGGCCCGCCCGCCCTCGGTGCAGGGCCTGAGCGCATCCTCTGCGGACAGAGCAAGCGGAGGCCCAGCACTCACGCTGCCAGGACAGCAGACACACACAGGCCCCGGGGGAGCCCCGGCCTGAGCCCTCGCCCAGGATAGCAGGGGCACCTGGCAGGGCTGGGGGGATCCTGAGGCCTCGGAAAGCTCACTGCGCGGGGACCTCTCTTCTGATGTGGGTCCAGGCTGGAGAAACCCAGCTCCTCTGAAGGACAGCAGTGCCCTTCGGGCCTGGCTCCCAAGGGCTGCCTGACGCCCAGCCCACCTCCCTCCCTCCCCTGCCCTACAGCACCCTGCCTGCCTCATCCACTTGGCAGTCTGTCCCGATATCCTCTCCCCCCCATGAATCTGTGAGGTATTGGGGGACAAAGGCTGCATCTCACTGCTCCCTGTGTCACCAGGGCTTCTAGCTCTACATACACATCCAAAGAGGAGGGACAGCAAGCTGGAGAGAGCAACCAGGGGAAGAGAAAGAAAAAGAGGAGAAGGCAAGAACAAGAGGCAGACCTCCTCGTCCCCCACCCGGGCCCGAGGGTCCGGTCCCGCTCTGCCCAGGCACACAGTGCGGGGCAGGGACGGGCCTTGGGCTCCTGCCGGGCTGAGAAGCGGTCTCAGCGTGAGCTGGAAGCCAGTGCGGGAGCCAGACCGCTGTCCAGGACCCGGGCCCCCCACTTCCAGAGTGATCTCGGGCACATCCCTGAACCTCACCTGTCAGTGGAGGTAACAACAGTACCCACCTCATTTGGCTAATGAAGGGTTTAGAACACAACAAGCATGAGCTTTTATTATTTGAGGTAAGAACCAAGGCTTTGAACATATCCATGCTCAAAACACTTGATGAAATCCCAAAATGCCAGCGCTCCAAGGGGCCTTAGCCATGGTCACCTCCGCAACCTGCTCATCTCCCAGGTGAGGAGAGTATGCCAGGTGCCAGCGCAGGGATGGCCTGGGCCCTGTGGTCTGCAGGGACAGGGATATGACGAAGAAAAGATGGGAGGGCAGCCCGCCCATGGCTCAGTTGACTGGAACGTTGTCCCATACACCAAAGGGTTGAGGGTTTGATCCCTGGTCGGGGCGCATGAGGGAGGCAACTGATCGATGTTTCTCTCTCACATCGATGTTTCTCTTTCTCTCACATCAATGTTTCTCTCTCTCTCTCTCTCCCTCCCTCCCTCCCTTCCTCTAGGAGGGGCAGTGAAGGGAGGGGCGGTGAGGGGAGTGGATCTGGTTAAGATGCTCAGCAGAGGCTTCCTAAGAAAGTGACACCTGAGCTGAGGACCAGGCACGGGAGGGGCCAGGAGGCGAGGAGATGACGAGAAGCCTTCCAGGCAGAGGTCGCCACTTGGATGAGGACAAAAGTCTGAGGAAGCCTCACGCGACTGATGGTCCCCCGCACCCCCAGAGAACTCGGGGTGCCTTCCAGCATCAGAGCCACATTTACTTGAGGAGACCCCACGCTGACCCCTCAGGTCTGCCTGCAGGGCCCTGGGGGCTAGCGGTCCACACACCAGCAACAACATCCCTCTGTGAGGCACTGGGGAGGCATGAGGGAGGCACGGGGTCAGCCAGCGCCGCAGCAGACACAGGCAGGAGGACCAGGAGGCGTGAGCGGGACCATTCACGCACCTTCTGCATCCACCGTCTCCTTCATGACGATCTCCACCCGCTCCACGTGGTGCCGGTTCCACAGGCCGTCCAGGGCCTTGCGGTTCTGGTCTCGGAAAGGCAGGATCTGAGCCACGGCCTGGCGGGGAAGCAGACGGGTGTGCTGTGGGTCCTGGGGTGGAGGAGGAGCCTGACTCCCAGGAGGGGCCCCACCCCCTCTCCGACTCCGAGAGACGCTCAGAGCGATGGCCCCTGGGTGTCAGGCTTCCCGGCCCACGAAGGACTCCAGACCTTTAGGTGCCCTCCACGGGACCACCAGCTCTTTATTTTGCCAGGAAAGGAAACAGGTAAGATTATCTTTTGCCTGTTAGCATCAACATTAAATAACAGAAAGCTACTGTAACACCAAAAATGGAATAAGGAAAGCTTCAAGTTGACATTCAGTGCTATTTTTTTCATTTTCTCATAAACAAGTGAAATCTCCCCAGGACAGGCCTTGGTCTAAGGACCACTCTGGGAATACTGCAACTCAAATGGGGCCTGAGGGTTGGCGTTTCCGGGGGGAAGTGTCCTAACGGGGCTCCGAGGTTGCAGTCAGCTGAGGTGCATCCCTGGGCCAGCCCCACACTCTGCCACAGGGCCCGACGGAGAAGCATGGCCTTGGGGTCCTATTCAGTTGTAAGATCTTGCTGCCAGCCTTCTGGCTCAAAACAGAACCCAGCAAGAAAAAATACTGAAAACCAGGCCAATGGGTGTGGAATAAGGTGATCAATTCTAATTCCCACAGCATACCCAGCCAGAAGCCGGGCTCACCCCAGTGTCTCAGGGCCACCTCCGGAGGGGACACAGGGCACCGCTGAGCGATCAGAGCCCGGCCCCTGCTGGGAAACAGGACAGGACACGTGGACAAGGGCCACGCAGACCTGCTCACCATCTGCCCTTCACCCCCTCGCCCCCTGCCCCCCCCCTGCAAAACGACCACGGAGCGCAGGTTTCACACGCCTTCAGGCCCAATCCCACAGTCGGTGGTGTGGCCCCATCCACGGGTCGACCTGTGCCCAGCTCGCTCCGGCCCGGCAGGCTCACCTGCTTGCCCAGGTAGTGGTCCACCCGGTACATCTCCTCCTCGTGGAAAAAGCTCCCGAGGTCCGTGGCCAGCTGCTGCGCCGACAGGAGGTTGTGGCCGAAGGGCTTCTCCAGGACGACGCGTAGCCAGGCACCGGGGCCCGGGCGGCAGCTGCCGTTGATGCTGCGGGCGATGTCCGTGTAGGCGAAGGGCGGCACGGAGAAGTAGAAGATGCGGCCCGCCTCCCAGAGGCCCTCGCGCTGCACCAGCGCCTCGATGTCCTTGCTCAGAGCCGCGTAGTCCTCCGCGGTCTTCAGCTGGCGGTACTGGCTCAGCCGCTGGAACTGGTCCTTGAGTTCAGCACAGCGAGCGGGTGCCACATCCTTGGGGCAGGAAAGGGACTCCAGGATCTTGGCCACGACCTCCTGGCCCTGCTCGGTGGCTGTCAGAGCAGTCCCGTGGAAGCTGAAATTGTGGCCCTTCCCCGCCTCCTCCAGGTACAGCTGGAACAGCCCCTGCCACAGGTACTTCTTGGCCAGGTCCCCAGTGGCTCCCAGCAGGACTATGGAGACGTGTCCCCGCAGCTCCTGGGCCCGCAGGCAGCCCAGGAGGGCCACGAACACGGCCACCGCCAGCATCCTCCACCAGCCCGGGCGCCTGGGAGAGACACACAAGGAACAAGGAAGGATCAGACACGCTCAGGTGGCGTAATGGGGGGCGAACACGATTCCAGGCTATCGAACATTTCCTCCCTGGCAAGAAACAGCCACGTGTTTCTCAGGAAACTGCTAGTCCCCGCGCTTCCCCCCTCCTCGCAGCTATGTTAGTGCCAGGAAGCCGGTGGGTAGGCAGTGTGCTCTGTAAACAGGACTCTGCCCGGGAAGGTGGCAGGCCACTGGCGGAGGCGGAACGTTTTGCTGCAGGAGCATGGGAAGGTGGCACAAGCCGTGAGGGAGGCCCCAGGGCTGCCATGGGATCGGAGCTGTCCACCTCATGACCACGGCCCGTCTCTGCCCGGCGCACAGACTGCCTGGACCATCAGGGCAGCTCAGGGCTGGTGGCAGGTCCTTAGCTGGTGGCTGGAGCTGGGAGAGATGCTCAGGCCTCTCCCATCTCCCCTGGCTTCTCCCACGTGCACTGGCTCCAAGCACACTGCGAATACAGGTCATTGCTACCCATGGTGGTAAAAAGCACAGACCGAACCGGAGGACGGAGTTTGAATCCCAGCTCAAGCCTCACCTTGGACAATTATACAGCCTCTCTGTTCCTCGGTCTCCTCACTTGAACTGGGAGGAGAGGTACCTACATCCATGGTTGTTACAAGATGACAGTGAGTTAATATTTAGATTGTGCTTGGGACAATGCTGTGTAATTATCGTGGTATACTAATTAATAAGAGCAGCAAACCTGAATGCTAACACGTTCCAAGCATGAACCTGATGCACGTGAGCATTAGATCTCACAGAATGTGGACAGGAACCTGAGAAGACCCACCTCGTCGCCCTCCTGCAGGTAGAGGAGCGGAGGCCCGGGCAGCTGAAGGTCCCCAGGTGAGAGGTGGGGGAGCTGGACAGGCACCAGCCCCCTGGCTCCTGAGCTGACCACACAGCAACCACATGCTGTGGCCTCCCCAAGGCGGGCCTCCCACCGGGCTGGTGTCAGCTAGTCTGGAGCAGCTGACATGTATGAACGGAGAGAGGCCTCGGACCTGCCACAAATACACCAGAGGATTCGACTTCCCTGGCCTGTTAGAGCTGAGGGTGTGAAGCTCATTGGGCTCAATTTTACTCCGAGGCTCCCCCACCCCCCCATTCCCGCCCAGGCCTCGCTCTGAGGGACAGGCCCCCCCCCCGGCCCCCCATTCCCACCGAGGCCGCGCTCTGAGGGACAGACCCCCATCCCCCCATTCCCGCCCAGGCGCCCTGAGGGACAGGCCCCCCATCCCCCCATTCCCGCCCAGGCCGCGCTCGGAGGGACAGGCAGGAGTGAGGAAGGAGGAAGGAACCGGCCCGCAGCTGGGTCTCAGAGACAGGTGAGGGAACGGGCCCAGCCTGGCTATGCTAATGAGGAAGGAACTAGGCCCGGCCGGTGTGGCTCAGTGGTTGAGCGTCGACCTATGTTAAGGTCACAGTTCGATTCCCAGTCGGGGCACATGCCCAGGTTGTGGGTTCGATCCCTGGTGGGTGCCCTGTGGGAGGTAGCTGATGAATGATTCTCTCTCATCATTGACGTTTCTCTCCCCCCTTCGCCCTTCCTCTCTGAAATCAATGCCATATACTACTATATATTTTTTATTTTATCTATTCATTTTATTTTTTAAGTAGGAACTAGAATGACTAATTAGCACCTATTCTATGGCAGGCAGATAAAGGGTGAACGAAATCTCCCCCACGAGTCTGTACTGTTCTACAGAGAGCGAAACTGAGGTTTAAAGGAATCACAGGAAGTGACAGAGGCCCCGCAGCCCGGCTGGCCGACTCCCGCAGGCCTGTCTCATCCCTGGATCGAGGCCCCGGATCTGCCTCCCGACTCAGGCATCTGACCCCTCCTCCACTTTCCCTGCCTCGTCCTCATCTCTCTCGGGACCCATCCCCAACGGCACCCTTAGCAGCCAAACCAAGAGGAGGTCCAACCAGCGTCGGCACCAGCATGCCCAGGACCCCGGCGTTTCCCTGTGGCAGCTTTAGCTGAGGGTCAAGCACTCCACTCTCCTCTACCTGCACTCACCCCCAACGCAGAGGAGCCACGGGCCCCTTCTACTTCCTTCTCCTGCTCTCCAATTCCTGGCCCTGGCCCTGCAAGCACTTCCTTCGCCAGTGGCAACCCCCCTGTGGGGAGGGAGGAAGAGCTGCAAGGTCAGAGCAGGAGAAAGGTGAAGCCTGGAGCCGCCAGCTGGCAGGCTTCGACTCGGGGCTCCTGATCCGAGTGGTGGCCAGGGTTCTGGACGTGCTGGTACAAGCCGGGGAAGGAGCTCCAGAACCTCCAGGGCTGGGGGGGCAGGTGAGGGGGCCCACGGGCCGGGCCGGCCCCAGAGGACTAAAGAAAATGGCGATGGGTGGCCCGGGCCTGCCCGCCTCCAGGCCCCTCTGTAACGCGGTTCTGACTCAGAGCTCTTGCTGCAGCCTCCCCTGACCAGCCCAACTCTCAGGTGTGCCCCCTTACCTCTTGTGTATGTCCCCAGAGCTCCTTGAAACAAGCACAAATCAGAACTACCAGGGATTACAGCAAGTCGCTTACTCTGTGGTTGCTAAACACCCGGGAACCGCTCCTCCCCGAGCCAGTGTGGGTGGTGTGTGTGTGTTTGGATTGGTTTCTTGCCATGTTTGCTTAACCTTAACAGTGTTTCTCAAACTTTAATGTGCATTTGAGTCTCTTGAGGATCTTTTTAAAATGCAGGTTCTGATGCAGAGGATCCAGGGAGGGGCCTGAGATGCTGGTCCAAGGAGCACACTTAGAACAGCGCGACTGGAATACGAAGCACTGAGTCTAGACCAGTGATGGCGAACTTTTTGAGCTCGGCATGTCAACATTTTGAAAAACCCTAACTTAACTCTGGTGCCGTGTCACATATAGAAATTTTTTGATATTTGCAACCATAGTAAAACAAAGACTTATATTTTTGATATTTATTTTATATATTTAAATGCCATTTAACAAAGAAAAATCAACCAAAAAAATGAGTTCACGTGTCACCTGTGCCACACGTGTCATAAGTTCGCCATCACTAGTCTAGACCCTAGAGCAGTGGTTCTCAACCTTCTGGCCCTTTCAATACAGTTCCTCATGTTGTGACCCAACCATAAAATTTATTTTCGTTGCTACTTCATAACTGTAATGTTGCTACTATTATGAATCGTAATGTAAATATCTGATATGCAGGATGGTCGGTCTTAGACGACTCAAAGGGTCATGACTCACAGGTTGAGAACCGCTGCTCTAGCGTGACGGCTCGCATCAGAGGCACCTCAGATCAACACACACACACACACACACACCTGCCTCCTGCTCCCTTCACCATGGCGATGGGATGACCCGCTGCAGCATGCATGGCAGGCTTGGATTTGCCATCCCCCGGCAGAAGCTGGCTGCTGGCCACCTAGAGCCTAATGCTAACACCGGAGGTGTCCGAGCAGGCACTATGTGCAGAGGGTTAAGTGCACCGTCTCGACCTTCCCCCAGACGCCTGGGGAGGAGGCTCTGTACAGAGGCTCGTTTACAGCGGAGAAAACTGTAGGTGCGGCAGCTGTTGGGCTAGACCAGTGGTCGGCAAACTGCGGCTCGCGAGCCACATGTGGCTCTTTGGCCTCTTGAGTGTGGCTGCTCCACAAAATACCACGTGCGGGCGCGCACATACAGTGTGATTGAAACTCCGTGGCCCATGTGCAGAAGTTGGTTTTCGGCCTGGGCGAGTCTATTTTGAAGAAGGGGCATTAGAAGAAGTGGGGGATGTCGGTTGGTCGGGCAACGGGAGACGAGGCGCAGGCGGGCCACGGGATACGCAGCGCGGGGGAGGTACATTGTTTTGAGGTACGTTCGCTGAGGTCGACCCCTTCCAACTCTCCCATCCACACTCGTCTATCTGAAACAAGTACACAAGACGAGTGTGGATGGGAGAGTTGGAAGGGGTCGACCTCAGCGAACGTACCTCCATCAGATTGAGGACATTTTTAGCAAAGGCCAGCTTAGGAGCACCCTCATTAAGTTAATAACTATGTACCTACCTATATAGTTTAAGTTTAAAAAATTTGGCTCTCAGAAGAAATTTCAGTCGTTGTACTGTTGATATTTGGCTCTGTTGATTGATGAGTTTGCCGACCACTAGGCGATACAGCCTGAGGCGCGCTCCTGTGTAGACGGAGCGAGGCATTTCAATCAGAGGACCTGGCTCGGCCGCACACCCTGGCTTGGCAGCCAGTAAGTCACCTCATCAGTTAGGGTCCACGTCTCCTCACTGAAAAACAGGGGCTCTCGGTGGCCCCAGCACGTGCCTGTGGCCTGAGCCCCCTCCGCTCAAGGCTCTCCTTCGGGAGGTTTCGAGGAAGCTCGCCCTCCTGCCTCCTCCCTGCTCTGAGAGGAACGGGCTGCGGAAGAAATCTCCTAAAGTTACATCCCTGAAGCTCACGCGCAAGATGAAGGGGCATTCTGACCGCTGACCCTGCTACGAGTCTCTTCTCTTTATCATCAACGAATAAGAAAACCCTTAGTGAAAAGTTCGAGAAGCCGCAGGGCAGGCCGGACGGAGCAGGGGACTGAGCTGGAATATGTGGTGATTCTTGCCCGGGTCCTGCTGCTAAACGACCACACCACCTTGAACGAGACTCCTACCCGGGCTGGGCCCCAGCGTCCCGTCCAGGAAATGAGTTCTGAGCTACAGGACCCACCACACTCTCCTGTCCCCAAGTCCTAGCTCTCCAAGGAAAGGCGGTAACCATCCATTAGCAGAGAGACACAGCCCGAGGCCGAAGCAGCAGGTGGAAATGCAGGACTAAAATATGAAGCAATAAAAAGATAATAATAATAAAACATGAAGCAATGAGTGTCATTCAGAAGTTAAGACAAAAGTCTTTGAAGCTGTAAGTTATTTGCGCAGAAGATGCAAGTTCATTTACAACAATTATTATTCAAGTCACTCGCCAGAAACACGCTGCACAGCACAGGGCAGGCCCAAGGCCTCCTGGGGGAGGGGCAGCAGGCGGTCTTCTGGCGTCGGGGCTTTGGGGCTGACCGGCCACATGCACAGGGTCCAGGCACCCCAGCTCCAGACTGAGGGTTCTACAGGCATCCTGGGGACTCACCTTTTATAGCACAGCTCTGCTAACATTGCAAAGGTGGACACTGGCCGGCCAGAGGGTTTGGATCAGAATCGGGGTTCCAGTCTTTGCTTCTGCCCAAGCACAAGAGGCAGCTATGGGCACCGCACAGTCGGGCCTGCCCAGGCCCGCACAGACCGGCACGTGCTGTGCTCGGCGGTTTCAGTAAAGCCCAAGAGGAAGCAGCTCTGGTCCTCTGGGCCCAGCAGCCGAGCGCGGGAGAGGAGCAGGGGGTAAAGGTCAGAGGCTGCTGCTGCCCTGCCCCTTCCCAGCACGGCATGGCATCCACACCTTTGCTGGTACCCACACTTTGGGCGCCCACTTTCCGTGTGCCAGGCAGGAAGGAGGAAGGTTTTCTCAAACCACGACTTTGGAATTTTTAAAAGGATGTGTAGAAGGAAAACAAGTGAAACTAAAGATCCTTTTCAACTAGAGTACAAGGGGCCGTGCCCAGTTCCTTCTGTAAGTGCCAACTCGAGTTTTTCCTGCACTCTTCCTACTTGGGGGGCCGTCTGTGCCACCTCCCCCAACCCTCGCACAAGCACGTTAAACTCTGGGCCATTTTTCCTAATCTCAGAGAGTCTATTCCCATCACCTCTTTAGGTACCAATCTTGGGTCCCCATGACCCAAATGCTGTGCTGGAGCCCCCTTAAGCCTCCCCACAAGATTCAAGTGCTAAACCTCCAGGAATTTTTCAAGCCAGTTGTTCAACACAGCCATTGTTAATAACTGGATGATGCAAACTTAGAACTAAACCAAGCATATTAAAAACACAGTTAAGACTACATTTTACTATTATCTATGCTCTTGACATTAGTTACCTCTGTTGTATCTGTAAGGGAAGATATTCTGTAACAAGTGCTTGAAGCTGGCCAGCTAGGAGTGTTTACACAGCAGATATTGGCCAACACTACACACCAGGCCCCCACCAGCCTGCACCCCTGCGGGGGAGGTTGTTACACATTTACCAGCATGCCTGGCCTGCTCTGCCAAGTCTACATTTCCAGTCTGGACTTTCTCCCCTAAAATGCACACTCAGACACCAACTGCTACTCTGACACCATTGGCTGGTTGTCTACAAGACTTTCCACGCTTAAAATCAAGCTGACTTACTCCCAACCTGCTCCAAACGCAGATTTCCCCATTCTCAGTAAAAGACAACTCTATCCTTCCCCGGGCGCAGGCCGGAAAACTTTGGGTCATCAATGCGTCAGCAAATCCGACAGTTTTGTAAAAACACCCACCTCTCTTCACCGTCCACCTCCACTCTGGTCCTGGCTGCCCCATCACCTGTCTGGGCTGCTGCAGAAACCCGCTAATTGGCCTCCCGTTTCTCTCTTCCCCTGAACACGGCAGTCAGAAGTGATCTTTTACAGGCGGC
The DNA here is from genome assembly GCA_036010255.1 of Myotis pilosus. Taxonomy (NCBI): domain Eukaryota; kingdom Metazoa; phylum Chordata; class Mammalia; order Chiroptera; family Vespertilionidae; genus Myotis; species Myotis pilosus. The sequence continues at coordinate 75,205,879 of JASKON010000010.1, forward strand.
TCAGATCATGTTGTTCTTCTGTTCAAGGGCCTGCAGGGCCTACACATTCTGGCCTCCCAGCTATTAGCTCTTTGATCTCTTTCCCAGCTTCCCTGCCCCTCTCTAGGCTGCAGCCACCCATTCCCCTGCCCCAGGGCCTTTGTCCTTGCTGTTCCCTCTGACTGACCTACTTCTTCCTGCAGACGTCCACTTGGTTCACCCTTCACCAACTTCAATTCTCTGCTGAAATGTCACCTTCTCACTGAGGCTTTCTCAGCCGACTATGTAAAACCGGAAACAACCCGCCCCCAAGTCCACCCCTGTTTCATTTCCCCCCACGGTACATGTCACTTTTTAATGTGTGATAAGTGTGTTTATTTTGTTACTAGAGGCCCGGTGCACGAAATTCGTGCACTTGGGGGGGAAGGGGTCCTCTCAGCCTGGCCTGTGCCCTCTCAGTCCAGGAGCCCTTGAGGGATGTCCTGGGGAGCGGGCCTAGGCCAGCAATTGGACATCCTTAGTGCTGCCGCAGAAGCCTAGCTCAGGGCTTCTGGCTGAGCGGTGCTCCCCCTGTGGGAGTGCACTGACCACCAGGGGCAGCTCCTGCATTGAGCGTCTGCCCCCTGGTGGTCAGTGAGCATCATAGCAACCAGTCGTTCCACTGTTTGGTCATTTTGCATATTAGCCTTTCATTATATAGGAGGATTATCTGTCACCGCTCCCCTCAAGAACATACGTGCCAATGGGGACAGAGGTTTTTGTGGTGGTTCAATGCATGTCTCCAGTATCCAAAACAGGGCCTGGCACACAGAGGGTGAGCCATAAACATCTGCTGAATGAACAAATAAATTCCACTGGCACGAGACCACCGTCCCGTGTCTGAGCTCTCTGCGTGTGAGTGCCGGCACACAGGAACAAGTCTCCAGCGGTGATGTCAAGCTCCGTGGCACGGCGGCACACATTAGCTGTAACTTACTACTTGTACCAATACTATGAATATTAAAAGAGACCTTTATAGAGTATTTAATCATGTGTCAGATGCTAGGCTAAGAGCTCGACATGCATCACGCCACAACCTAAGCAGAAATGCTATGACTGTCCCCATTTCTAGAATGAGCAGAGAGGAAGCTAAGGTGGGAAGAGGAGAAGTAACTTCCTGAAGGTCAGGCAGCTTAGAGGTGATAGGATTTGAATCAGGCAGACTGGCTCCAGCCCTACCTCCCCCCACAACCTGTAAAAATGCGTGACTCCAACCCCAAATGGCGACACGTATACACTGTATTAGCGTGGACACGGGTCCTGCTCCTCTAACAGCTGGACACCAGTGGTTTGAATGACAGGCCATTTCTCTAGCATCCGCTGCCCACACAGGGAGGCAGCTCTACACCCTGAGGTCAAGCGGCCCTAAACACTCGCCGCTGTAACCAGCCTCGGCCCACTCTGCCTGCCTGACAGTGATTCACTCTCCTCCTTCCTCCTGACGTCAGGAACACACTGTGTTTAAGCCCGAGTGGCTCTGTTAAAACCAGGAAGGTCCTAACAGTGTCTGAAGCATGAGAACTCTGGGTTCCAGCCCTGGCTCGGCCACACAACAGCTGTGCGACCTGACACATCACTTAACCTTTCTGTACTTCACCGCAGAGAGGGAACACAAGTCGATAAGAACAAAACGAGACGATCAGCATAAAGAACTTGGCACGATGCTTGGCATGCAGTAAGCACCCAAGAAACATCAGCCCCACCATTACGCAACCAACAGCACCGTGAGCAAAGGGGCTTATTATGAAACCAACGGCGTCACGCGTAAAGGGACTTTTTCTTGCTAGCTTCCTGGAACGGCTACAAGACCAATTAACCACCTCACGGCTGAAAATGCCAAAAAACGGCTAGCTAGCTCATCAACACCTTCCTACTACACGGATGAAAAAACCAACGGGAAATGATGCTGAGATGGTTAAAAGTCCCCACCCAGCCCGCGAGGGGGGTCAAATTGGGCCCAAAGAACACAGGAGAGTAAGCCTCTAACTCCGTACCCTAAGCTTTCACTTCACTGCTGAGGGCCTTTCTCCAACTGCAAACTGGGGATCATCACCTCGCTTTAACCCTTGGCCCAAACGCCCAGAAATACGATGGGAGGCAACAGTGGTGAGAACTCTCCCAAATACCCTCCTGGCTCCCAACTGGGGGCAGCACGAGGCAAAACCAGACTCCCTGCTCCGCCCGGGTGAGGGTCGGACACACTCCAGGTGCAGCTTGCCAACCAGGGATGATATCTGTCTGGTTCAAATTCCATCAACAGTGAGAAGTGGCCGGGCCACAGGTGGCCAGAGTGCCTCGTGGCTTCCCATTCCTTGCCCACAGATGTAACTGTTTCCCCTTTAAATGGCCTAAAACCATCTGACAGTAACTTAGCAGCCCTGGCTGGGTAGTCAGCTGGTTAGAGCATAATCCTGAAACACCAAGATACACCCAGGTTGTGGGTTTGGTCCCGTCAGGGCACATGTGAGAATCAACCAATGAATGCATAAATAAGTGGAACAACGTATCGACGTTCCTCTCTCTATTTCTCTCTCACACATCATTGTTTAAAAACATTTTTTTAAAAGAGTAACTTAGTCAACCCCAGCCTTTGGACACAAATGACTTGAGTGTTTGCCTGGAGCGATTACTGATGGGCGGTCATATACCTCAAAGAAAAGTTATGCAAAAAGCCCCCAGGAAAATGATTTCTGTTCATGCCAAACACGGGGCATTTTTTCCTTAGGTGCTCCTAAAACTTACAGACGGAGCCTCATACGCTCAAATATTCAATCAACCATCCATTGCTGCAGAGAGAGCAGAGCGTGGCTTAAAATGTGCCCACGCTACACCAACGTTCCCTCAACGGCTACCTTCCCTCCTGGGGGGCAGGGAACGGAGGCTTATGATTTCTCCATAAGTTCTCAATTCTGCCAAAACTTTCAAATTTGAATGAGCTGATTTTCAGAGCTCTGGGCAGGTTTACTTCTGGAAAACTATTCATTGTATTGATGTCCTGGAAACGCTGTTTGAAACCCGAATGCTAACGCCAAAGATAAAGCAGATCCCAGGAAAAAAGCACTGAGTTCCTCCTCTCATCGAACTGCATCCCAGGGAGGCTGGGAAGGGACCGATGGTCCCCGAGACTAGCCTCGCGGGGGCCAGGCTGCCGGCTGCAGCGCCCCCATCAGACGGAGCCTATGTCCAGGGGCAGGGCGCGAACAAGGACTTTATTTTGCTGAGCGGGTGGGAGAGGAATTCCGGAAGCTCTGGCCCCGCCTGCTCCCCAGCGGCTGCCGGCAGGCGGGGGTGGCGAAGGTGACTTCCCAGCAAAATGCCCGAGGGTTTTACAGCCGCGCGTGGCCGGCGGCCGACCCACCGACCTCGGGTTCGGCCCCACGCGCGCGCGCGCGCAGCCGCCGTCGGGCCAGAAGGCGCGCCTGCGGCCCAAGGGGCCGAGAGAAAGCGGGGGAGGAGCTTACTTCGTCTCGCCCAGCCGAGCCGGCCGCTGCTCCGGGGACGTCGCGACGCGCGGGGCGCTGTAGACCCGGCTCAAGCTGGGGCCCCGCGCATCCCTTTCCGCGGCCCGGGCTGCCCGGCAGGTGTGCGTCACGGCCCCGCGCCTGCTGCGCGCTCGGGTTCCGCCAGCGGAGCCGGGGCGGCGAGCCGGGAGGGCGCGAGGCCAGGTTCAGCCCGGCCACCCTAGCCCTGCCCGGCAGCGCGGAGACCCAGGCGTCCTCGGCGCGCGCGCCAGGGGTCCCCGCGTCAGGGCCGCGCGCGCAAGGGGTCCCCGGGTCAGGGGCGCGCGCACGCGCAGTGGGACCGAGCCAGTGGCGCGCGGGGGAGGCGGAGGCGCAGGCGAGGCCACGCCCCCTGGCTCGGGGTCAGGGGGCGGGAGGGGGCGGGGCCTCCGGGAGGATTTCCTGGTTCGCGTGGAGGCGTCGCACTTCGGAGCGCACGGCGCGCGGGCAGGTGGCCCGTCCTCTCTCCCGTTCGCAGCGCCGGGCCCCGCGGGGCGACGGAGGGGCTGCCTCTGAGACGCACGGGGGCCGCGGGAGAGGTTGTGTCCTGGCAGAAGCCTGGGAGCCTGCTGGCTGGCTCCTCCCCAGAGTCTGACACGCGCTGTGGGAACGGGGTACCTGACCCCCACCCCCCAGGCCTTGCTTTTCTCGATCCGGGTTTATTGAATGGGTAGCTGGGTTCCTACCATGTTCAGTGTCCAGAGGTAATGATGTCGGGGTCGGAGAGAGCCCGCTGTTGCCAGGCCTCCACCAGGCAGCTTTGTTCTCTGCTTCTCTCCGCGTGACCTTGAAGACGGTAACCTGGGCCTCCTGCGCCATGGGGGCCAATGAGAGCACCGGCCCCAGGGTTCCCCGGCCTGTGACCCGTGCTCAGTAAATGGTAGCCTGCCCCTGGGCGGCTTTATTAGGGAGACAGTGAGTGGGAAGACGGCCCTGACCCCTGTGGGGTGACCTGAGGGGTATAGTGCATCCAGGGAATGGTATGCAGTCCTCCACCTCCCGCAGCAGCTGACCCTCAGCCTGCAGCAGCCCTGAGCCCACTTTTCTCCCAGCCCCACCTGCTGTGAGTGCGCCCTCGTGAGGGGGTCCCCAGGCATTTCAGAGGCAGCTGGTCCTCCCTGCTTCTCAGCAGGCCCTGAGTAACCTTGGGCTAAGGAAGGCAGGGACCCTGCCACTGCGGCCAGCCAGACCCCCGGGACCAGCTCTTGGACATAGATCCCCCTGCCCCCCGTCCCTCCTCCAGATCCGCCTTCCCCCCATGCCTGAGACAGGAGAATGCATGGCCATCTCGCTGAAGGACGCCAGACCCCCTGAGAGCGGGCGTCTGACCCGAGCGGGGAAACAGGAAGCAGCTTTTTATTTCTTGAAGGGTCCGGTGGAGGTCGAGGGTCGGGATCGAGCAGAGGGAACTTGGCAGGGGCCAGCAGGACTAAGCAGGGCCAACGGGCGTAATTACCACACAGGATGTTGGGCAAGAGGGTTCCAGGAAGGCTGGGGAGGCAAGGGGGGCTGGGCCCTCTGGGGGCCTGCAGTGGGCTGCTGGAACTCAGGAGGGATTTCACCATCCTGGGTGGGACTTGTGCAGAGGGTCAAGGAGCCAGGAACCCACTGGCTGCCTCCACAACTGGACATGGGCCGTAGGGTCTGGGCAGGGACCAGCCAAACCGGACTGGGTGATACCGGGACTCTTGGTAGGAGCCTTTCCCATGCTCTGTAACCGGGGTGCACCGTGCACCCCCACAGCTATGTAAACCCGGGCCAAGGGAGGCACAGGTGGGAGAAGCCAGGTGAGCGGAGGGGACCTTTCCCAGACCCCTCTGCAGCCATCACAAGGGTGATCGTCAGGGACCTAGAAGGCATCTTTAAACATACCCCAAAGCCAGTCAGCTGTAACCTGTTTATTAAGAAAATGTGTGTCGAGTTGCACGTGGTGGGGTGGGGTCTGAGGGAGACAGCAGTGAGCCTAGGGTGTCACCGCTGGTTTCCCGGTAGTGTTTCCACTCCCACCTCACGGAGGTCTTCCGTTTCTCCGCACCCCTCGCTCACCTTCAGTGCGTATCTCAGTCTCCCCCTCGGCACCTTCTCGTCTGATCTGGATCGTGGCTTTGCTTCCTTTCCATCTGCAAACAGTTTGGTCTCATCCAGACGTGAGAGTACGACCCCCAAACCAAACATCTAAAACCTCCTCCTCCCTGGGCTGGTCACCGTCGTGTCATGTCGGCACAGTTGTCGGCCTGAAGCCTTTCTCATTTCTGTACGCACAGCAGACACTCCAGGCCACGCCACCGGCGACCAGGTGTTCCCCGAACACTCTGGAGGGAGCCTGGGAGAGGGTGATGCCCCCCCGCCCCCCCGCAGGGGTCCCGGGACCTGAACTGCGCCTGTCCAGGAGCGCCCTGGGGCTCGGTCAGCAGATTTTGTTTGTCTTCCTCAATCGCAGGGTAGGCAGAAGTCAGGGTCACAGGCTGCCTCGCAGACGCAGACGGACAGTGAGACCCAGGGTGATGAGTGACTCACGAGGATGTCTGTGGAGTTTCTATTTTCAGGCAGCGCTCCCTAGTCAGCCTGCTGTTCACTCTTGGCTCTCGCTGGGTGGGGGGAGGGGGGGAGGCAAACAGGTGTCCTGGGTTTTCAGCTGCAGATCTTTCCCCTCCCCAGGCATGAGAACGCTCGGCACTCTGCTTTTTAAAGGATGACTGCACACAGTCTCCCTGAAGTAGCTGTGTGTCGGCTCCCTATTGCTGCCGTAACAAGTTGCCACCATTTAGTGGCTTAAACAACACCAACAGACTCTTACAGTCCTGTCGGTCAGAAGTCCCACGTGGGTCTTCATGGGCTGCGTTCCTTCCTCGGGGAACCCTCCTCTTGCTCAGTTGGGTGCTGGCAGAATTTAGTTCCTTGTGGTTTGGGACTGAGATCCGTGTGTCCTTGCTGGCTGTCAGTAGAAGGCCGTTCCCAGCATCCAGGGACACCACATTCCCAGGCTTGTGTCCCCAAGCTCCGTCGTCAAAGCCAGCAACAGACGGTCACGTGCTTTGAATCTCCCCATGTCAGAGTCTTCACCTTAGGTCACACCTGCAAAGTCCTGTTTGCCAGGTAAGTGACATACAGGTTCCGGACATTAAAGCCTGGACATCGTTAGAGAGTCATTATTCTGTGCACCGCAGGTCGTAGGTTTGCAGATTCTCAAACCCTCTGGGTTGTCCAGGACCTTTATCACATGGTTGTTTTTTTTTTAATGTTTTTATTGATTTTGGAGAGGGAAAAAGGGATAAAAAACACCAGTGATGTGAGAGAATCATTGATCGGCTACCTCCTACACCCCTCACACTGGGGATCCAGCCCGCAACCCAGGCATGTGCCCTGACCAGAAATCGAACCATGACCTCCTGGTTCATAGGTCGATGCTCAACCACTGAGCCACACCAGCCGGGCACATGATTTTTTTAAAGAACAGCTTTACTGAGATATAATTCACATACTATGCCATTCACCCATTTAAAGTGTACAATTCGTTGGTTTCTAGTGTCATCACAGAGTTGTGCAGCCATCACCATAATCAATTTGATACATTTTCTATGACCCCAACAATGAACCCTGTCCACATTAGCAGTCACTCCCCATTCCCCCCTAAGCCACTGATTTGCTCTCTGTGAATTTGCCTACGCTGGACTTTTCATTAAAAAGGAATCATACAGTATGTGGCCTTGTCTACATATATGTTATATAGAGACATATATGTGTATCTACATCATGTCTTCAAGGGACATCCATGTTGTAGCATGTACCAGTGCTTCATTCCTTTTCATTGCTAAATAATGTTTGATTGTATGGATTCACCACATTTTATTCATCCATTCATTAGTTCACGGACATTTCCACACTCTAGCTACCATAAATAATGCTATGAACTTGTGTGGACGTATGTTTTTATTCGTAGGAACGAAACTGCTAGGTCATGTGATTACTCTATGTTTATTTTTCTAAGAAACTGCCAGACTTTTCCCCAGCAGCTGCGCCATTCTACATTCCCACCAGCAATCTGCCAGGGGTTCTGTTTCTCCACTTCCCCGCCCGCACTTGCTGTTGTCTGATTTTTTTATTCTGGCCACCCTCATGGGGGTGAAGTGGGACCTGACTGGGGTTTTGACGTGCATTTCCTGGTGCCCGGTGATGTTGAGCATCCTTTCATGCACTTACTGGCCGTCTGTGTGTCTTCTTTGGAGAAATCAAGTCAGAGTCTTGGCCCATTTTTCACTTGGGTTGTCTTTTTGTTATTGAGTTGTTAGAATTCCTTATATATTCCAGATGCAAGTCCCTTCCCAGACACGTATATGTGTGATTTGCAGAGATTTTCTCCTGCTCTGTGAGTTGTCTTTCCACTGTCTCAATGGCGTCCTCTGGGGCATATGAGTTTTTAATTCTGTTGATGTGCAACTTATCTCTTTTTCCTTTTGTTCGGCTTGTGCTTTTGGTGTCATATCTACGAAGGTTTTGCCGAATCCAATGTCATTGAAAATTGACGCTTGAATTTTCTTATGAGCGTTCAATAGGTGTAGCTCTTACACTTAGACTTTTAATCCATTTTTAGTTTTTATATATGAAGGGAGAGGTAGTGGGTTCCAGTTCATTCTCTTGCATCCAGGTATCCGGTTGTCCCAGGATGCTCTGTAGAACTGTCGCAGAATGAGCTCCAGAAACATCTGCTTGCATAACTACATCACACTGATGTGACCACGGTCCTCACCTGGTCCAGGGAGGCAGACCCTGGCTGACCACTGTCTGGCAAGTGACAGCCCCTCCAAAAGTGCTTGTCAGATGAATGTGATGCAAGGTGGGGAGCCAGGGCCACCGAGACCGGGTGCTGAGTCCCCTTTGCTCTGCACATGGCTGAGTGACTCAGACCTTGAGTGGCCACTGGGCCCCAGTCTACAGAGGTGCCCCAGTGCCCTTGGGGGAAAAGAGAAATGATACTACTGCCTGAGCCAGATCTCAGGGTGGGAAATCCCAAATTTTGCTTTGAGGCTGCCTGGGTGTGTGTGTGTTGGGGGGTGGGGAGGTGTCAAGGGAAAAAAGAGAGAAGACTGGGGAGCAGCTGGCCCAGATGTGAACCAGGACAGGGGGCCTTGAGTAAGAAAGCAAGAGGCACCTGTACTCAAGGTCAACATTTCTTGTTTTAAGCTTTCAGAGGCAGAAGCAGGGGAACGCTCTTGGCTGGCAGATGAAATGAAAAGATAAAGCGCTGGCAGCCACCCCAGACGTCTCTGCACCAGCAACGCTGCATTGCACCCTGCGGGCCGAGCGGAGGTGCGGCCCGGGGCAGCCCAGCTGTGGAGCAGGCGGCCGATGAGCCGGGGTCTGGGGAAGGACCGGGCGCGCTCGCAGGGGAAATGCCATGGTCAGCAGGCCCTCACGCGACAGGCGCTTCCCATCGGCTGGGCCAGGAAGCAGGCCTGTCTGTCTTTCCCCGCCCTGGCATGGCGGCGGCCTGGGCCCGGGCCAGGAGTGTGGGAGCCTCTGGTGAGCCCGTCACTCCCTAGTGGCTGCAGGGCCACAGCCTGGGACAACTCTGCACCCCTCAGCTCCTTCCACCCCTCCCCTCTCCGGTCCTGGAAGACAGGTAAGGTCCCCCGCATGAATCTGTCCAGTGCTACACGCCAGGCTGTGTAGACTTGGGGGACACAGCTGTGAACAAGGCCCCTGTTCTCAAGGAGCTTATGTTCGACTCCAAGTCGGGGTGTGGGGGGTGGGGAGACGGACAATGAACAAGTAAAGGTCATGGCGGAGTGCCAAGTGCGATGAAGAAAATACAGCAGGAACGTGGAGTGGGGTGCCTGACTGCCTAGTTAAGGAAGCCCACCCCTAGAGGTGACCTTTGACTGAGAGTAGAGGGGAGAGGCCAGTCCTGCACAGCTGGGGAAAGTGTTCCAGGCAGAGAGCACGGTGCGTGCAAAGGCCCTGAGGCAGGAAACAGCTTGGCGTCTCTGAAGAACTGAAGGGAAGCCAGGGTGGCCGGGATACTGAGCAAGAGGTAGGAGCCGGGCACACAGGCTCAGGGGCCACGGAGGAAAGTGGGTTTTCTCCTCGTGTGCAGTGGAGGGCTCTGGAGGATGGTAAATAATCGTTTTCACTGGGAAAAAGCCCCCGGCTTCCTGGCCTCGGGCCTCAAGGAGAAGCACGCCGAGTGGGTGGGAAGTTTTCGAAGGGTCCACACAGGCAGGAGACACAACTCCAGGGTGTTTGGCAAGGCCAGCCGATCGGGAGGTGATGGCCACTGGGAAGATGGTTTGTTAGGGTCCCCAAGGGGAAGGGGCAGGCCATGTCACCCACACCGCCACGTGGGGCAGGAACAGGGTTGGTCCGAAGGCAGAGGGAGCAGGGCAACGCGGGCAGAGCCTGCATTGTGGTTTCTGTGGGAAGACAAGGTGAGCAGGCTCAGGCCCGGCCAGTTCGAATAGCTTCGGTGGTTCTGGGACTTAAGGGCTGCCCTTGGTTGTCTGGTACCTGCCCGGTTGATTAGGGCAGGGGGACAGCGGCCCTGGGTGTGAGCGCCCCTTAGAGGAGGAGGTCGGAAGTGTGGGCTCCCTATGGGTTGGTCTGCAAGTGAAACGTGCCCTCCAGGGTGAATCATTTGCTATTTCTAGGAAGTGGTTGTCTTTGAGGGGTCACCTCCTCCGGGGTCAGCCAGGCCCCAATGCCAAAGCCTCCGAAACACACAGGAGGCACCTGTGTTCACAGAGAGCGGCTCAAGGAAGGAAATCGACAGGGTTTGCCGATGTGTTGGATGTAGTGACGAGGGAAGAGGAAGAATCAAAGATACAGTCTGGGTTTTTGGCGTAAGCAAGTGGGGCGCCTCACCCTCAAAGCAAGTCTGTGGGGCCGGGAGATGTCGCTGCCCACGGGGAGTGTGAACTGTCATGGGAGAGCCCGGCTTCGAGTAGGGAAAGCTGGCCACCCTCCTTGGCGAGGCTCCCTGAGGCACGCGTGTACTTGGCCTTAAAAGCCAGAAACGTCGCTAAACAGCAATACACAGTACAAACACTGGCATCAACCATTTGGGAGTCATACTGTTTTGGAGGATTGCACGGGGGAACTCTGGTTAGTGGGAGTGGGGTTCTTGCGATATCTGGAGAAAAAGAATTTTCTAAGCCTCTCACGGGATGATGAATGGGTTTTATTTGCGTGGAATTATATTTCTCTGGTTCCAAAGTCACATTTCCCTCCATCCAGTTCTGGAAAATGTGCAGCTGGGGCTTTAATAACGCTGGAAGCAAAGCCAGTGTCCGGACCTTCCACGTCACGTGGAGCAGGGTCCGATCAGCAGTTCAAGTCCACGAGCCCATGGTGTGGAGTCCAGGGCCGTGGGCATGTGTGCGAGTGCAGAGCATGTGAGTTCCGCAGCCACAAGTGCCGGAGAGAGCTCCCTTTGTCTAGGACCGAGGTCGGCAAACCGCGGCTCGCGAGCCACATGCAGCTGTTTGGCCCCTTGAGTGTGGGTCTTCCACAAAATACTGCCACACTCAAGGGGCCAAAGAGCCGCATGTGGCTCGAGAGCTGCGGTTTGCCGAGCCGCAAGTTTGCCGACCACTGGTCTAGGAGCTTATGTATCTCAGATTCCCGACCCTTGCAGTGGCCACACTGTTTTGGCCAATGAGCTGCTTCCAGGTGTGACTGGCAGATAAGCAGCTTCCCCTTGCTCCTTTCCAGTTATTAATTAATAACCGGGTTATTAGAATGGTAACAGTGTGTCCCACGTGTACTTTCATTCGTCTCCAACTGTGATTTCTGACTCGCTTTCCCTTGCCCAAGGTTCGGGGCCCTTCCATGATGAGGGTCTCTGCTGCCCTGGTCCAGGAATTTAGTGCCGCAAACCCATCTTCTCTGTGCGAGGACACCTTTCATGGGCATTAGGACGAAGCCTTTCAGAAAGACTCCTTTGCTCATGCAAAGAATTGTCCTTTAACACTTACGTTTTGTAAGATCTGATCTAATTAAAGCCAATGACCTGTAACAGTAAATAACTTTTCTATTTTTATTTTAAAATCAAGATAAAGAAACAGCACACCTATGACATAAAATAGGGGCTCACTAAAAAATTTCCTGTGACTTGATTTGATGGCGTAGCCTCCACCAAAGGCGGGACTGGAGATGTAGCTACAAAGAAGCGGTCATACCCTCGACCCGGTAAGGGGCTAAATGAGCTGCAGATGTTACAACACCGGGAGCTGTGGTTCTCCAGTTCTTGCTGATTTATCACAGAGCGTCTGCCATGAGTTCGGAAGTATCGATTGCTGGTGAGAGATTTGATGGTGTGGTTTGGGGCAGCTGGTGAAGGGCTTGTGCGGCTGGCCCTGACCCACCTCCCGTGACGGCGGATCTCTCTGGTCACGTGACCATAGTTCACATGTTTGAAATGCTCGGATGGCGCTGGCTAACGTTCGTTGTCATTGTTTTCCAGCCTCTCTGGTTTATGTGTCTTGGCAGCTACTGTAGACACTTTGAAGGTGAGCGGTCTGGTGGCTTCTATGTGTTATGAACATAACCCTCCCCAGCATCGTGCACAAGGCCCCCCATAATTCATGCTTGTGGGTTTCAATGGGTGAATTCGTTAATACAGCATAGCTGTCAGCTGGCAGGTTTCTATCAGATGAATTTTTTTCACATGTGTAAAAAGTTGCATTCGGTTGTGCACCAAAGGACACTATGGAGAGAGTGAAAAGATCCCTGGCCGGTGCGGCTCAGTTGCTTGAGCGTCATCCCGTGCACTGAAGGGTGACTGGTTCAATTCCTGGTCAGGGCATGTGCACAGGTTGTGGGTTCAATCTCCTGTCAGGGTGTGTACGGAAGGCAATTGATCAATGTTTCTCTCTCACATCACTGTTTCTCTCCCTCTCTCTCTCTCTCTAAAAATCAATGAAAACATTTTTTAAGGAGAGTGAAAAGACAACCTACAGATTAGGAGAAAATATTTGAAAATCATGTGTCTGATAAGGGATTCATAAATAAAATATCCTACAACTAATATCTAATATCCTACAACACAACAAGAAAACCGAACAATCCCATTTGAAAATGGGCAAAAGACACGGATAGATGCTTTTCCAAAAGAAGACACAATGACCAATAAGCACATGGAAAGATGCCCGACATCATTAGTCCTTAGGGAAAAGCAAATCAAAGCCACAGTGAGGCACCACTTCCCACCCACTAGGATGGCTGGGACCACACTCACAAAAGAGAAAGCCAGGGCTGTGATGTGTGGAGAAATCGGGTCCCTGTGCGTGGCTGGTGGGGTGCCGCTGCTTGGAAAGCGGTCTCTAGGCTCCTCCAGCGGTTACACCAAAGTCCTGTAGGACCCAGCAATTCCCCGTCTAGGTTTACACACAAAGAGCTGAAAGCTGGAACTCAGAAGTGTGTGCCCGAGTGCTCAATAGCAGCATATCCACATCCTTCAAAAGATGAAACAACCCAAGCATCAGTCAACAGATAGACAACTTGTGGACGTCCACACAGTGAGATATTATCCCGCCACAGAAGGAAGGCAATTCGGATCCACGCTGCAACATGGAGGAGCCTGGAAGACATTATACTGAGTGAAGGGAGCCGGACCCAAAAGGAAAATGTTTGTGATTCCATTTACTTGGGCGCCTCAGAGAGAGAAAGTAGGAAGGTGGGTGCCAGGGGCCGGGGGAGGCCGGGGGGAGGTGGTATTGTTTGGGTGCGGAGTTTCTGTTTGGAAAGATGAGCAGAGTTCTGGAGATGGGCGCTGGGGATGGTTACACGGCGTTGTGACTACGCAATGCTATTGACCTGAACACTTCAAATGATTAAAATGGTAAACTCTATGTGATGGGTACTTCCTCACAATTTTTTAAAAAAATCACTGAAAAGCGAGACACACGGAGGGTTATCCCCAAGACTGACACTGTCAGAGCTGGGACTGCAGCCAGTGTCCACACAGCAAAGGCCTCCCCAAGGCCCAGCTCTTCCTCCGCGCCCCCCGGGGCCGCCCCGTCCCACTGCAATTTGCTTGTGAAGGTTGGTCCTGTGCTGGCCTACACCAGACCCTTTGCCTGAGCACCGGCCCAGGATGGGAGAAGGTTCAGTCCATGCGAGTCCCTGCTCCAAAGCCAACGGCGTAGGAAATTCCAACGTCCACCAAGGTCTCCGGAACCTTCCCTTCCCAGAACCCGCGCAGCTGGGTCATGCGACAATGACGTCTCCCTGGCGCTTCTAGAAGTGAGCGCCACGTGGACAAGGCACCAGGTGCGGATCTGTATCGAGTTCCAGGACGTCAGGCAATGTCAGAGCGAGGCTCCCGGGTCCTCGAAGAAACATGAGTTACAAACAGCACACTAGAGAGCGTGGCCCTGAGAGCCGCCTGCACAGAAGCAGGTGCTTAGAGGTGAGGCCGGGAGTGCAAACGGAGCCCTAATTAGTGCGCGTGCCAACCGCGCCTCCTGCAGTGGGGAGACGAACCCTGACTCCTGTGTGCGGCCACCGGACTCACTGGCTGCGGAAGAGAACTCATCTTCCTCCCGCTGGGGGTGCAGGCCTGCTGGGATGCTCTCGCTCCAGCTGGGAGGACACCTAAGGGTGAAGTCCACCTCCCTGGCCTCTCTCTCCAGCCAGGACTTCAAAAGCCTAGTCCAGCCGTGGGCAAACTACGGCCCGCTGGCCGGATCCGGCCCGTTTGAAATGAATAAAACTAAAAAAAAAAAAAGACCGTACCCTTTAATGTAATGATGTTTACTTTGAATTTATATTAGTTCACACAAACACTCCATCCATGCTTTTGTTCCGGCCCTCCGGTCCAGTTTAAGAACCCATTGTGGCCCTCGAGTCAAAAAGTTTGCCCACCCCTGGTCTAGTCCCATGTAATAGTCACAACACCAGTTATAGCTTCTGCCTGCCCCCAGCTCCTGGGGTGGTGGTGGGGGGATCCTGTGTACACACACACACACACACACACACACACACACACTGGTGAGTGTCTCCCTTGCGAGTTGTGGTCTCTGCCTCAGGATTCAGCAGGGAAGGAAGGAGACGAAGGAAGGGGACAGGTGAGGTCTGCCGGCTCCCTGGTTCCGAGGTGTTTAAAGGGTCTTCGGGGAAGACCACAGGGAAGGCTCACCTGCTGCTCCTTGGGCTCCAGCTGCTCTCCTGTTGTTTTCCGTGCCACCCTCAGCCCCTGGAGCTCACCCTTCCCCCGGCCTCCTTTCCCCTCCAGGTGGTCCGCGTGGAGACCTAAGGTTCTCCCAGACCCACACCCCATCCCCAGAGGCTTTCTCGCGTGCGAGTGCCATGTCGGGATCCTGGGGGACAGGGGCCTGACCTCTGGATCCTCTCCCTACAGATCCCCTGGATCAGTGGGAGGCGATGGAAGCACACCCCCGCTCCTCCACGTGGGGGCGCTCCTGCCAGGCACTGGCTCCGGGAAACTGTCTTCAGTTGCAGATGTGCTGCCTTCCTTTTCTTCCTCAAAGTCGTTCCTGAGCTAAGGATGCGAACAGCCGCCTGCCCCTTCCTGGGCATGCTTGTCTGGTTGTCCCCACCTCACTCTGGAGCCGGGAATGGTGGCCTCAAGCCTGGGCCTGCGGCGGACATGGAGCCCGAGTCCCATCCTGTGAAATGACAACTGGATTGACGGAAAGCAAGGTTTGCTTCTTACCCCCTCGGTTCAGAGCCGCTCTTAATCTAAAAGGTGAAGTGATCCCAGCAGAACTCAAGGGACCCATGTGACTCATTGAGTGACTTCAGGAGGCTCAGAGAATTGCCCCCAAACACGAGTCCCCTGTAGGAGTGCTCACAGTCAGTGAGGTCTTTAAAAATATATATATATATATATATATATATATATATATATATATATATATATATATATATATATATTTCAGAGAGGGAGAGAGAGAGAGAAGCATCAATGATGACAGGGAATCATGGATCGGCTGCCTCCTGCACGCCCCTACAGAGGACTGAGCCTGCAACCCCTGGCATGTGCCCTGACCGGGAATTGAGCTGCGACCTCCTGGTTCATAGGTTGACACTCGAGTGGCTGAGCTACGCCAACCAGGCATCAATGAGGGTCTTTATGTCCCAGACGGAGGGAGCCTCAGCGAACGGGAATTCTCCTCGTTGGATGAGTTTGGCCAGGAACGTGAAAGATGTCTCCAGTGCCATCTCCTTCCTCACCTCACCCACCTGGGAAGGAAACCAGGCCACTCCACACACATTTATCACGGCCTTGGGCAACCACCCCGTTGGCGGGCCCCACACCCATCGTTTGTCCCCTGGTCCCACGCCGTGCCCACGAACAGTGGGATCTAGACCACTGATGGCGAACCTATGACGTGTGTCAGAGGTGACACGCGAACTCATTTTTTTGGTTGATTTTTCTTTGTTAAATGGCATTTAAACATAAAAAATAAATATCAAAAATATAAGTCTTTGTTTTACTATGGTTGCAAATATCAAAAGATTTCTATATGTGGCACGGCACCAGAGTTAAGTTAGGGTTTTTCAAGATGCTGACACGTCGAGCTCAAAAGGTTCGCCATCACTGCTCTAGACGAAGCTGGAATTGAGTTACAATCTCTACAGAGATCCACAGAGACCAGGAATTTATTCTTCAAGGAGTTTACTCTTCTCCTTAAAAACGTTCTTTTTTAAATTAGAACTTAGGTATAAAAAAACAAAAACAATCTGCTGCTTTATTTTATTACTCTTTATTATATTAAATTATGCCCTTGGTGGCTTAGCACCATTACAAGTGAAGTCTATAAAACTAAATAGCAGGCACATTCAACTGCCTATATTTTTTAAAAGTGGGCTCTTAATCCCCCTGCAGAAAAGGCCAGGTGTCCTGATATATACAAAGAAGACCGTGTTCTGTTGGGTCTCTACCTGCCCAGTACCCAGTCTCCTCTTCTGGTCACGGACCCTTGACTTTATTCAATGTGGCGACGTACAGTTATCACACTACATTTCCCAGCTTCTCTTGCAGCTACATGTGGCCACATGGCCGAGCTCTGGCCAATGAGATGAAAGAGGGGAGAGACGGCAGGCATGTGCTTTTGTCACATTTGTTCCCTGTCTGCTCCTTGCTTCTTGCCTGGAACGCTGATGTGACAGCTGGGGCTCCAGCAACTCTCTTGGCTCATGAGGCAACCGTGAGACCGGAAGTCGGATGCTGAGGACGACAGAAGAGAAAGGTAGAAGGAGCCCAGGTTCCTGCTGGTACTGCGGCGCCACCGTGACATCCAGGGACCTCTAACCTCTGGAATTTTCTTTTCACGTGAAGGAGAAGTAAACTTTTATTTGTTTAAGTCTCTTTATTTATAGCTTATGTCATTTACCCCATTCTTACCTGCTACATCCGTTACACAGGGTCGCTTAAGCACCGATCTCTCTGTTACCCATTTTGGAAGGAAATCTCCCGGAGTGCATTGCATCCTCTCTTGCCTTTTTAAACCAAGCGTTCGAGGAACCTGGGGTTGCCAGATAACCTAGACGACACCCAGTGCATTTGCATTTCAGATAAGCAACCAATAAATTTTTCATGTACCAAATACTGCTCGGGACATACTGATATTAAAAAATAATTCGTTGTTTCTCTGAAATTCAAGTGTAACGAGGAGCCCTGTGTTTGATTTCCTATCCCGCCAGCCCTGACTCGGCACTCGCCTCCCGCTGCTCGCTGTAACGAGGTGAGCAGTGGCCGGTGGGCCCGTCGGGGCAGGGGAGGCTCTTAGCCCCTCTGTGAGCCGGACTCCCACTGCCATGCTCTTTATTGCTCTCCTGCAGCCCAGCAGGTTTCTGTCTCATTGGTAGTCAGTCTATCAGTGGCCCTGCCTGTTGCTCTCTAAGCATTTTGTCTGTCTGTCTGTCCCTGCCCCCGCCCTGGTGGCAATGTGCCCTCAGGATCTGGGGGCACACACAGTGTTCAGCGCGCGTGCCCGGGAGCTGCCAGGCTGGGTCCCCCTCCAAGACCCCCACTCTCAGCTCCATGACCTCAGGCAACTCCCGTGACCTGTGAGCGTGGATCCCCGCCTACAGTCACGTGGGGGCAGTCAGAGCTGCCTCCGGGAGATGTGGGCGGAGCGAGGGACGCGCTGGGGCAGTGGCCGGCCCTTGCCAAGCACCGAGCCCTGCGGGCAGTTGCTGTTTGGAGGGCTCAGAAGTCGGATAACCGGCCAGAGCAACAAGGGCCCAGGAGTAAGACATGAGCTCTGGGACGCGGAGGTCCCTGGGAGGGGGCAGAGAGAGCGAGGGCTTGGCTGGTGACAAGGGGGGGGGGCTTTGGTGGCCAGTGTAGGTGTTGTTATGTGTCCCCCAAGTTCACATGCCGAAGCCCGAGCCCCCAGCACCTCAGAATGACTGCATGCAGTTCAAGTGAGCTCATCGGGTGGGCCCGCAGCCAGTCCTGATGGGTGTCCTTATAACTGGAGGCGATAGGACGCCGGGAGGGCTGGCCATGTGAGGACACGGCGGGGACAGGACAGGCCGAGAGGCCTCGGAGGAACCGTCCCTGCCGACACCCCGGTCACAGGCGCCAGCCTCGCGCTGGGAAAGCGCTTCTGCTGTTGGTGCCAAGGCGGCGGCGGTGCTTTGTCACGGCAGCTCGAGCAGATTAATGCAGGTGTCAGGACAGAAGGCTCTGGAAGGACCGTCTGGAGGCAGCCGTTCGTCCCTTACCCGCAGTCACTGTTGTTATTGATGTGAGGGGCTCTTCCGGGCACAGGCAGCTCAGTGACGGACGCCATCGTCCCGAGAACAGGCAGAATCGGACGTGACGGGATGCGGGAACCAGAGGATGGAAGGCAGAGCGGATGCTGGGCTCGGGGGCTGTCTGGGAACCGGAGGCGGGAGGGGCATGGAGACAGGGAGCTGCCAAAGAGGCTGCCAGAGGCGGGACCAGCTGACCTGCAGGTGAGCAGCCCGATGGGGAGTCTCCAGGGGCAGGGAATGGAGGGGGGCATTTCAGACACACACACACACACACACACACACACACCCAAGGAGGCCAGAACTGCAGGGCTGAGCAGGGAGAGGAGAGAGTGGCCAGGGGAGGCTGAGGGGATGGACGAGGAAGGCGGGACCCCACAGCCTCCAGGCCTGAGCATTTGCATTTTATTCCAAGCGCGGGCCAGTTCCCAGGGTGCAGCTGCAGAGGGACAGTCTCAGCCATCCTGCCAGCCCGCGCCCAGGCCTGGCAGTGACCTCCCCAGGTGGCCTGCGGAGCCGCGGGGGCTGAGGGAAGCCGGCTGTCCCTTACCCGGGGATTAGAAGTCCCTAAGGATGGAGGTCGGAGGTCTGCCCGGAACTGAGGGAGAATTCCACCAGGCACAGGTGGGAAAGAAGGGAATGTGCTCATTCACTTATTCTTTCTTTTACAAATATTTCTGGGGCCCTACTGTGTGCTGAGCACTGCTCTGACGCTAGGGACACGCCGTGAATGAAACAGCCGACTTCTCTGCGCTGGGGAAGCCGCACTCACTGCAGGGGGCCAAGGGTGACAAATCCGCAAAGAACTGTACGCGGGCAGGTGCTGATATACCTGCTCAGTGCTGACACCCCTGCGCAGAAGAGAAGTACGGCCGGATCAGGAGGAGAGCGAGGGGCGCAGGGTGCTGTTTAGGAGGCGGGAAGGACTCCGATGCGGCGACAGCCCAGGAGAGGTGGGTCCCACAGTCAAGGCGGCCATTTCCAGGGCCCTAGGCAGGGGGTCTCATCGCACAGCACCACCTTTCATGGAGCAGCTGGGCTTGGAGACAGCGGCCTCCGCCCTGGCAGTGTCTTCATTTGTCTAAACACAGGGGCGGGGACCCCCTGGGGAAGACTGTCAGTGGAAGCAGGGAGCCGCCAGCACCTTAGAGAGATTAGCCGTCTAGGGAGCATAGGCCCACCGCTAGCCCAGTGTGGACACATGTGTATCTCCCCACTGCTTGCACGTAGTAGGTGCTCAATAAACACTCCTTAAATGAACAAGGGAGAAAGCCCACAGCACATACCCGGCGGCTGGCGGGTCTGGCGTCTGTGCGGGAAGGGCTCTGCGTAAACGCACCGAGAGGCAGATTTTGGGGGGGGTAGGGGGGGGGCTGCCATCCGTGGCAGGTGATGGAGCAGAAGCAGCGCGGCTGCCTGGGTGGAAGGGTTCTTGCTAATCGTGAAGCGCGTTTGGCTTTGTCACCTGGTGCCCCGCAGGGCATTGCGCAGAGCAAAATGGACGGGGCCACGGGGCGCGGCGCAGTTACCCACACAGGCCACGCAGGGTGTCAGGACAGACGGACGGGAAGCTTTCCTTTCCCGGTGGTTTTGTGTTGGTGGAGAAATGGCCAACCGACCCTGAAGGTCATCGCAGAGGCCTGGCTCCGGAAAGAGGGGCCACTGCGGCCACCCCCAAGCTCCCCAGCCCCAGCCTGGAGGTCCTGCCCTCCCCTCTCCTGAGTCAGGCGGCCACCTCGAGCTTTTCTTGGGGCTCCTGACTCACCCTAAAGAGGGAAAACCCTGACGTCCCCTCTGAGTAGCCCTGTAGAGCGACATCGGGTAGGACGCTTTCCCGAGGCTCACCTGGTCCTCTACGCTGTTACCCACAGAAACGGGGCAGTGCGGCTATTGCACATTAACCCACATCCGGCCGCCAATGGGAAAAAAACAGAACCCCGCCTGCCCCCCACCCCGTGTGGGCAAACTGCTCACTGCCCGTGGAGGAGACCCGAAAAGGACCTGGGCTGCACGCATTACTTGTCAAGGTCTGCGTCACAGGGCCACTTGGGTGGCAGAGCTCCGAGGACTCGGGGCTAAAGGGAAATCCAACACGCCCTAGAACTTGTTCTCAAAACAGCGTGGGGAAAGAAGGTGGAACTCAGGGACCCATGGCATGGGACGGTCCCCAAAGATGACCATTGTTCTCAAGTTCCTTCTTTTTTTTTCTTTTTTAAATATAGTTTTATTGATGTCAGAGAGGAAGAGAGAGGGAGAGGGAGAGAAAGATAGAAACATCAATGATGAGAGAGAACCATGGATCGGCTGCCTCCTGCACGCCCCACACTGGGGATCGAGCCTGCACTTTGGCATGTGCCCTGACCAGGAATCGAACCGTGACCTCCTGGTTCATAGGCTGACGCTCAACCACTGAGCCACGCCGGCCGGGCCCTTCTTTCTTACTGATTTCAAAAGGAAGGCTCATTTCACACTAATTGTTGGCCTGGCAGGTGTCTCGCTAACCCCTGGAGACAGTGAGGGCTGCTGTGCCATCGCCCCCACGCTTAGGATGACCTTGTGCACGTATCTGCACAGCGAGCTTCGCCGAGTCCCTCCGGGTGCATCACGGACGGCACTGGAAGTGAGATCCACATGGGCACAGGTCACACGTGCCCCGGGAGCGTCTGCCAGAGAAGCACATGGGGCTGTGGGTTGGATAGCAAACCAGTTGCCAGGCTGAGAGAGAGAACCCCCTGCCGCCTCGATGGCTGAGAGCAGACTCCCGAGCCAGGGCCCCGGTCCTGCCCCGAGCCGTGCCGCCCAAACCTCCGTGTGCCATAGTTTCCCCGGCTGTGAGGTGGCGGAGATCACGCAGCACCTGCCTCAGAGGGCTGCGGGAAGGATTCAATAAGCCAACGCAACCGAAACACTTAGAAAGATGCTGAGCAGTCTTTTTTTGTTTTTTAAATCTTTACCCGAGGATATAGTTATTGATTTTTTTTTTAGGGAGAGAGAGAAACATTAATATGAAAGAGAATATGGATAGGTTGCCTCCTATATGCGCCCCGAAACCCACAACCTAGGTATGTGCCTGACCAGGAATCGAACCCGCGACCTTTTGGTGTATGGGGTGACGCTCCAACCAACTGAGCCACCCCAGCCAGGGCAGGTGTCTGCGGTTTTAAACCACCAGGTGTGTGGCCGTTTGTGGCAGCAGCCACAGGAGACGCATGTGGGTGACAATCTGAGTCTCCACACTGGAGGGGACAGAGGAGCCTGCTCTGGTCCCCGAGCCTGCGTGTGTGGTCTGGCCTTCACCCACAAGAAAACTACTTGGTATCCTTTCTGCTTTCAAAGAGTTGAAATTCCTCGGCCCAAGACTGGATATCATCTGCAGGGGGGGGGGACACTGAGTCGCAGCGCAGTGAGGTCGTCCTCAAGGTCATGCAAGGAAGTGGCGAGGCGGGTTGCTCATGTCACAGGGGCGATGACAGGTACAGCGAAGTCACAGGATGGAGGACCCGAAGGCCCACGTTCTAATCGGAGCTGTGCCTCTCACTGGCCGGTGACCTTGGGCGAGGCCCTGCCGTGTCCCGGGGCTTGGTGTTTCTGTCTGTGAAATGGAGGGATTTGGCTGCGTGCCCTGCGAGGTCCCTTTCCCTGGGACACCCCGTGGGTGCGCGGCCACCCCCTGCCACGGCGAGGGGTGCAGCATGGCCTGCCCTTGGCTCCATCCCCCAGCACAGCCTGGCAGGCCGCTGGGTGCAGTGCTGGCGCGGTGCCGGCCACGCTGGCCCTGGTGCACTGCAGCGCCCGGCCTGTCCGTGCCTCCCGGTCCTGCTCAGAGGCAAGTCGCACACCAGCTCTCGCTTCAGTGATGAGAGGCACATGCAGTTGGTGCAGTGGGTCCCCCTGAACAATGGACTAAGGAGCCTCCGTCGCCTGCCTGTGCCCCCCCCTTCTCCCTTGTTGTCCTTCTCAGACTCCGAGTTTGCATTCCATTCAGAGTCTGGGGACTCCTGCCTTTCCGCACCCCCTCCTGCCTCTGGACTTCTCTATTCCGCACCCTCTCCCGGGCACTAGGTTAGGAGGCACAGTTTTAACCAGATCTGCATTTAAAGGGTCTCTCTCTCTCTCTCTCTCTCTCTCTCTCTCTCTCTCTCTCTCTCTTAATGTCCCCACGAAACCCCTGTCTCAACCTGAGACGATGCTACCTCGGTGGAGGCAGGAGCCAGAACTTCCAGAATCCCAGACACATGGGGACAGAACTCACTCTGTGGCCATCTTGTATGTGTCACACGCGTACCACGTTTTTAAGGGGCATTTTCCTGAAGGAAAGCGAAAAAGACCGGTTTCCCAAACTGTCGAAAAGGCGGACAGAGAGGAAGTGTCCTATTCTCTTTACCCTGGGGCGACCGCTGTCCTTGGTAAGGAAAGTGATGGTGTGGACTTGCCTAAAGCAAATCAGACCATCACACCTTTGCCTTTCTGTCCCTTCCCCGGGCGCCGGGCTGCAATCCTCAAACTTCGAACAAGTGGCACCTTCTCCAAAATGTGGGCTCCGAAGGGACGGAATTAAGAATTCTGCAGTCCCAGTCTCTCTCTCTCTCTCTCTCTCTCTCTCTCTCTCTCTCTCTCTCTCTCTCACTCCCCCCCCCCTTCCTGCCAGAAAAGCATCTTAGGTGAACCGATGTGGGAGGTGGAGCGAGCCTTGGACCTGGTTGTGAGGAAGTGCGGGAGGGAGGAGATGCGTCTTGCAGTGTCAGGGGTTTAAATTAAACAGGGGGGCGGGGGAGAGACCATCCCGCACCGCACCCGGGCTGCAGCCAGACTCCGGCATCCTCCGTGCAGCACCAGCTGACACTCCGATCGGCTGCCTCCCGGCTGCAGTCTGCAACTTGCCGGCAGGCGGGCAGGACGTGGCGCGGCGCGAGGAGAGAGGTAACTTTCGGGGAGGCGTGCGGGTTCCCCGAGGCCGGGCTGCTCGTCCCCCGCGCCTCGGCCGGCCGGACAGAAGGATGCCTGTTCCTTGGGGTTTTAAGCCGCGTTCCCTGAGACTTTGCACAAACTCTGGGCTCCGTGAACTTCCTCCGGGTCCTTCCCCGCCGGCTTCCCGGCCGCGCAGCGTGGGGAGAGCTGAGTCAGTTCACCGGAGTCCAATTCTCGAAATGATTGTAAAATCCTGCCCAAATGATTCTTTTCAAATGGGTCTCTTTCTCGTGGTGGTCTAAACCTTGCATTTGAATTAAGCTGCAAAGAATCCAAGTTTGTGGCAGAAATTTGGGGGTGGGGGGGGTGGTGAGGATGGAAAAAATCCTTCTCCATTGCAGCCGGCTGTGGGCCGGCCACCTGGTCCACCGCAGAGGCTGCCGCGGTGCGGGCGGCCTGGCGTCACCCCGGCGGGAGCAGGGCCTCCGGTCCCCCCGCCCTGGCTTCTCCAAGCCCCCCACCCCGTCCTCCGTCTGCTCGCCCACCCACCCTCTGCAAAGGACCCCGGTAAGCCAGCGGGTGTCCGTGACACTCGGGGTTTGAAGGAGAATTTGGACACTGCAGCTTTAAGAATGCCGTACTGCGAAATCTTTCTCCTTCAAGTGACTGCAGAACCGCAGCAGCGGCGGCAGCCGAGGGGGTGGGGGGGGGAGGGGGGGAGGAGGATGGGGGGAGGGGGAGGGATACCCACTCTCGGTCAGCCGCTGGGTACCTGGGACTGGGGAGCGTGAGCCCCCTGCAAAGCCTAAGGCACAGCCAGGACCTTCCTTGGTGGACGTCCCTCCCCCAGGCTCGGGTCGGGGACCCCACAGACTTACGATGAGTTTGCGCGAGTCCCGGCCTCGGTGCGTGCGTTCCGCCTGGCGGGCTGGCTCTCCGAGCGGTTCCCCCGGCGATCGGCAGCCTCTGCGGCCTGGCTGAGCCCCGGGGACACAGGCGGCCTGGCGGCCTTGTTACCTGGGGGTGGAGCTTTCATTCTCTGGGGTTTAGCGAGGTGAGCTTTGGAGGGAAACTCGAAACAGTGATTGCGACTGCAGGGGCGCAGGCTGCAGCATCGGAGAGGGATGAGCCCCCTCTGCGTCTGTGGGTGTCGAGTGATGCCGGGGTGGGGGGGCGCCGGCAGTCGTGGGGGCTCCGAAGGGGCTCACCCAGGTGGGGGCCCCACAGAAGCCGCGGACAGCGCTCTGGGGGCCAGGGCTCTGGCTGGGGAAAGGCACACGCAGTCCTGGGCACCTAAGCCCTGGGCTCCGTCCGTGGTCTCGGGCCGGACGCTTCCCCACCAGCCAAGGGCAGCCCGCAGCCCGCTGCTGCCTCAGTGGGCACCGGCGGGGTCTCCCAGGCTGGCACCGCTCGCGGGGCGTCCCCAGGCAGACGGTGCTTGGACCCGGGTCTGCACTGGGGGTGACACCATGCAGGGCTGATGGTGGCATCTGCCCAGGTGGTCCGGGGCAGAGGGAGCGCTGAGCTCCTCCAAACTCCACCTGCAGCACAAGGTGTCTTTTTACAACAATAACAACAACAAAGCCTTAGGTCTCACAATTAATCAGCTCTACGTCTCAGGGGCAGCAAACCTCTCGGATAGAAGTGGTCCCCGCAGCCCCCCAGCAGCCAGGGACTGACCCCGAGGGCCCCTGCCTTGGGCTCTGTTCTCACACAGACAGAAGCCGGTGGGAGGGGAGGTTCATGGTGAGAAAGCCCTGCTCTCCCCCCCTCACCCCCCCTGCAGGGGCCGCTGGCGTGAGGCTGCTGAGGGTGAGGGGCTCCGGTCAAACCTCCTGTCGCCTAGACAACTGTGTCAGAGGGTCTAGCCCCTCGGCTACGGAGACTGGACAGTGCTCTGCGGGTGAAAGCAGCCCCTCCCCCACACTGAGGTGCCTTCCTGCCCCCCCCCCCCCCCCCGCATGTCTTTAAAGCCATCTCTGACCTCTGCTCCCAATCCTGGTGTGTTTGCGGGACCCCTTGACCGATATGCAGTCGCTTGATGTCTCTGGACTAGCACCCTTGAAGGTGAAAGATTCGGAGCCCGATGAGCCATTGGGTGCCGCAGGCCGGGGTCCCCTGAGGTCAGCAGCCCGTGGGGCTGGAGTGGAGCCTCGCTGGTGCATCAGGTGGCACTTGCCCGTGGCCCCCACTCCAAATGACTGGACCAAGGGGAGGGCTGTGCAGGTGGCCTCGCCCCCGGGGAGTGAGAGAGGGACTGCCCAGCCCCGATGACAGAGGAGCACCCTCTGTTTCTGGAATCAACTCCTTTGTATCTGGAATCGGCCGGGAGATGGGCCTCTTGTCAGTGACCGAAAAGCAATGGAGTGGTTGGCCCCCAGCACCCCGCCAGGTCCCCTCGTCTCGGCTTCCCTGTGGGCGGTCAGGTGAGGCAGAAACTTCACAGATGTGCTCCGGCCGAGCCCAGGGCTCTGGCCTCACGGGGGCTGTGACATGAGCCACCAGCCCGAGCAGAAAGATGGGCTTCCAGAGGCTTCTCACAGTCAGGCCTCTGGCCGTTGGGGCCACAGGGACCACACCAGGGCGGTTGGGGATGGAGCGGCCAAGGTGACACTAGTCCCTCAGGGGTGGCCGGTAGGGGAGGTCCCTGGACGCCCCCATCCCTGGGGCAGGACAGGGAAGCCAGCTGCACTGAGGGGCCAGCACTTCCCAGGCTCTGTCAGGAGAGAAATTCCACGCACCCGTGACAGCCGCCACGTGCCCCCAGTGTCCCCGTGTCCGGCCCACTTGCCCGGGCTGCAGGGGGATGGGAGTGAGGCCAGCACTCTCCCCTCCTGGCCCCCAGATCAGCTCCCCAGGGCCGGTGCTGACCCCGCAGTAACCCCCAGAGCATGACAGGGGTCTGGGCTGGTTTTTAAAAAGAACCCCCCAGGTCTCCATCCCCCAGAGGACCCAGGGCAGGTGCATTATGGTGCAGGAACGGTTGAGGGGGAGATGGGGCTGGAGCTGGTCCCTGAGTGAGGTGGGGATGCCTTCAGTTAGGCATGTGGGGGGGCCTGCAGGAGCTCATTGAATGGGGGGCGGGGGGTGCCTGCAGGATCTCATTGGATGGGGGGGGGCAGGTTGTGTCTTGGTCCGAGGCTCAGGGCGCCTGGCAATGCAGCCGTGCTGACTCAGGGCCTCTCCGCTCTCCCCCCTCCCACCCCACCAACTGCCCCAGCCGTGGCGGCCCTGCCTGGCTCTCCAGGTCTCCTTGCGCAGGGGCAGAGGGAGCCCAGGCTGCTGCAGGCCCTCCCCCGCCCGGGGCCAAGTCAGCAGAGCTGGCTGCGGGCTGCAGCGGGCGGTGCAGAGGCCCTGCACCACTGCTCGGCTGGCGCCCGGCCGCTGTCCCCACGGCGCCGCCTGGCGGCTGCGCACAGCCGGCCTGAGCCAGGACGGGTCCCTGATTGGTGCAGGGAGTGAGCCTCTGGTTTGACTGATACAACCTTTCTTCCCGACTTTACTCCCTGGGAGTTGAGGACCAGGAGCGGAGGCAGCCTTCCTTCCCCGAGGGAGGGAAGGATGGTGAACAAGGCCCTTGTATCACCCGGCTCAGCTGGTGCATCGTCTCACAGGCACTTCGGGGATGAGCGCCCACCAAGCCTGGGACGCGTCCGGAAGCCTCCATAGCGGATGGGGGTGCAGCCCCAGAGGTGGAGGCAGAGATGGGCCGGGGGCTGTGCCCGGGCTGTGTGTCCCTGCCTGGCTCCGCTCTCCTTGGATCACGGACGCCAGTTTGGAAAGTGAGGCTGCCTTCCCAGGTGGCGGGTAAGGAAGGGACCCCACACAGTCACCCTCTGGGGTGAGGGCAAAGGGGCCTTCTTGGCCCCCACTCTTGAACGCCCCCCCTTGGGGTTCCTGGGACAGCCTGGAGACGGCTAAGGCACAGAGGCGGGAGGAGGGGTCCCCCTTGTCATGGAATTGGTGGCAGAGGTTAAAGTTGGACGTGGAGGGCGCCCAGCTTCCCCCGCAGAGGGCAGCGGAGCAGCAAATGTGGGCGGGGTCCTGCCGCAGCCCCCCCTCCCCCGGATGAGGTGAGGGCCGTGTGGCAGGAGCCAGGGGTTTGGGGACAGAGAGGACAGTCCCAGGGCGTCTGCCCAGACAGCACCGTCTCTGCCCAGAATAGCAGGCTGTGGTGCGGGCTTCATTTATGCCAGCGTCATGAAAACGCTGCCCGACTTGTCCCCAGGGGCCTGTTCCTGGCAAAGCCTTGTCTCCTGGCACGATGGGAAATGATGTCACGCTGTGCCCAGGAGCCTGCTCTTCTGGGGCCGCTCACGGTTGTGAGGTGGTTCAGAGCCGGGTGCCTCTCCTGCCTGGACCTGGACTTCTGTGGGGAGAGCCTCGGCCCTGGGACCGCTTCTCCCCATCCCTCACCCGAGTGTCTCCCTGGTGGAGGCTGCCCTTGGGGCCTGCATTGCCCTGGGAGGGAGGTGGGAGGTGGGGCAGAGAGAACAGGCATCCTGGGGACTGTGGACCCTGCTCTGAGCTGATGTCATTAGCTGTGGGGCCTGCCCAGGGCCTCCTGCTTGCCCAGGACAGTCACAGCACTGCAGACTCCCTGCCAAGGACACAGGGACAGGCGGCTCCAGAGGATGCCTGCACCCTCCAGGCAGAGCCAACTGGCAGCCCTGGAGGACAGGGGTCGAAGGAAAAGGAGGGGTCAGGAGAACAGATGGTGCCCACCCGGGAACCCACCGGGAAGGCACAGACCCAGAGCCCCGAAGCGGGGGGCTACCAGGGATGCAGGTGGGGGACAGCAGGAAAAGGTCCCGGTGCCGCTGGGGTCCTAGGGCACCAGGGCCAGACCCCAAGCCCTGGCCCTTCCCTGGTGACTGGTTTTGCTTGGCACACACGCAGCGTCAGCGTTTCTCACTGCTCTCCTCGCAGGTCTGAGGAAGGCCTCTGCCCCGATGCGGGAACTTCTGCCCCGAGAACGAAAGCTACTCAGGGATGATCTGGTCTCGGCGCCGCGCTCAGGGAGGAGCGCAGTGAGGCCCAGAGACGGACGGAGTTGCCCAAGGACACAGGAAGCCCAGGGCAGACCTGGGAGTCCCTGGGACCCGTTCCGACCTGGCAGGTGGGACAAGGATGGAGTCGTCAGCGCTGCACCCGTCGGGCACCCTGACTCGGGCGAAACAGAACCAGGTGAGGAAATGGGGGACCGGGAGGTGACAGGCCTGGGGCCCCCAGAGCCGTGGGCAGAACTTCCTGAGCGTCAGGCCGTGCTGCTCCGAGGACGGGACGCTGCCTCCGAGCAGGTCTCAGCGCCTCCGATTTACAACTCTCAGCGGGCAAAGTGCCAGGGCATACAGAGGGGGCATAGAGGGGACGGGGCGGCGGGGTGGCGGGGAACTGGGGTTTTTTGGTTCCTCCTCCTTCGCTGCTGGGGAGTTAGGGCCGCTGGAGTCTGGCGGCTCCCGGTCAGGTTGCCGGAGTTGCAATTCCGGCTTCCTCCAGCAGAGGGCTCCTGAGGACGCGGGAAGGAAACAGCCCGGCGGGGAGGGTGGTTAGTTTTATATGATCGCATGCGTGCAGGCAGGAGAGGGTTTCAAGATATTGTGTCCACGAATAAAAACTAGGAAGTCTGCTTAGAAAGCCCCTGCCGTTCAGGACCCGTGACAGCTCCTAGGTCACCCACGTTCACTGGGGCTTCTTACGGAGCTCCGTCCAGCGCCCAGAGGGGTGCGCGGGCCCTGCGGTTGCTCTCCTTTCTCAGAGCAGGCGGGGCTAGATGCTCATGCCTCTGTTCCCTGAGGACATGAACATATTCCCGGGGAGGGCTGCCCGTCTTTGAATGGGGGTGGGAGGTGGGGGCAAAGGTCAGATGGGACAACCCACCGGCGACACTAAACTGAGCTCTCTGGCTGCCCGTGGGTTTCAGGGGGCACCTGTGCCCACCCCTGGCTCAGGAACGTTATTACAGTGCGACAGTAGCAAGTGCTGCCGCGAGTCCATGTGGACCAGCCACGGGTTTTGACTCATTCTTTCCCCGCCAGCCTCTCCCTTGAAAGGCCCGCCCCTTGTGGTCTGCAGGCCCCCCGGCCCCGCAGCCCAAATGCTGTCAATTGTCCTCAGAGATCAGGCTTCCTTCTGGGTCATAAATGGGCTTATTTCGCGACCGCGGACCAGGCATGGGTGGTTTCAGTGAAAAAGTACAGATTTGGGTTTTCTTCCAAACAGGAGGGTTCGGATCAAGTTGGTGAAATGGTCCGAGCTTGTCTTCGATGCTCCCCGACTGTGGTCACCTCACTGGCCTCTGGGTCCCCCCCCTCCGGCTCCAAGGGCCTGCAGGTCCCCTCTGTGTAGCGCCTCGGCTCAGCCTGGCGGTCTGTGTTGTGCCTGACCCGTCTCTCTCCCCCACCTTAGAAGTTTGTAAATTCTTTTTTTAAAAATATATTTTATTGATTTTTTTACAGAGAGGAAAGGAGAGGGATAGAGAGAAACATCGATGAGAGAGAAACATCGATCAGCTGCCTCCTGCACACTCCCTACAGGGGATGTGCTCACAACCAAGGTACATGCCCTTGACCGGATTCGAACCTGGGACCCTTCAATCCGCAGGCCGACACTCTATCCACTGAGCCACACTGGTCAGGGCTATAAATTCTGTTTGGGATTCCAGTGCCCACAGGCCTCTGGAAGGCGCTGCTCTCCAGGACACCTGGGCGCGCCTGCTGGCAGTTCGCACCCTGCACCCGCTGGGTGGTGGTCTGGTGTTCGTAACTGCCTCGCCTCTTTGCCTCGCTAGGTCTCCACAGGCCCGAAGTGACGGCTCCCCCCGCGCTCCTCCCTGCCCAGCCCATCAGAGGGACAGGGCTCCGGCAGAGAAGTCCTGTGAGAGGTGAGTGCCTTGGCCTCTCCCAGCCAGCAATCCGGATGCTGCGAGCAGGGTGGTCTGCTGGGGGCCGTGCCCCACGTGCGTCCATTTATAGAAAGATCTGGGCGATGCTGGTCCGCGGCTACCGACACCGAAAGGGGCGGTGACTGCAAACCTGTACCTCCGTGTCTGCCCAGAAGGTACGGGACCGCGTGCGTGTGGCTGGACAGAGAGAAAGGGGTCCGCTAGGCCAAGGGGTCATCATTGGTGAGAGTCAGCCCTGTGGCCACAGCCGGACCGATCTGTAGAGCGAGGGTCTGGGTGCCCTTCTCTGTTGACCTCACCTGTCCTTTAGCGTGGACTTACCGGAGGCGGGCGCCCATCCTACCAATCACTGTGTCTCTGACACCTGCCCCGTTTCACCAGGGCCCCACCTGCCCTTCGCATTTCCGCCGTATCTGCCACTCTGCGTTCTAAAGGCCCAGGCGTGGAATGCGCTCTCTCCCATAGAACAATCCATGTTTCCTACGGCGGCATGGGGTTACTTTTCCTCCCTCCCTCCCTTCCTCCCTCCCTCCCTCCCTCCCTTCCTTCCTTGCTGTCTGATGAGTCAATAGCCTGTAGGTTCTGAAGACCTCACAGGCCAGGGGAGGCTGTGGTGAGCAGGAACAATGTGCTGAGTCAGCACTTTCTGAATTAGGCGACAGAGTCCCTTTCCCTCCAGGGCCCCTTGGCTGTAGGAGTGAGTACGGTAACCATGGGCCTAAGGACCAGCCTCCTTGGTGCTGTTCCCTCTGATGCTGCCCTGGGGCCCAGGCTGGGGAGAGGCTCTGTGGGTACAGCCTCTGGCTCTCCCGGCCTGTTGGTGCCGAGGACGGTGGCTGTTGGCCCAGCACCTGGTCTGGTTCTCGGGGGAGCAGGGGAGAATGGCTCGCTGTTCCCGCAGCAGCAGGGGGCGGTGTGGCTGGAACAGAGTCAGCGAGAGAGAGCAGCATAAGTGGGGTCCAGAGCGGTGGGGGCTGGTTCACTTGAGCTTTTAGGCTGCGGAAGGGCCTCTGGCTTTGACTCGGTGGGGGGGGGGGGGGAGCCCCTGGAGGGGTGAGAGCAGCAGTGGTGTGACCAGACCTCTCCTGGGTGCCCTGAGGACAGGCTGTGGGGAGCAGGGCCAGGAGGAAGCAGCCGGGTGAGCCATGATGGGAAAGCAGAGGAGGGTCTGGATTTGGCTGTTTTGAAGGCGGAGCCTGCAGGCTGTGCCAATGGCCAAGGTCGGGCAGCAGGGACTGTGCCCAGCACGCGGGGAGGATGCTGGGAGGACAGGGTCGCGTTGTGGAGATGAGGGGACTTCAGAAGGGTGGTCGGGGGTCACTGCAACCAGGACTTTAGTTGGGGGTCGATCACATGCGCAGACTCCCGTTACATGCGTGAGACTTGGAGTCGGCACTCGGCTGTCGTCACTGTGCAGGTTTGATTGACAAGACGTGAGGATGGATGCGATCACCCAGGGAGGAGGCGCAGGTGGACTGGGCCCTGGGGTCCCCCAACACAGAGAGTGGGGCCTAGAGGAGGCACCGGCAGAGGAGGCTGAGAGGGAGAGGTCGATGACGGAGGCGAGGACCAAGGGAGTAGTATCCAAAGCCAAGTGGAAAGGAAGAAGGCTTCAAAAATGAAGGAGGGACCAGCTGTGTCAAAGGATGAGAACTCGGAGTTGGCCATGGGGTTTAGCAATGTGGAGGTCACCCATGACCTTGCAAAGTAGGCGAAGGACAAAGGCAAGCTCCCGAGCTGCCTCCCTCGGCCCGGCGGGGGGGAGACAGTTGTCTGTGAGACGCGGGCAGGCAGCTCAGTGGGTGGGCACTGGCCAGTCCTGAAGGCCTCACAGGCGGCGGAGGCCATCCTCCCCAGAGGCCTCAGCAGGTGCAGCTGCAGGGCTGGGGCCTATCCTCTTGCCCCCCGATTGCAGGGAGACAGCCTCCGGCCATTCGTCCGCAGGCTCAGCCACATGAGTTCTGGTCCTACTGGGAGCTGCCAGGTATCCAGCCCTGGGCTGCCCGGCACCAGCGGCCCATCAGACCTTTCAAAGTGTTTTGCGCAAACTCAGTCCCTCGGCTGCCTTTCAAGCACCACCATCTTCAGACGCGGCGGGAAGGGAAGGCCCCAGCTCTCAAGTAGTGTAAAGGGCAGGTTGGGGACCAAGGAAGAGACTCTTTCCCTTGTTGCACTTGGGGATCCCAGACACCGAAAGTGAGTTGTCATGGAGACGCCTGTCAATACCTATTGTGCTTCCCGTGCTGAACAGAGCCTCAAAGCGAGCATCACTCGTGGGGAGCTGTGTCTTGGGCTCTTTCTCATCAGGCCCCAACCGGAGCCACGGCCGGCCAGCAGGTGACGCGGCCAGGCTCCCGCGTCATTCAGGGGAGACTTCACAGCGGTGCATGTGCTGATGCAATGAGGGAGGGACTGACTTTTACGTTTTCTTTTACGTAATAAATTCCACCAATAGTCACAGGTGGCCAGTGGCTCCCGTGCAGAGAGCAGGGACCCGGGCCTGTCCCACCTTCGCAGGCAGGTCTGCCGCAGCACCCACTGTTTTAACCCTTTGCGGTCGTATTAAATTTGGACTTGCGTGTCGTACTGGTCGGAATTAATTTCCATTGAAAGAGCAGTGATACATAACATGCAAGATTATGAAGGATAAACAAGATTTATTAATTCTTTTTTGGAACTACGTCACTACTAGTAGAATCACTACAAACGTTATCACTTTCTACGTCAGAGCCAGCATTCAAGGTGCCAGAATAAAACTCTTCATCGTTACTTTCAGATTCGTGGTACACTTCTTTCGGTAACTTTCTTTTTGCCATTTTGGAGTATTATTTTGAAATATCTTAACAAGCGAGAATGCCTAATTACAGTTAAACGTAATTTGTAAAGCTTTATTTGAAATTCTGTGAAGTATCTCCGAAGCTTGTCGATTTCTTCACTCTCAAAAGGCGACTGACTCGCCACGGTGTTTTGCATGGCGAGTGTGGAACGACTGCGTTTGTTTATATTGAGTTTCGATATCTCCGATTTGTCGGGGCAATGTTTTGGTTCGTGACAAGGTCGCTTAGACACTTAAGAGCTTTCAGAGAAATTATGAACTGATACATGAATGAATAGAGTTAAGATTCGTACGGTTCCTTGCTGTGGTGGCTGAGAGTAGACATACGATCGCAAAGGGTTAACCTCTTCAACGTGTTGGGGGGAGGGTGTAGGGAGGAGGCAGTCAGGATCTTTCAAAATTGTGAGTAAAATTTTGTTTTTTTTTGGTTTTGCTTTGTTTTTTTCTTTCAAGAAAAGGGTTAATAGCTTTCGTCAGATTCTCAAAGGATTATGTGACCCCCAAAAAGGTTAAGAACCATCAATCTGGAGTAATAGGTTATATACATAGTGAGACATATTATCTACATGTATGATATAATGAGTATCACATGTATGTTGTGGAGTAGCAAGCACCTGATGAGACAGAATGTAACTTTAAAAAACAGCATTTTTAGTGACTTGAGAGAAAGAGGTCAGAAGAGAGAGAAAGATGGAGTTGCTGTCCCACTTAGTCATGCACTTACTGGTTGATTCTTGCATGTGCCCTGATCGGGGCTCGAACCCGCGACCAGCCCCCCATGGCTGTGGCGTATCGGGGCGATGCGCTAACCAGCTGCACTCCGACCAGGGTGCGGAATATGACGTTTTACTTGGGAGAGAAGCTGTGGGCTCCTGTCTCTGGCACTGGAGGCACAGACCCCTCCCGGAGCAGCCCCTCTGCCCTGGGAAGGGCCACTCAGGGTCCCTGTGGCCCGGGTTCTGGGACAGGAAACGTGGCTGAGGAAGGGCTGTGGCCAGGTAGAGCGGTGTGCCCTCCCCCGGCAGAGCGTGAAGCCGGTGGGGAAGGTGCCTATGAAGACGGTGGGGAAGGAGGAAAGACCCAGACCCTTGCTCTGTCTGGGCTGGGCTGTCCCCGAGGAGGTCAGCGACAGAAAGGAATGCACTTCAGAGGTGAGGTGTCCGGGAAATGTCACCTGAAGCCAACCCCAGGGACCTGGGAGTCCTAGATAAGGGGGTGGGCGCAGAGTCCGGGCAGCACTCAGAGCAAGGACAGGGCCAGCCTCCCAGGCTCACACCTCAGCTCTGCGGCTAACCAGCAGCAGCAGCATGACCTTGGGCCCACTCTCCGTGCCTCAGTTTCTTCATCTGTAAAATGGGGCTAATTAAAGCTGAGGGTGATTATGAGGATTAAACAAGGAAAAGCACTTTGCCCGAGCCTGGCCAAGGGAGACCCCTGGCGTGTTTGTTGAATAATCTCACGTGTGGGTCGGCGAGACTCACGGCTGTCAGAGAGCCGTGACACTGAGGGTGGAGGGGTGGCCCAGTCTGAGAGAGGAGGCATCCTTCTCCACCACCCTCCCAGTCGCACCTGGGAGACCAGCATGTGTGGTCTGGCCGTCCCAGGCGCTTCTGAAGCAACAGTGGGGGTGGGAACCAGGACTGGAGCTTTGGGGTGAGCTGCTGCTCCCGGGATCTTTGTGGGGTGGAACCCCTGTCCTTCCCACACTCCTCAGGCTGGGACGTGGGCCATCGTCAGTGTGGCCCTATGTCCCTCTTTGAGCTGGAGAAATGGGAGGGACCAGGGACGCCTAGTGACGAAAGCTGCAGGCAGCCAACAGACCCCGCGTCTCCGCTCTCTGGACTCAGGCTGGAGTTTGCACTCACCCAATAAAAACCGAGGGGTTCCCCCCCGGCCAGCGCCTTTGTCCAACAGTGGCCCTGTGTTCTGAGGCTGACTGCCCTGCCTTGGGCACTCAGCACAGGTCCCAATCCCAGGTCTGCCGCTTCCGAGCTGCAGGACCTTAGACCAGGACCTGGGACTGAAGCCTCTCTGAGACTCAGTTTACCACCTGCTAAATGGGCATCATAGTAGGGAGCTCATAGCGCTGCTGGGGGATCCCTGAGAGCAAGTCTGCAAACAGGGAGCAGGGCGTTACATGGACAATAAGGACTTGTAAACAGTAGCTGAAGAATGGAGGGATGGATATGTATTACACGCAAATCAATCAATCCATAGGTGTCTCCTAAGAATAGGCTGGCCTCTCTCTGTCTTCAGGAAAAAGGGTGACTTGATGTCTGAGCCAAAGAGCGACTTCAGGGAAGTAAAGAGAACCTTAAAGCTAGTTTAGCTAAAACGCCAGTCAGCCAGCACGGGGGCAATCTCCTGGGGACAGCGTTTGGACTTCTCGCATTTATTTATCTTTAATCTCGGGATGACTTCTCCACGGACCCAGCAAGGGGAGTTGGGTTTCTTATTCAGAGACGGGCCTTGCTAATTGTGCTTCCTGGAGCACCCCCACATGCCACACACACACACACACACACACACACACACACACACACACAGGCCCACCCCCACCCCCACACGATTCTCTGAGGTCAGGGCTACAATGAAGAGAGCCCTTCCCTCAAAGACCCCTTTCCCCTGCAGGTTCCGGTCTGGGGCCCGCGTCCCTGTCATTCTGTCTTCAGGGTGTGGGACAGGCTGCCCCGGCCTCGTAGCCACTTGCCCCCGTGGCAGCCACTGCGGGCCCCTACGGGGAAGGGCCGCAGCCATAGCATGCCTGCCTCCCCTGTGTCACCAACAAGGGGCCAGATCTGAGCCAAGGGGTCAGCATTTGCCAGGAGCGCCTGGGCTTCCGGTGGCCGCTGCGCTCATGCCGTGTCCTTCCAGCCAGTGAGGAAGGTGGTGGTTCCATTTTCTTCTGCTGGGATGTAGCTCACATACCATAAACCTCACACTGTAAAGTGTACGATTTAGTGGGTTTTCGTATATTTACAA
This sequence comes from Myotis pilosus, assembly GCA_036010255.1. Classification (NCBI taxonomy): domain Eukaryota; kingdom Metazoa; phylum Chordata; class Mammalia; order Chiroptera; family Vespertilionidae; genus Myotis; species Myotis pilosus. Next base: position 75,241,751 of record JASKON010000010.1, read on the forward strand.
AATTGTGCAACCATCACCGTGTTCCAGTTCCAGGACCTCATCATCCTTCTTTAATTCACGTTCTTGAGCAAGATCGACCCATAGGCCAGCCGACTGGGAGCAGGACCCCGTGTGCCTCTGTGGTTAATTTTAAGATGGAAGGAAGGCCTCTGAGGCCGCACTGTTTCAAAGCTGTGTGTGGGGATGTGCCAGGGCACACCCGGGGGCATGGGAAGCTTGCCGATGCTGCTCCATAGCTCTCTTTCTCTCTAGCCCCCCTTTGCCTGAAAGTTGGGGGGGTGGGATGTATGTCGCGTGCTGGATGGATTCTAGAGGAAATACACATGGGCATGGGGTCCTCGCACCTGGAGGGGCTGGAGAGACAGACCCCAGCATAGAGAGAGGCCTGACACAGTCCTCACTTACACAGAAATGCTTAACGAAAAAAAGAGGCCTGGATATATTCTGGCCTCTCTGGATAGAAAAATAGACATGAAACCTGGTTCCTTCAATTCTCTAGTTGCCAAAGCAGATCCGTTTGGTACCTGCCCAGGTGAAGGCATTTCGGTGGCTCTAAAGGGAAAACCAGAATGGGCTGGTCTCTCGGAGGCCTGTGCCTATGTGCGGGGCAGAGAAGGGACGCCTCCGGGCCTGGCACTCCAGAGGCTCCTGAGAGGAGCTGCTGAGCCGGTGACCAGGCCTGCTGTGTGCAGACTCTACCGCGTACAGTATAGGCGGCTGGGATTTCATTCATTCATTCATTCACTCATTCACTCATCCATTCCACAATACTTATTGAATCCAAACCTTGAGCCGGACACTGCCTGTGCACAGGAGGACAGAGAGGCTTGGAGAGGCTGCGCAGTTTGCTAAACGGAGGCAGGATGCAGGTGCTTAGGAGGGGAGCTCGGGGTCTGAGAGGCGTGGGTTTGGGTCCTGGTTCCACCCACCCTCCTCCTCCTGGCGGTGGCCCAGTGTTCTGTTTCTGGTCCTTGGTCTCCTCACTGGTCAGGGGGCAGTGCTAGTACCTGTCTCTAGAGCTGCTGTGAAGGTTGGATGAGAGGACCTGGGGGAGGGTTAGGATGGCGCTGGCACATGGAGCGCTTCATGCAAGTGAGCTGTTCTCATCACTGCCCAAGGCCGCGCGGCCCACCAGCTCGGAGCCCCGTCCCTCCCACGGCCCTGTGCTACCTCCAGAGCCTCCAGCCTCCTCCAGTCCTGTCCTCCCAGTCTGAGGGTCACAGAGGCTTCTCCATCCCCCCTGCCCCACAGGACACTCCTGCCCCTGCACTGCTGGTGTGGGAAGGCAGGCCCCCCCCCCCTCCCCCCCGCAGCCCAGCCGGGCGCCTGCACCTGGGTCTTCTCACCTGCAGGCAGCTCTCTCCTGGTCTAGAGCCCCTGGAAAGTGTGGGAAATACGGGCTCCTCCAGACTCATCCTGTGAGCCTCCGGGCCCTCATCCCTGTGCCCGGGCAGCTCACACTGGCCTCCACTTGCTCCCTCCCCTGTGCCCAAGTGTGACCACACACGGAGCCAAAGCCACTTCCTCGTTGTCCCCACTCCCACCCCGTGTCCCCCACCTCCATGTCCCCCCATGACCACTTTTCCCCAGGACAACAGAGCTGAGTCTCACTCACCTCAGGAAGCTGTTGCTTCAGGAGCCAGGAGACCTCGCCCTCAGTTTGTCCCTGTGGAGGAGAGGGTGCCCACCCAGCCAGGGGCACCTTGCGGGGTCCTGCAGTCATGCCACCGTGTGAATCTGCGGGGAGGGCTTGCTTCTGATGAAGTGATTTCTATCCTGCAATGGCCCCCAGGGCAGAGGGAGGCCGGGAACACCCGGTCCCTTCAACCTGGACACAGAGGGGCAGCTCACCCGGAGAGTCCTAAGGTCCCGCCTGTCCCACTGGGTGGGGTCTAGGACGCCTGGGTTGGGGAGCCCCTTCCCACAGGGAGGGGGTTTCAGGGCCGCCCCTGCACTCACTTGCGTCCCCACCAACTCCAAGGGCGTCCTGCGTCGCTCAGAGGATTGAGAAGCGCGCGCCTCGGGGCTGTCCCGCGCCTTCCCCGGGCTCCGTGCTCTGGACCGACCCGCGGTAGCGTTTGTGTCTCGGGAACATTTGTGCATCCGGCCCCCTGAGCTGACCCCCAACCCAGCCCAGGAGCCCCGGCTTGACTCCTGAGCGCCGCGCCCGGCTGTGGCCCCGGCCCGCCGCCTGCACCGCCGCCTGCACCGCCTCCTGCACCGGGGCGCGCCGGGCCGTGTTACCCCGGTGGCTCGTAGCGCGGGAACTTCCCCGGCGCCCCTTCCTGGCACCAGGGCCCCTTCCCCGGCTCCTGGAGCCCAGGGCTGCGTGGACCTTCGAGCTCTCCGGCGGGCAACGTCGTGGAGGCTGCAGGTCCAGACCCGGGACGCCGCCCTCATCCGCGCCGGACACGGACACGGGTTTCTTCTTCCCTCCTCTGGGGGAGAGGCCCGCGGGCTGGGCATCGTGGGGGTGCGCCCCAGGCTTCTCTTTGCCTTCTTACAGGCCCCCTCAGTCCGCCCGGGCTTCGGCCCGCCTCGGAGGGCGAGGAGCCCCGGAAGGGTCTCGAGGGCCATGGGGCTGGGACATGGTCCTTGGGAGGCGCGCCCTGGCACTCGGGCTGGCAGAGGCGAGGGGCCCTGCGCAAAGTCCGCACTCTCACCCGGGAAGCCCAGCCCCGGCGACCGAGGGGGCCCTTTGGGCCCGGGCCCCGCCTCACGGCCCAGTGTGCGCCGTCCCCCTGCCGGGCGCCTCGGGCAGCGCGCACAGCCCATCCCCCGACGTGACCCCGGCGTCTCCAGCGCCCCCTGCCCCAATCTCGCTCTGGCTGACGCCGCTCCGACCCGCCCCTCCTGTCCCCACCTGGACTCTTCCTTTTCAGGTGGAGGCGGTGCCCGCGCCCCGAGCGTCTGGGGCGCGCCGACTGCCCGGATCTTGGGCGGTGGAGACGCGGCTCCCGCCCCGGGTGGCGCGCGCAGGAGGGAGGACCCGGGCGCGGCCCCGCCTGGGCCGGCGCTGGGCTTGCCTGGGCTTGTTCGGGGCCGGCGCTTCCCTCCGCGACCGTGCAGAGCCGGGGGATTTGGAGATTTTGCCGGAGCCTCGCCGCCAAACTCGGGGAGGAGAGGACCGGAGCCCGCGCCCCGCTCCCGCGTCCGTCCGAGGGGAGCGCAGGTAACGCCCGGGTTGTCCGCCTGCGGGAAAGTTGGAGAAGGCGGAGGCAGGGCTGGACGGAGCACTTTAATTACAATCATCCTGGAAACCCTGTTCAATTGTGTGGCTTCCGAGTCATAAAGGGAAGAATTTCCAAGAAGCAACAAAATGCTCTTTGATTCCTTGGTCTCTGGAGAGAAAGGATTCCTTCTCTGGGTTTGCCCGGCCGGCTTTCTTCCTCTCGCTGCACCGCGGGCGCAGGCGGGCCGGCTGGTCTGGGAGTGGAGACGGGACGGGGCTCTGGTTTTACTGCCGCTGCTCACCCAGCTGAGGCCGGAGCAAATCCTTGACCCCCGAGGTGGGGGGCGGGGGCGTCGAGACTGACCCCCCAACGGATGCAAAAACCTCGGGTTGTGCAAAGTGCTGTAACAGTGGGATGAAGAGGGCAGGTCTCCCCGCTCGTGTTCCAAAGAGAGGCCCCGGAGAGGGGGCTTCGGGCTTCCGGTCCCCCAGGTGAAGGTGGGCGCCCCCCTCCCTAGCGCCCCGCGCCCCACTCCGCGGGCTGGAGCCCTGCCTGCCTGGGGACTTGAGGGGGGCACTTCTCATAGTGTGCGCTCCTGGCTGAGACCAGCAGGCGGCGGGGCAGGGGCGCCCCTTCCCCAGGAGAGGTGGGGGGGCCTTCCCCAGGTGAGGTGGCTGTGGCCCGCTGGCGGGGATGGGCACTGCTCCAGCGCCTTCACTGTTTCCGGGCCTGGTGGAGGAGGGAGCGAGGGGCCGGTTGGCTGTGCAGAGTGGCCCGGCCTGCGCCCTCCTGGTCCATCCTCGCCGGCCTCCCTCAGCCAGGGTGGCTGGGCCTCCTGGAGTGGCGCCTGCGGGACTCTAGCAGATGCCCTCCTGTCAGGGGCACAAGGCCCACTGGAGGTTTTGTGGGGCGGGCAGGCTCCGCTTCTGCCTCAGGTCTGAGCTCTGGGACATGGGCCTTACCTCTGAGCCTCCGCGTCTCCCGTGAGCCCCAAGTACTGTGCAGCCCCGAGGCTCCCTCATGGTCTGTCCTGCAGGAACCCCGGGCCCATTGGCACCTGCCGCCACCCGGGGTGGTGGCCTGTCTCCTGAACTTCCCAAACCCAAGGACTGGCCGGACTGGCCCCCTCTGCCCCGCAGTCAGCTTCCTCCCTGGCCTCGAGGATCCCTGGACTGGACGGCATGTTTACTTCCCGCCCCAAGTCCTTGGCACACATCACAAGTCAATAACGCGAAACCACCCGGCCTCCGGGTCCTCACACAGCACACCAGGCAGTACCTCCCTGGATTGCGTCACCCGGTTGCCATCCCGCCCTGAGCCGGCCCTTGTCACTGCCTCTGGGCTAGGAGGTGGGAAGATGGGAAGACAAGCAGATGCCCCGATGCCCCGGTCACAGGCCACTCACCTGGGATTAGGGGAGATCGGATGTTTCTGATACGGCGGATGTTCAACTGGTGTGCCGCCAGGATTTTTTAAACATGTAATTTCCAGCTATTTAGTCAGGGCCATGGGCCTCTTTTCCCTCCGGTCACAGGTGGGGAACCTTTTTTCTGCCAAGGGCCATTTGGATATGTTTCATGTTATCCGAGGGCCATACAAAATTATCAACTTAAAAATGAGCCTGCTCTATCTGATCAAACATTTAATTAACTGACCCCTAATGCTTTGGCAGGGCCAGACCAAATGATTTCTCAGGCCTTATCTGGCCCACGGGCCGGGCGTTCCCCACCCCTGCCTTAGATCGTCAAATTTAAGAATGACAGCAGCCAACACAAGTAGCCATCCAGTGTGGATGAATCAAAAGTATACCTTTTTTTTGGGTCAGATCGGCAAAAAATATATATTTTTTGGTGTGTCGTAGGATTTTAGTAATTAGTTTGTGTGCCACGAGGTGAAAAAGGTTGAAAATCGCTGTAATAAGGAAATAGACAGGATTCATTCCTTCCTTCATCCGTTCGTTCAGCAAATATTTATCGAGTCCTTGCTATGCGCTGGCATCTTTTCAGCTTTGAGATGACAGCAGTAAAGCAAACGGGCACATCTTGACTTGTGGGGAGCTGGTCTTCGGTGGCGGAAACGGGAGGTAAATGAACAAAGTAGGATTTGAAACAGTGTTAGATTGTGATCAATGCTATGAGCGGTATGAGGGTGACGTGTGCCAGGGAGGGGTGTGATTTTGGATGGGGTGGGGGGTGGGGTTAAGTCATCGAGGGAGGGGAGGGCTTTCCAGGCAGCAGGGTCAGCAGAGCAGATCCTGTGCTGGGTACATCGGAGACATTTTTTAAAAAATATATTTTATTGATTTTTTACAGAGAGGAAGGGAGAGAGATAGAGAGTTAGAAACATCGATGAGAGAGAAACATCGATCAGCCGCCTCCTGCACACCTCCCACTGGGGATGTGCCCGCAACCCAGGCACACGCCCTCGACCGGAATCGAACCCGGGACCCCTCAGTCCGCAGGCCGACGCTCCATCCACTGAGCCAAACCGGTTCCGGCCAGAGACATTTTTAAGGAGGCCAGCGAGGCTGGGGGGAGGGCTGACAGGTACCAGGTGGAGTCAGGCAGGGTCAGGTCAGGGAGGGCTTTGTAGGCCCTGAGGACTTCGCAAGAAAACCCAGAGGGTGACGTGCAGCAGCCTTTGGAGGGTTTTGAGCTGCAACTGTCATGATCTTACGTCTTAAAACCATCCCTCCGGCTGTTGGGTAAAGAACATACTGAGCTAAGAGTGGCAGCAGGGACACCCTCTGGAGGCTGTTCCTCAGTTCGGCTGGGAACCACGGAGCCTGGACTGGGGCTGTAGTGTGGAGGGGGGAGGGGGAGGGGGGACAGTGGGAGGGGTAGGAGGCTTTGAGGTAGAGCCAATAGTCTGCTGGGTGGATGAGGGGGAGTCGGTGCGGGGGAGCGGGAAGAGGACACAAAGACGACTACACATGCCCTAGCTGGTTTGGCTCAGTGGATAGAGCGTCAGCCCTCGGACTGAAGGGTCCTGGGTTTGATTCCGGTCAAGGGCACATACCTTGGTTGCAGGTTCCCCAGCCCTGTTCGGAGTGCATGCAGGAGGCAACCAACCGATGTGTCTCTGTCACATCAATGTTTCTCTCAGTCTCTCCCTCTCCCTTCCACTCTCTGAAAATCAGTGGGAAAATATCCTTGCGTGAGGATTAACCCAAACAACAAAGATGGCTGCACAAACTGTGTCTTGCACAGATGGATGCACTGTTCGCTGGGAGGGGAGCCTGGGAAGCAGGCTTCGGGGTTTTCTGGGAGATCCGGAGTTCTGGTTTGGCTGGTTCGTTGCCCGGGTGGAGATGGTATTGGGTGTTGGAACCTGGAGTGTAGGAGAGAGGTCTCGCGAAGATGGTACCTAATGCCGTGGGACTGGACGGGATTGCCGAGGGCAGGGTGGGTGGCGGAGCAGAAGGAGGGAAATGGTCATCTTGGAGAACAGGGAGAGGATGGACAAGGAAAGTGACAGAACAGCGCCTGACATATGGCAGGTGCTTGATTAATATTGGTTGGGTGGGTGGATAAATGGGTGGGTGGGTGGGTGAGTGGGTGGATGGATGGGTGGGCGGGTGGGTGGATGAATGGGTGGGCGGGTGGATGGATGGGTGGGTGGGTGGGTGGATAGGTGGATGAGTGGGTGGGTGGGTGGGTGGTAGATGGATGGATGGATGGGTGGATGGATAGGTGGGTGGGTGGGTGGATGGATGGATGGGTGGGTGGGTGGGTGGACAGTTCCAGGCATGAAGTGTATGACTGCTGTGCAGTGCTAAGGATCTAACGGCCATGCAGAGACTGCTGGCTGCCAGATTCTAGCAGCAAGTACAGGGAATGTAAGAAAACAGTAAGTGCTCTGGGATTTCAGGGGCGCACAGGACTGGGGAGAGGCCGAGGCAGTCTGAGGGAAGCAGAAAGGATTTGGCTGAGCCTGGGAGAGCAGCCAGGATTCAGAGACAAGTGTAGTGAAGGGGAAGGAACATGGAAGGGAATGGCATTAGCAAAGCTGGGAATGCAGGAGGCCGCCTTACGGTTTAGCTGTCTGTTCCAGGCACAGGAGTGGGGCTGGGTGGAGGGAGGGCTCTTATGAAGGCGGAAGGAATGGCTGAGGACTAGAGGGCAGGGGAGAGAGAGCCTGCCTCAGAGGCCCTGCCTTTACTACCTGGCCTCTCGGATCCTACCCACTCCTGCCGCCCACCTTGGGGAACCTGGGTGGCACCTCTCGCTGTTCTCTGGTCTCTGTGAGGTAGGGAGGGTGGGGGGGCGGGTGGATGGTTGGGTGGGTGAGTGAGTGGATGAGTGGGTGGATGGGTGGGTGGATGGATGGGTGGATGGATAGGTGGGTGATTTTAGAGACAGAGGAGGGAGAGAGAAACATCGATCCATTGCATCCTGTACACATCCTGATGCGGGAATCAGACCCGCAACCTGTGTATGTGCCCTGACCGAGAATCGAACCCGCAACCTTTTGGTGTACGGGATGGCACTCCAGCCAACTGAGCCACCTGGCCAGGGCATGACCCTCATTTCTGATAGAAGAGGAGTGAGGTGCTGAATGGTTGGTGCCAGCTCCTTAGGGGGTGATGCGGGTGCAGTCTCCCCCCCCCCCCCCCCCGCTGGGCCCTCCAGCTGTTCTCGCCCAGTTTGCACCTGTGGCCTTTGCTGAGGGCCGGCCTGCTCTCCCGTGTTAGGTGTGAGGTAGTCAAGCAGATCATTTGTTTGTATCACACAGAGAGGAGGGGTGCTGACTCCAGAGCCATCAGAAGTGGCATTTACTTGCACATGCACGTGTGTGTGTGTGTGTGTGTGTGTGTGTGTGTGTATTTGCGTGTGTGCAGTCAGGGAGGACCGGCAGGGGCCCTTTAAATCCAGCTTCAGTGATTAAAGTCCTTAGCAATGGAAACGGTTGGTGGCCAGCTGCGGGCTGTCCCCTCGCATTCTGGGCCTGGCTGTAGGGGCCATGTGGAGGCTGCTAGGTGCCAGCGTCTAGCAGCTTTTTTCTCCACTGGCAGTGCCCCCACAGGGCTCCAGCGTCCTTAGCGCCTGGCGCGGAGTCAGAGGCTGGCTGCCCAGGCCCAGCTGTGTCTGGCTGCGAATCAGGAAAGATGACTAACCTTCCTGGGTCTGCTTCCTCATCTCCCACAAAGTGGGCGAATGTGAGGACCCCCTTCGTAGAGTTCGATGCAAAAACAATTAGATAACGGATGCAAACTCCGGCTCAGGCTGTGGCCGCTACTGGGCCTGTCCCTGATAAAGAGCCTTGCTTTCCCAGATGTGTAATAATTTCACTACGTGAGAACCTCCCTCCACCCTTACAATCTAGCCAGGCTTTGGAGATTTTTGTTTGGTTGGCTTTTGCATTGCAAATTTCCCTCTCCACTTCCTGAAATGGGTGCTTTCCTTCCTTGTCGTTAACTAGCATTGCAGATACTGAGGGGGGTAAAGTGCCTTGGGTGGATGCAAAAAGCCCCCCCCCGCCCCCCCCAGTCCCTGGCTGTGGGCAGGTGTTAGCTGATCTCAATGGGTAGAGCCCAACATCTACAGTCTAGACCTGGGGCCCCCTGACCTCACGGTGTGAGTGACAGCTTCCGCACTGTCATTGGGTGCAGTCATTGGGCTGACCCACTCCTCCCAGCCTCCCCACCTCACGTGCCTGATTCCCCTCTGGTGCCCCCCCCTTCCTCTGGGCGGATCAGCCTGGGGCTGGGTGCCTCGCTCCCTGGGGAGAGAGTGGAGTTTGAACACTCAGTAGGAGAAAGAGCAGGGTGGGGGCAGGGAGGTCCCCTTGGGGGAGGGGTGTTAGCTGATCCGAGCTGAATGGATTCCTAATCCTGACATTAAACATATTCTGAGGAAGTCACATCATCTCACAACAAAATGAATGACTGGAGAAGGACTTGGAAGTGGAGGGGACTGCCGTCGCTATTGCCCCTTCTCCTTCTGAAACCCACCCCCAGTGCCGGGGGAAGCAAGTTTTATAAAATCCTGGACCATGTGCTCGACCTCCTCCAGGGTCACCACAGGCCTCTGCTGGTTCTCAGAATTATCTGCCCAAACCCCAAAGCACATTCAAATCGCTGCCTGCAGCCCCGAGGGACAGGGAAGCAGCTCTTGTGAAGCAGCTGCTCAGGGGCCTGGGTCCCTCCCAGCCCGCTCCCCGCCCTGCCCGCCACACCCCTGCTCAGGGCACAACCAGAACCGGGAGGGCCTCGGGTGGGAGGCAGAGAGCCTGCAAGGGTGAGGCAGCTGGGCTGGCCTAACAGGGAAAGGTGGGGCAGGGGGCCATTTCAGACTGAGCCTGCAGGGGGACGACGGCTCTCCAGCCCCCCACTTTGGCACCCACCGCGGACTGTCCTGGCCCCTCAAAAGCCATTTAACCCCAGGATACTTCAGAACTTCCATTCGCTTAGAGCCAGTCATAAGCCACAGCACTGCACCCTGAATGTTGTTTTAAAAGCAGACACTTCCCTGCCTGCCCCATTCTCTCCCCTTCACCACCTCCCAGGTGCTCCCTGAAACGCAGCTCCGACAGCGTGCGCACAGAGCGCATTCTGTTCCTTTGTGTGCATCGTGCCGGGTCCGCCCGGTTCCTGTCCTGGAGGCTCCCTCTCACCCTCGGACTGAAACACGTGTCGCATCAACTTTGGTCGAAGTTCCTTGGGAGCGGGGAGAAGTAGGAAGACGGTTGTTTGGGAGTGAGATGGCCCTCGTTTACCCTCATCTCCTTGGGGTGCTGGGCAAGGATCGAACATCTCCCAGCCGTCTCCTCATCCTGGAATGGGGTATGTTTGCCCCGCCGGCCTCACAGAATTGCCGGGAGGGTCGCAGGAGACGGGTTGCATTCCCAGTGCTCCGTGGTCTGCCTCCAGGTCAAGGCTCTGTGCACCCTCGGCCAGACAGACCATCGCCGCCACCGATGTCACTGCCCAGTCGGGACAATAGAGGGTAAACCTGTCGGGTGGGCATAGCAAACACTCATGGAGCCCTCACTGTGTCCTTCTCCGATGCTGCTTGTCTAATCCCTGCACCAACGCTGTGAGGAAGCTGCTGTTGTGTCCATTTTACAGATGAGGAGACTGAAGCCTGGGGGGACATCCAGGCACAGGTGTCCTGACGGCAGTCACTCCGCTGCGACCTCGGTGGAGGACAGCAAAGCCCGCCCAGGAGCTGCAGTGGCCTGAAGCCCTTTGAGAACTGTTCCTGTGGGCCTGGCGTCCAGCCCCCGGACCCACCTTCTGTTGGTGAGAAGTGAGCCGCAGGTCCCGCCCACACTCGAGGGTTGGGGCCGGCATAAGGGTGTGGGCACCATCCCGGGGCTGCTGCAGGGTCTGTCACTACAGTTTCTAATTCTGTTTGTGGACCTTCTGTCTTCATAGTGTCTTGTTCTGTCAACAGTTTACAACCTAAAAAAACAAAAAAGGTAAGGCCCGAGTGGGTTGCGCAGTGGTTAGAACATTGCTCCGCACACCAAAAGGTTTCGGGTTCGATTTCTGGTCAAAGGCACGTACCTGGGTTGCAGGTTCCATCCCCGGCCCCAGGTGGGGATGCATGTGGGAGGCAACCAATCGATGTGTCGCTTTCACAACGATGTTTCTCTCTGTCCCGTCCTCCGTCCCTCCCTTCCCCTCTACCTATAGTCAATGGAGGATTATCCTCGGGTGAGGATTAACAGAACAAAAAAAGTAAGGACACCAGCATTTCTTTTCTTTTTATTTTTTTACAGTTTCTGTGAGCATTTCTGGCATTTTCCCCATCCCCCCTGGATTGGGAGGACCTGCCCTCCGGGGAGTTGGTACCGTCAGGGCTACGCCCTCATTCCCTCGGGTAAAAGGTCCCAGGAATTTTTTGAGAAAAATGGACCCTCAGAAGATGAAGGCCGAGTCAGCAGAGAGAGAAGGGAGAGCCCGTGAAGAGTCCAGGCAGTGAGTCAAAACTCGAACATCCCCCATTGTTTTATTTAGTCCTTTACCCACTCGTGCATGTGTCCACGTGTCTGGCACGCTCAGTGGGCATCTCTGTGTGCTGTGCCCACTACCGGGCTGGGTGCTGAGAGACGTGGCCACTCCCCCACCTGGCACCCCACACCCCGGACAGAGTAACAGTAGAGCGGGCGCAGCCTGTGGGCGCGGGGACCACCCTGGAGGTCACAGCCCGGTCGGGCCGACAAAGGCAACAGTATGCTTGCTTCCACCAGAATAGACATACTTTTCCTTTTCTGCCGAGTCAGTGTCACCCCAAACCTCGGGGGCTGTGGTGGAGCGAGCGCCGGTGGCCCGGGGCCCCAGCCTCAGCGCACAGGCCCTTCAGTGCCGTCATCAGTGTGGTCGGTGTGTTTCATAGCATTTCCATTTCTTCTCTCCTCTGCCCCTCACTCATCTCCTTAGTTTTGTCAGTGACTCTGATCTCAGCAAGCCTTCTCCTTTCCGAGGTGCTGCTCCTAAATCACTGTCCGTTAGCATCGTGCGGGAGGACCGAGTTAATGCAGGCGGTCTCAAGAGCAAGCCTTGCTGTGATCCGCTGCTTCTGTTTGCTGTTGGTCCCCTCATTGACTTACTGGACTTTGGATTTCCGCTCAGTGTGACGCCGCGGTGGGGTGTTGTTATTCACGGGCCGTGGTCGGCAAACTCACTAGTCCACAGAGCCAAATATCAACAGTACAATGATTGAAGTTTCTTTTGAGCCAAATTTTTTTAAACTTAAACTATAGAGGTAGTATGCTTCTTCTTTGTAGCCATGTCAAACAGGGCACCTAAAAAATGTTTCATTTTATAATAACAAAGCCACCAACACAAAATAATGACAATTCTTAAATTGGTGACAAAAATACCTGCAGGATTTGCAGCTGGTTGGAAAAATACAGGTAGCTTTATGCTTCGAGTAGGTACTTTTGTCACCCGCGCACGATTTGCGGACGAGACCATCACTAACCACTGCACAATAAGACTGCTGACCGACTGGCTCACTCAGCTCGTGCAGGAATCGCACGCACCTCCCCTGCACCACGTATCCTGCGGCCGGCCTGTGCCGCGCCTCCCGTTGCCTGACCGACTGACACCCCCTACTTCTTCTAACGCCACTTCTTCAAAATAGACTCCCCCAGGCTGAAAACTGACTTCTGCCCATGGGCCACGGAGTTTCAGTCGCACTGTACGTGCGCGCCTGCTCACGGTATTTTGTGGAAGAGCCACACTCAAGGGGCCAAAGAGCCGCATGTGGCTCGAGAGCCTCGGTTTGCCGACCGCCGTTCAAGGGGATTATAGATGAGCAGACGACGAGAAGATGACCAGGACACGGGATTGGGGGCCCCAGGGCGATCTCAGCAAGGGCAGGAAATGCTCACTGGGGTTGACCTCTCAGAGGCCTCGTGCTTACTCACCTCCTGCTTACTCACCTCCTCCGTCCCCCGCTCCCCCATACCCCCGCCTCCCCCTCCTGTGCAATTGTTTGAGGAGTTCATGGAGGTCTCCAGGCATGTATTAGTTTCCGGTGGCTGCTGTAACAAATTACCACAAAGTGGGCGGCTTAAAACAACAGAAATTTCCTCTCCCAGGCCTGGAGGTCAGGCGTGGAAATCAAGCTGGGCACACCCCTCCGGGCAGGGCAGCCCCGTCCCATCCTGGCTTCTCCGGCCGCTGGGGCCACCTGGCATCCCTGGGCTCCTGGCTGCACCCTCCAACCCCTCCCTCTGTCTTCACATCACCTCTGTGCATCTCTGTCCCTCTCCTGCCTTTAACCTCCTTGTGCCCCAAAGGACAGGACACTTTATAAGGATGGACACTTGTCATTGGATTTAGGGTCCACCCAGGTGATCCAGAAGGACCTCATCTCAAAATTATTTAAAATATATATATATATTTTATTGATTTCAGAGAGGAAGGGAGAGGGAGAGAGAGATGGAAACATCAATGGTGAGAGAGAATCATCGATCCGCTGCCTCCTGCACACCCCCTACTGGGGATCGAGTGTGTAACCCGGGCATGTGCCTTGACTGGGAATCAACCATGACCTCCTGGTTCTTAGGTCGATGCTCAACCACTGAGCCACACCAGCCGGGCTCAAAATTCTTAATCACATCTGTACAGATGCTTGTTCCAAATGCGGTCCCATCCACAGGTCCCAGGGGTTTGCTGTGTCTGTCCTTTGGGGCTGATTTTTATTGGTGCCTAGAACAATGCCTGGCGCACAGTGGGGCCACGTCATGCTGCTGCTGCTGCTGTCTGGTTACTCACACGTTCATTCATTCACCCGCGTGTCCAGGTGCCATGACACAGAAGGGAAGCGGGGTGTGGCCCTGCCCAGGAGGGGGTGCTGGCAGATGTTTCCAGGTATCTGAGGTCTGCTCTGAGCACAGGCACTCAGCTAAGTGTTCGTTCCTGGGCAAACTTACTGTGTTAGCACTTTGGGACGCGGCATTCCTGGTTCCAAGCACCCAACGTACAACTAAACTTAGGAAAAGTCCAGATGACTGTTAACGTGGGAATTGGGTGCGCTCAAAGACAGTCTATGCCGTGAGCATGATTCCGCACGTGTACAATTTTTAGAATGCTTCCCCGCCCGCTTCCTCACCTGGGCCGTGTGTCCCCTTGAAGAGACGATCACAGGACGTGAGCCTGAGGTGCCCGACTCTGTCCTCCTTCTCCCTCCATCATCAGACCTTGACTGGCATCGCTGTGTCCGTGCCCCCTGCGAGGTGCCGAGACTGCCAGCAGGAAGCTCCCTGAGCCTTGGGAGGGCACCCCGGGTGGCACTGGAGCCCATGGGGGGTGTGCCCTGCTTCCCCAGGAGGGGCGAGCTAACTGAGGCCTGAAGGACCAGGAAAGTTGTCTGTTGAAACTGACAGGAAGGGAGGGTGCTGGAGGCACAGAGACCGGCCCCAGGCGGCACCGGCAGGAGAATCTAACATCCCGCCGTCAGGAGGCCCTGGTCTATGATCACAGGGAAATCTCCTCCCACTGCCACGCCTGCCCGTCTCCTTCAGGTCCAGCCCCAGCAGGTCCTGGGGTTCCCAAAGGTGGGGACGGAGTCGGTGAAGAATGAAGGACACGGAGGCAGCATTCAGTCGATCAGCATAGCAAGGTTCTCTTTTTATAGTCCTATTACATCTATATTTATACCATTTGATCCTATAAGCATGCCTCTATAATCACATCATGGTATGTTTTGGGTAACATTCTACAGTTCCTTGTTTCTTATCTGACCTTAGCCCAAAATCCTGTCTCTATCTAGTTCTGTTGATTTTAATCTTGTCTAGGTTAATCTCTGTGTTCCATTACAAGGGCTATTCCAAGGTCACTGCTCTACTGATAAGCTACAAGGAAGTGACTGAAGGAGATTATCCTACCCAGTAAAGGTTATGTCCGCCCAGCCTCGCTTGCCTTCCCTGCGACTGCCCTGTGTCTGTGAGTCTCCAGGGGTATAGGCTTTGGCGCTTTCCCTGGTGGGCAGACCCCTGGGGATGTGGGCCCAACGAGTCCCAAATTTACTGCCAACAGTCTTAGTCCAAGTTCTTCATAAGTAGTACATGGTATTTCTGTAACACTAGGGGGTTTCACTGATTTATTCTCTTCCTTAGTCCTGTTAACCCCTAACCTGGGGAAACAACCTTTCTCGGGGAGGTGGTCCTGTTTAAAACACATAGCGCTAAGAGGGGGAGCAAACCATATTAAGAACAGTACGCCAGGTCCCTTGAAACATAAGCTGTGCAGATGTTTCTTCCCTGCAGCGACTGTGTCAAGCATCAAGGGTGGACCGGCTTCTGGCAGGCTCCCCCATTCATTCGCTGGACTTCTGTATCCCTTCCCCCTCTTCCATCCTGTGTCCAGCTCTCAGTTGGTCCCCCGAGACAGCAGCCTTCTCAGAGCCCCAGACCCCAGGCCAGGGCCCAGCGAGGCAGCCCCTCTGGGGCATTGAAGTGGCTTCTCTGGCCAGCCCGCCGGGCATGTGGCCTCTGTTTGCCTCAGCACCGGCACAGGGTGCGGCAGCAGTAGGTTCTGTGTGTGGTTCGCATGCTAAAGACACACGCACAAGCTTTAGTTATTTCTTTTACCAACTGATCCACTTTTCTTTACGGCGGTTTGCAGTGTCCACCAGATCGTTCCACTGTGACGTTGTTTTGGCCGAACGTTGCACCGCGGTGTTGCCATTGACGTTGGTGGGAAGTAGATGAGGATGTTAGAGCCGTGAGAGGGGGCGCTCCTGCCCAGGGCAGCCCCTGTCCCCCAGCTCCGGCCGCCTCTGGGTGTCTGGGTTCCTCTGGCAGGACAGGGGCACCTGGGGAGGTGGGAGGTCTGGGGGACATCTTCCTGCGTTGGAGGGAGGTCAGAGGTCACAGGTGGCAGCCGTGACAATGCTGAGTCTCAGGCCTGGAGCACCAGGTGGCAGTTCCGAGGGCAGGGAGGGCGGCCGGCTCCAGGGGGCAAGCGGGCGCAAAGCTTCAGGTGCTGGGGTGGGGCGAGGGGTGCATATTAGCACTCATAACGCTCTTCCTCAGGGTGACCCTCAGGGGCTAGTGATGCTCTAGAACAGTGGTTCTCAACCTTCCTAATGCCGCGACCCTTCAATACAGTTCCTCATGTAGTGGCGACCCCCAATTTCATTGTTACAAATTGAACATAATTAAAGCACAGTGATTCATCACAAAAACAATATGTAATTATATATGTGTTTTCCGATGGTCTTAGGTGACCCCTGTGAAAGGGTCGTCCGACCCCCAAAGGGGTCGCGACCCACAGGTTGAGAACCGCTGCTCTAGAACCTCGCTGTGGTCCAAGGGGCCCTCCGTGGTCACAGCCACCTGCTGGGGTGTTGGCAGGAGGCGTGGGGATGTCAGCCCGCGTCTCCTCCCCTGTGGGTGCCTGGCTTGGCACCGGAGCTGGTTTTTCTCGTTTCCTCAGATTAGCTGGAGGGGGTGCTCTCGCCTGCCTCTACCCTTTCCCTCTGCCTCCCTGAGTCTCACTCGGGGCAGTTGTTGGGGGTCCAGTGACCCTAATTCGGGCAGTTGTTGGGGTCCGGTGACCCTGATCAGGGCAGTTGTCGGGGGTCCGGTGACCCTGATCGGTGCAGTTGTCAGGGGTCCGGTGACCCTGATCGGCCACCGTGAGAGACTCAGTGGAAAGTTTTCTGAGCAGGGAAAGTGTGTTCCCAGGAAAGTAGGTATGGATATGAGGTATTTGCCCTCATTTTTCTTTTCTTTTTTAAGATTATAAAGTTAGTAGTAATACTCATAAAAAGCCAAATGGCCCAGAGGTCGGTGAAGTTAATGGGTTGGGCCATTTCTGGTCTGCATCTTCCCCCAACTCCCAGCTCCCTTTGGCGGCCACTGTGAGCCTTGGGCCTGCGTCTGCCCTGGGCGCGGCCACCCAGCTCTCGGGCGGTTTCTGTGGACTCTGCTGGGCCTCAGGGCGACCGGCAAATGCCCCGATTGCGAGGGGCTCCCTTTAGTTCCGGAGCCTCCGGCTCTTCGGATCCTGTCACTCAGTTGCCCCCCAGACGCACTTTGTCTCTGGAGGTCTGGGCTGGACTCACTCGGGGGCGTGGCGCCTCTGCGTGCGCTCTGGCTGGCAGGTCAGGAACGCAGACTGACTGCTCTCCCGAGGGGGCGAGGCCTTTATCCATCTGGGCAGGACAAACATGTGACGGTCCCTGCCCAGGAGGCACCTGCCCCAGGGGAGGCGAGAACTGTCATCCTCTCTCTCCATCGCTTCACTGTGAGCGCGTCCATCCGTCCGAGGGTGAGTTCTGCGGACGGGAACCCCTGGCTGGTGGCTCGCCCAGGCAGGGGGCTGTCCCGGAGGCCCCTCCCAGGGTACTGACCCCGTTCTCACCTGGCCGCCCCACAGGTTGATCGTGTCCCCAACAGTGGCCCTCTGGGCTGAGGGACATGTCCAGTGACTAAAGGTGACTATTTGCCTAGGACAGCGGTTCTCAATCTGTGGGTTGCGACCCCTTTGGGGGTCGAACGACCCTTTCACAGGGGTCACCTAAGACCATCGGAAAACACATATATAATTACATATTGTTTTGGTGATTAATCACTGTGCCTTAATTATGTTCAATTTGTAACAATGAAATCGGGGGTCACCACAACATGAGGAACTGTATTAAAGGGTCGCAGCATTAGGAAGGTTGAGAACCACTGGCCTAGGACTTTAAAAAATACCTTTTCCTTGTATTACAGCCATTTTTCTCAATGGTGGAGTCATTGTCGGTGGTGGGGGCTGTCTGGTGCCTGTGAGGTGGTTAGCAGCCTCCCTGGCCTCTACCCACTGGATACCAGTGGCACCCCGCCTTCATGGTGACACTGCCAAATGGGGGACAAAATCCCCCCGCCTCCCCCCTTCCCCCTCGCCGAGAACCGCTGGCTCAGGGTGCGGGCCAGAGGGGCTTTCTGGGCCGCCGCTCTGCATCATCGCCCTGCCTCTCTGCCCGTCGCGTCCTTTGTTCTTTCTCCGAGAGGCTGAGCTCATCGGCTCATTTGTTTGCGTGACTCACCCGGCGCTAACCACACGCAGCTCCCCACTCTGGGGGATCCCGGATGACTTATCACAGGACTTTGCCGGAACCTCCCCTTCTTCCCAGCTCCTCTGGGTAGAGACTTCCCTAAAGTCCTGCCGGGCAGGCAGAGCTCCTGCTGACGGCTTTCCTGCCAGCGCCTTCGCGGTTCCGCTTTCTGAAGTCGCTGCGCGTTTCTCTCCTGTCACTTTCGGTCTCAGCCCAGTGACTAACTAGTTGGGGATCGGAGGGCCAGGCGGCCTAAAGCTGGCCGTGCTGGGAGGGCTTCTTAGGGCCTGTGAGCCAGTATTGGGGGACAGGAAGGCAGCGGGCCCGCTGCTTGAGAGCCGGGAGGAGGAGGACAGGATGGGCCCATGGGGGTCACACCCCCACCTCTATCCATCAGGTTCCTTGAGCAAGACCCGGCCTGTTTGCTGGTCCCGCTGGGGTGACACAGAGAGCCACTGGCTTTGAGGGGCCTCACGCAGCACAGGAGGGAGGAGGTGGGGTGTCTGAATTCCACCACTGGTCCCCCTGGCTCCTTTCTCTGCCTCCCTGTCCCCGCAGGGAAATGGGCCTGGGTTTCTAGGAGCGGGTGCAGACCTTAGCATCTACCCTGCACTCGGCAACCCGAGATATAGACGAGCCCCGGGTGCCCACGCTCCCCGCAGTGTCATGTCTCCCAGGGGCTCGGTTTCATTGGCTGCCGCTGGAGCCCACGGCCGAGCTTGAGCAGTGGCTGGGATGGCGGGTCCCACCGCAGCCACGTCTGTGACCTTGCCCTCAGACAGCTGGGCGCTCCCAATCTGGTGCTCGATGGGCATCTGGGGCTGGAGAGGGAAGGGAAGGGAAGCCAAGTCGGCCGCCAAGGACCCTCAGTTCCGACGGCAGGCCCCGAGGCGGTGATGCTGCCACCCTGATGCCACCAGCCCCCCAGAATGGCTCGTCAGGACCCTGGTTAACACACCACGCCAGGCCTCCTCCCACAAACCAGAAGCACCCCAGCTGCTCAGGGCTGGGGGCAGGGGGACCGGGGCCTGCGTGTGCTCAGAGCAGCGTTCAGGGCTCCCGGATTCCCTCTGCTCTCCTGTCTTCACCTGCACCCGCCCGGCCTGGCAGAGCTCTGCGCCTTCCGGATTCCAGGTCCGCAGTAGCGGGTCTGTTGATGGCTGCAGAAAAGCACTTTCCCAAAATAGCCGCCCCGAGGGGAAGGGCAGCCCTGGAATTTGACCCTGATGGTCACCCTGGCGGCCTCGCCTGGGCCCCTGGGCCCGCCCAGCCCCACCTGACTGTCACCGGCACTGAGGGACTGCTGGCGTGTGGGGCCGGGTTTTTCCTCTCCTCCCCACCCTCTCCCTCTTCCCGTTTGTTCTTTCTCTTCAGCTTTTAAGTTTAGAGTCCAGATGACTCAGGAGAGATGTCCCAGCGCCTGATTGGCCGGGGGCAGGTCACAGGATGGGAGCGGAGAGGAGAGAGGAACCCACGTGCCATGTGCGGGGCAGGGACCTCCGCTGGTGAACACACACCTGTGAGGGGCCAGCGCTGGCCCCAGCCCTGCCCTGGCAGCCGCGCCAGGCCCGGAGGCGACAGCAAGCCCGACGAGTCGGACAGGTGGGGCCGGCCACGGCCACGGGGCCACAGCTGAACGTCCTGTCTCTGCCCTCTCGCAGCCCACGAAGCAGGTAAAACACCTTCTCATTTTTTCTGCTGGTTTAGTTCGCCGTCACCCTGAGGGAAAGGCCTTGGGAATTAGTGGGGAAAATCATGAATTTGTTTGGCCGGGATTTACTGGGGTTTTGCATAGGAAATTTGGCCTTGATGTTAGAAAAGCGCAAAACATCGTTGCCTGGCCCTTGGTTCTGAAAAGCAGGTATTTTTTACCGAGCTGTACATTTTCAGTGGCCGGCGGGAAAGGCAAGTCCGGAAGGAGTGAGAGTATTGGTAATGCTGCTGGTTGGGGTGGGGTGGGGGCTCAGCTTTATCCGGGGCACCCTCAGTCCCTACGCAGAGAAACGGGATTGCTGGGCCTCTTCCGAAACTCAAATCCACGTGACAGCCCGGGGGCTGGGTTTTACGTGGCACCGAGGCTCTGAAATCGCCTCTCCTGGTGAGAAGACTCCGCTTGCAAAGGCCGGGCTGTAGCATTTCACTCCTACTGTCCAGCCGGTGAACGCCCCTTCCCCACCCCCTGTCTCCCAGGGATCTTCGGGGGGAGGGGGGTTGCACAGGAAGGGAGGGAGCGCGGGCCTGAGGAATAGACCCAGGATCCCCGACTGAAACAGGGAGGGTCCTCTTTGACGTCCTTGGAAACATCTTTTCCGCCTTCCTCTGCGCAGTGGCTCTCCTATGGCCTCCATGGCGGGTAGTCGCCCAGATCTCCCGGGGAGTGCAGCCGGCCTGAATTCCTCCCGCACGTTGCACTTCGCAGGGGGCGGGCCCGGAGGCTGTAAACTTTTATGACAGTCGTTTTTTGTTAAGTGGTTTTCTGTGCCCGAATTGCCTAGATGATGGATATATCAGTTAGGGTTCCTTCCTCTATGAGTAGAAGAAAACTCCATTCAAAGTAATTTCAATCATTAAAACATTAAAAAATGTATAACATATGCCTTAGCTGGTAGCTCAGTGGTTAGAGCGCCGGCCTGCAGACTAAAGGATCCGGGGTTCGATTCCGGTCTAGGGCAATGTACCTCGGTTGCAGGCTCGATCCCCGGCCCGGGCCGGGGCATGTGCGGGAGGCCACCAGTCCTGGTGTCTCTCGAATTGATGTTTCTGTCTGTCTATCTCTCCCCCTCCGGTCCATTCTCTCTCTAAAAAAAAATATTCAATGGAAAAATATATCCTCAGGTGAGGATTAACGAAAACAAACACTGATTTATAAAATATAAGCCCAGAGGCCAGGCGGCTCCTGGTGGGCACCTCCAGGGGCGCGGCCATGTGGGGTCGGATTCTCTCACATCTGCGCTGCGCCCTCCGAGCACTGGCTTCAGCCCGGCCAGCTCCCCCCCTGGGGTCTCTCCTGAGTGAGGAAACCTCCCAGTCCCCTGCTGGCTCCCCACACGTCTCATTGGCCGGAACTAGGCCTCGTGCCCAGCCCAACCCATCGGTGGCAGGAGACGGGATCGTCGTGGTGGAATTCCTGAGACACCTGACTAGGGAGCCGGGAAGCCTTACCTGCACCCAGCCATGGCCTGTGAGGAGAAGAGGGTGTGCATTTGGGACAGGCGACCAACAGTATCTGCTGCATCAGAAAATGTAAACCCACTCCGATTTCTAACTGATTTGGGGTAATGCAGTCACTCTTGCTCCTAAAACACATGTATGTTATACTCAATTCTTTTTTTAAAAAATATTTTTTTATTGATTTCAAAGAGGAAGGGAGAGATAGAAAAATCAATGATGACAGAGATTCATCCACAGGCTGCCTCCTTCAGGCTCCCCACTGGGGTTCGAGCCCACAAACCGAGCATGTACCCTGACCAGGAATCGAACCGTGACCTTCTCGTTCATAGGTCAACGCCCAACCACTCAGCCACACCGGCCGGGCTAGCTCGTAAAGCGTAAGCGCCAGGAACTGAAAACTCCCCCAGTCAAGGTGACTTCTGGTTTCCTTGCCTTCCCCCAGTTCCCTAGACCAGCAGCACCAACCCCGCAGCAAGACGTGTGGGGCCTGGGGCTCGGGGGCCCTGTGAGAAGTGAAGGCAAAGTCAGGCCCCGCCCTGAGCTCGGGCCTTGAAGCACCCGTGTTCCTGCAGCGGGCGCTTGCCGGTCAGGGCTGGACCAGGGGCCCCTCGGTCAGAGGAGCGTTCATGTAAACCCAGCCTTCACTCTGACCCCGGGTTGTGACTTCCTCGGAAAGTCTGACTCTGTGTGTTTTGTGGGTGGGCCTCACCTGGTCAGGTGAAGGCCTTTAGGAGCAGAACTGGGGTTTCTCTGGGGAAGAAGGGACTCCGCCAGTGGACTCAGTGTGGCTGCCCGAGAGGCGCCCGCCTGCCCGGCTGCCCTCCAGCCCCGGGTCACGTAAGCCATTTCCTTGAAATGAATCTTTTCATCTCCACCTCCTTCCGCTGTTTCTCCAGGAGAACTCTGACTGATGCACTCTCTAAACCAGTGATGGTGAACCTATGACATGCATGTCAGAGGTGACACGCCAACTCATTTTTTTGGTTGATTTTTCTTTGTGAAATGGCATTTAAATATATAAAACAAATATCAAAAATATAAATCTTTGTTTTACTATGGTTGCAAAGATCAAAAAATTTCTATATGTGACACGGCACCAGAGTTGAGTTAGGGTTTTTCAAAATGCTGACACGCCGAGCTCAAAAGGTTCGCCATCACTGCTCTAAATGGTGCTCAGCGTGGGGGGGGGGGGGGGTGTTGTGTTTTATTCTGCTGCTGACTTTTCATGTGGACACGTGGACATTTTCTCCCCTTTTCTCTTCCAGGGAAGTGCTGGTTGCGTTTCTCCTTGTCGGCTAGTGGTGGGCCAGCCCTGTTGGGGTCCGTCGCCGGTCTCCGCTTTCTCCCCGTCCTCTCTTTCCTCCCCAGATTCCCTTCTTCTCCGCAGGGCCAGCTGTGAGTGTTTCTTTGGCAGTGTCTTAGCTGGTTGTTGTGAGTCATAATGAAGGAAGCAATCAGCAAGTATACTGCCCTAGAAATGCTGCACCTTGTGGGCTCGAGAGGAGAGACCAGCGCGAGGCGCCGGCATGTTAGAAACGTGGCTCGCCATGTTGGTTGGTGAGGGGCGCTGGGGGACCAGCTTGGGGACCAGCTCTGGGGGCCCTGGAGCAGCCGGCTCAGGGTGCTGAAGGAAGAAGGCAGCGTGCTAGGGAGGGCTCCTGGCTGGGGGAGGGCCCCTGGCTGGGGGAGGGCTCCTGGCTGGGGGAGGGCCCCTGGCTGGGGGAGGGCTCCTGGCTGGGGGAGGGCTCCTGGCTGGGGGAGGGCCCCTGGCTGGGGGAGGGCCCCTGGCTGGGGGAGGGCTCCTGGCTGGGGGAGGGCTCCTGGCTGGGGGAGGTTGGTACAGGGATGACAGTAGCCAGTGTTTATGGAGCAATTAGTATGTAGGGAGCCCTGTTCTCCACATTCTAAACACATTGCCTCGTGAGCAAGAGTCTGTTGTTCCATCTTACACAGAGAACCATGCAGTGGGCAACAGTAGGTAAGGATGCTGTTGGTAGGAGGGGGGCCAGGATTTGAACCCAAGCAGTCAAGCTCGAGACTCTGCACTTTGACCACCGGCTTGTGTCCTTGGGGATGGGCGGAGGGCAGCGGCACTCCCCTGGGGACCTGCTTGGCAGTGACCTGACCGTGAACATGCACCCATTCGCACCCACTCTCCCTCCAGACACATTCCGAAAGCAGTCTTTGTGGAGAATGTGCCTGTAGGCACTGCCGATGTATCCACCTGGGAGGCCCAGGATGACCGGGGGTGAGAGGACAGTTCAGTTCTCAGGGTCCCGCCAGAGGCAAGCTCCCGCTCCAGAGAGCTGAGGCCATGGCCTTGGGCACTGGACCCAACCGCCAGGGGATAGAGAATGAAGGCATGGAGGCCCCTCCAGGTCTTGGAGCACCGGGCACACCCAGGGCCTCCAGTGAGCCAGGGGCAGCCCGCCAGTGGGCCCTGTGCCTCGACAGCTCCCCCACCCGCCTCGGCCCCTGCCTTCCTCCCACTGGTGCCCTTGAGCTCTGTGGCCCTGAGCCCGGGGTCCTCCGGTCTCCAATCCAGCGCGTACAGAAATTCGCCCAAGTCCGGGAGGCGAGGCTGGGCGTCCGTGGCTTCTCCTCCAACCCGATGACTAAATCAAACCTCCGGGGTCTGTGAGATGATGGACCGCCTGCGCCTCTGACACCAGCCAAGGCAGCACCTGCCCTGACCCCCAGCTCCCACACGCCCCCCGCTGCTTCCTGCCCAGCCCTGCCCACCTGATGGACCCCACCACCTGCTCTGTCGGGTCTGTCTCACGGCCTCCTCTTGCTGATGGGGAGGAGCCTGTTTCTATTCTGACACCGTGTGAAAGTCGGAAGGCCCCTGCGAGAGGTTTTCTGGGATTCACTTGACACACTCCGATGACAGGCTTCCTGCGGGGATTATTCTATTTCTCCTCAACGCTCAGAGGGCCTGCCTCACACATTGGACGGGCCACGCCCAGGCCCACTTGGCCACAGATTCCTCTGGGCTCCCCAGCCTCGGAGCGGAGCGGAGCCGGCGGGTGTGGGCTGAAGTGGGGCCGTGGAATGCCTGGAATGCCGGCTGCAGTGACAGACGCTCGGATCCCGGGTCCCTCGCAGGAGCTCTGACCGGGGCGGCGTTTGGGATCCTTCCTGAGCCAAAGTCTTCGCATTTCCCCAGCTCCAGGCAGAAGTAAAGCGTGTCTGCCTTCTCCCAACCACTGACTGATTCGGGGTCCTGAACTTTTACACGAAAGGGTTCTGACCTCAATAACCCACTTCTCTGAGTTCGGTAAACCATTCGCAAGCAGCCGCCTTCCTCTCCCACTTTGCTTTTGTTTGTGCCACAGCGACAAGAAAAACGGTCCTTCTCGGATGGAGCTCACCTGCAGGCGCTCCTGGGTAGTAAGTAAGGGCGGGAGCAGCAGCCTGGGCTTCCGTCCACGGCTCTGATCAAGCAGGTGTCTTGGTGGCAATTTAATTTACTGCCGCCGCCTTTAGAACAGACGTATAGGGCTTGTGGCTCTGTGTCTGCCTGGCAGGAGGAATGTGCTTGGGCCTCCATCTAGCTCTTTATCCTTCTAGGTCCAGGAGGCACGAAAAGCCACCTTGGCCGCATGGGAGTGAGTTTAGATAGAAAAGGGATTGAGACAGAGAGGGGCTACCCCTTCGTCCCCAACCCCCCCCGCCCTACTCCTCCACCCCTGGCTCCCACACAGGCCATGACTTTGGAAGGTCAGGGTCCAGCACCTTGAGGATGTCCATGCGCCTGGCAGAGTGCACGTCTGCTTTCAGGGCTGCAGGGCCGACTGTGGTCGACAGCTGATGGGCTGGACAGAGGGGTCAAGAATTTCATAGAGTGACTTGAGTTAGAGGCACATTTTATGTTCTGAGGAAAAGTATTTGATCTGGATTGTGAGACAAAGTGGGCTTTTAAAGTGTTTGATTAAATAGATATGTGCATATATAGATATAGATAGATAGATGGGTAGATGGATAGATAGATAGATAGATAGATATTTAACAAGCTCTGTGGATTATCCTATCAATTTCCTGGTTTCGTCATTGTTCTGTAGTTTCACAAGAGGTAACCACCAGGGGAAACTGGGTGAAGGATACATGGGATCTCCCTGTACATCTTCTTCTTTTTTAATTTCCTGTAAATCTATTATTTCAAAGTAAAAAGTTAGAGCCTATCTATTTCTATTTGATTAGATGCTGTGTGGTATCCTGGAACAGAAAAAGGACATGAGTAGGAAAAAAAGGTAGAATCCAAAAGAGATCTTTAAAGGTAACATGTCAGTGCTAATTTCTTAGTATTCACAAATGTGCCATGGCCGTGTCCAATGTTACCATTAAAAGAAACTGGGGGAAGGATGTGAGGGAGCCTGTACTGTCCTTTACAACTTTCCTGTGAATCTAAAATTATTCCAAAATAAAAAGGTTAGAAAAACAGAAGTCTGTGTGTGTCTGTGTGTCAAATTCAGGTGCCCACGGGAATACCCAGTGTGGGGTACGGTAAGGAAGGGAAACTGACTTCGTGCAATCAGCTGGAAGGAGCGAGGCCTCGCTGTGAAGACACTGCTGCAGAACACTCTGCAGTGCTACAGCGCGGCTGGCGTGGAAATGGCACCCCACGGGGCTGCCCAGGACCACCCCCCCTCAGCTAGGCAGCCCCCCAGTGGCCTGCTCTGCCCTTGGCCTCTGGTGCTGGCAGTGAGACATTGGGGAAATGCCCTATGGGACTACAGGAGAGCTGGCTTATATAAACAGAAGTCCCGACCGCTGGTTTCTGATTGGCCAGAGCTGCACAGCTCTGATTGGATGGAGAAAGCCTCAGTCCTATTGGTTGAAATAGGACTCCAGGGACTCCTTTATAAGCACTGGCTCAGAGGGCAGAAACAGTGCAGGGAGGGTAGCGGAGCGTTCCCCAGTTCCCCATGAAGTGCAGTTTGCCTGGGAGCCCCCTGTGCAGAAATGGCTGCTAGGCTGTTTTTATTTTGTTTTGTTTTGTTTTTCTTTTCTGAACCCACTTAGGCACAAGGAGCCCTTCTTAGTAGGTGTCCTTTCCCCACCTCAGGGTTCACAGTATCTATATATACATACTGTGAACCGTTCGACCGCCCAACCGGTAACTATGATGCGCACTGACCACCAGGAGGCAGATGCTCAATGCAGGAGCTGCCGAGCTGCGGTGACTTAGCAGCTGTGGTTCTCAGGTGACACACCCGGAACCAGAGAGGAAGAAGCCCGATTCTAGGGTGCATCACCTGAGAACCACCCTCTCGTAATCCGGGACCCCTCAGGGGATGTCAGAGAACTAGTTTCGGCCTGATCCCTGCAGGCCAGGCCAAGAGACCCCACCAGTGCACAAATTTGTGCACTGGGCATCTAGTATATATATAATTGTGCTCCCTTGTCTGGCTGTATGGCCAGAAGGAACCCTACAGAGCTTTTAAAACCCAATAGGAGCCCTGAATCCTTTCCTCTGACATTAGGGAGAGTTCACTGTGATAGAATCCCATTTTCCAGACCAGAAACTGAGGTACAGACAGGAACTGAGGAAATTAGATTGTGATTTCCTGGAATATTTAAACTCAAATTCTTTTCTGTTTTCTAAGCTTGTGCTTGCAAACATACAAAATAATCTGTAAACTGTAGCTGTTATACATTTAAAGGGGGGTGTTATGGAAATGACCTTTGCCACTCTTCTGGGCTGTCCCCAGGACCAGTGGCTAAAGTGGGTGGGGAATCCAGTCAAAATGAAAATACCGAGTCAGCACCTGGTCTGTGCCTTGCAGTGAGGGTGCGTCCAGGATGCCCGAGGACTAGTGGGCACCAGGAGGTTTTGCTCCTCAGAGCACCTGCCTGGACCTTGGGGGAACCCCTCACCCCACCAGATGCAGTCCAGAGGCCCACCCCAGTGACCTCATCTTTATGATCTTAAAGACCCTATTTCCAAATACAGTCACATTTTGAGTAACTGCGGTGTTACTGCTTCAACATATGAATGGGGAGGGGGGCGTGGCATGGACACAATTCAGCCATTCACAGGGACTTTTCTGGACACTTCCAAAATCGAGGGTTAATAGCTTAACACTATCTCCCCAGTCTGAAAAGCCAGGAAATCGTCGACTCCAGGTTTGTTCTCTGTCCACAGGAAGAGGCACCATGAAACTGGGCCGCCAGCAGAATGTGGCTGTGGGTGGTTGCTCAAGGGCGTGAGGCGAGGGTTACTTCATACCGGCTTTCAGAGCGACACAGGAAGAGTGACTGTACCGAGGACAGGAGCCAGCTGCTCCCAAGTCCTGTGGAGCCAGAGCAAGAGGAAATGAGTATGAACAGAAGATTGGTGTCAGAGATGGGAAAAGACCTTCAGGTCAGCAGGGGTAGGCAGGGTCAAGGTCTTGAGAGCCAGGAGTAGTAATGTCTGGAGACCCATACTCGGTCACCTGGGGTGTCCAGGAGTCCGTGCTAGGTTCATAATAAGCCTTGACACTCAATCCCACCCCCCCTTGGGGGCGGTGCCAGGCATCTGTGTTCTTATAGAGTCCCCCAGGCAGGGCGTGGTAACACAAGGTTAGTCGTGTGCCATAGTTATTGAAGCTGCCTGGTGGGTTCGTGTGCTTTTTCAGTACAAAAAGTTTAAGAAGAGAGAGATGGAGAAAAGGGAAAAGCTCCCGGGAAGTTCTGATGCCAACCCTGGTTAGGACACAGATGGGAGGAGGAGACCAGAACCTGCCCCTGGGCTTCCTCTGACCTGGGAGGAGCAGCGCCTCCTGGTGGTGAATGGTGAGCACTGCACCGCACTGTGTGTGACCCGGGGTCCAGGTGTGACCCTGAGACCAGGACAGCTTGTGCCCCTGGGATGGCCGTAGAGGCGAAAGCGAGGCAAGCCCTGAGAGCAGGCTCCTCACCTTGGTTATACCACGGGCCCCTCTGCCATCTAGCCATGCCTGTGACCCAAAGGATAAAGGCAAATTTACAAAGTGGCATAATCCTATCTAATAAAAGAGTGATATGCAAATTAACCATCACACCCTCACTCTGTCAGTCCATCACAAAGATGGCGGCAGCCATGGAGCTGGAGCTTGCAGGAGGCTTAGGTTGCCCCCGGCAATGGAGGAAGCCAAGCTTCCCCCCTGCCCTGGCTGGCCCTGAGCTCCACTCAAGGCTACAAAGTTTCAATTATAGAAGATAAATAAATCCCAGATACCTGTTTCCAGCCATCATGGCCTCTGCTCAAGGAGGAACTGGGAACATGGGTTGCCGGGGGCAACCCAGGCTTCAATCTGGACCGAGGCTACAAAGTTTCAATTATAGAAGTTAAATAAATCACAGATACCTGCTTTCAGCCCGCAACCGTGGCCAGCCTGAAAACAGCCATCAGCTTCTCACCCAGGCTGGCCAGGCACCCCAGTAGGGCCCCCCACCCTGAAGGGGGTGTGACTAGCCTGCAAACAGCCATCAGCTCCTCACCCAGGCTGGCCAGGCACCCCAGTGGGACCCCCACCCTGATCTGGGACACCCTTCAGGGCAAACCAGCCGGCCCCCACCCATGCACCAGGCCTCTATCCTTATAATAAAAGGGTAATATGCAAATTGACCCTAACACCAGAACGACTGGGAATGACTGGTCACTATGACACACACTGACACCAGAGGCAGACGCTCAATGCAGGAGATGCCCCCTGGTGGTCAGTGCGCTCTCACAGGGGGAGCTCTGCTCAGCCACAAGCCAGGCTGATGGCTGCCAGCACAGCGGTGGTAGTGGCAGGAGCCTCTCCTGCCTCCTCAGCAGCACTAAGGATGTCCGACTGCAGCTTAGGCCTGCTCCCTGCTGGCAAGTGGACATCCCCCGAGGGCTGCCGGACTGCCAGAGGGATGTCTGACTGCCAGCTTAGGCCCGATCCCCCAGGGAGTGGGCCTAAGCCAGCAGGTGGACATCCCCTGAGGGGTCCCAGACTGCAAGAGGGCACAGGCCGGGCTGAGGGACCCCCCCCCCCAACAAGTGCACACATTTTTGTGTACCGGGCCCTCTAGTCTAATATATAAAAAGCTAGTGACCAGTTGCTATGATGCCCACTGTGGCCAGCAAACTGCCCAATCAGGGGGTGGAGCTGGCCAGCCAACCCCCCGTGGCCCCGATAGGGACCGAGCTGGCCAGACCCCACCCATGCACGAATTCGTGCACTGGGCCTCTAGTTATAGTATAACGTAATGATCAAAATAGTTGATAAAAGCACATTTGTACATGTGCCCCTATTAGCACATTATGTAAGATCCGGTGGCAGCTCGTCTTATGACAACTATAGAAGTAGTGATTGATGAGCATGAATGGCATTTTGAGAAATCTGAATCATGATATGAAAATATCTGTGATTTCTATTGTTGACAGAATCAGGTATACTGCTGAAAACCCTCCAGGGCCCATTGCTCACCTCGGTCAAGGAGATGCTAGATTCCTGTGGGAAGTCGGTGAGAATAGATGCACCTAGTTGCCTTCTAGGTGTGTGGCCCACAGGTAAGAACCTGCCTTAGAGAGGCAGTCAGGGGCCACGGTGCTCCCCTCACCAGGGCCCAGGTGGCTGTTGTCTGGCTGCTTCATATCCCCATCATTTGTCGCACAAACATTGATCGAGGGCCTGCTGTGTAGACCAGGTCCCTGCCCTTCCCAGGGGTGCATCCCACAGAGAGACAGATGATAAACTATACATGGAACAGCCCCGCCAGCATGGCTCAGTGGGTGAGCGTCAACTTATGAACCAGGAGGTCACAGTTTGATTCCCAGTCAGGGCACATGCCTAGGTTGCGGGCTCCATCCCCAGTGCAGAAGGTAGCCGATCAATTATTCCCTCTCATCATTGATGTTTCTATCTCTCTCTCTCCCTTCCTCTCTGAAATCAATACAAATATATTTTAGAAAACAACAACACAATACACAGAACAGATTCCACATGCTTAGAATTTCAGTCACATGTTCCTATGGAGCATATTATATAACATAACATATAACATATAACGTTTCCTGTATAACTGATACATAATTCTTCTCAGTGAAAGTTTCAATCCCATTTGCTTTAAAGTCAGGGTTTGCCACCTTGTCTAGCCCATGGTCCCTTTTCATTAGGCAAGAGAGATCTCACCTCCTCTGACAAATTCCCAAGGGCTCCTGGGAAGGCAGGGTGCTCATGCCTCGCCAACCCCTATTAAGAATCACTGCTTATTCATAACAGCGTTATTCACAAGAGTCAAAGGTGGAAACAACCCAGGTGTCCGTCAACAGGTGCGTGGACACACACACACCCATGCAAAGGAATGTCATTTGGCCATCACAGGAATGAAGAACCCATAGACGCTGCCACGTGGATGCACCTCAAGACATTGTGGGAAGTGGGAGAAGCCAGACACCAAATGCCACCTGCTGTCTGATTCCACGAATGTGGAACGTCCAGAACAGGCAGATCCACTGAGAGAGAAAGCAGGTGAGCGGCTGCCAGAGGCTGGGAGGAGAGGCGATGGGAGTTATTGCGTCAGGGGTACAGAGTGTCTGTTTGAGGTGATGAAAAGGTTATGGAAATAGTGCTGAGGGTTACACAACCTTGTGAATACCACTGCATTATCTACTTTAAAATGGTTGAAATGACAATTGTTTATACTGTAGACATTTTACCAGCGTTTACAAACTAGAGGCACTTTTTAGAGCAGTGGTTCTCAACCTTCTGGCCCTTTCAATACAGTTCCTCCTGTTGTGACCCAACCATAAAATTATATTCGTTGCTACCTCATAACTGTCATGTTGCTACTGTGATGAATCGTAATGTAAATATCTGATATGCAGGATGGTCTTAGGCGACCCCTGTGAAAGGGTCGTTCGACCGCCAAAGGGTCGCAACCCACAGGTTGAGAACCAGTTTTAGAGACATCTTTCTGGCTGGAGACACTGACTCCGCCCCACCCCTGGTCACCGCAGTGCCCTGGGCTCCCCAC
This sequence comes from Myotis pilosus, assembly GCA_036010255.1. Lineage (NCBI taxonomy): Eukaryota > Metazoa > Chordata > Mammalia > Chiroptera > Vespertilionidae > Myotis > Myotis pilosus. The sequence goes on from JASKON010000010.1 coordinate 75,272,574, forward strand.
ACTGGGCTCTGGGAGCTCTCAGTCCCGTGACTTAGACACGATCTGTAAGCTGATTGCCTCCGAATTCCTGTCTCCAGATAGGATCTCCGCAGAAGTCCAGGCTGACCCCTGGGCTGGTCCAATAGGAATCTTGCCGGGAGCCGGTCCATCCTTGCTGCTTGACACAGTCACTGCAGGAAAGAAACATCTGCACAGCATATGTTTCAAGGGACCTGGCGTATATAGCATACTGTTCTTAATATGTTTGCTCCCCTTAGCGCTGTGTGTTTTAACCAAGGTCACCTCTCCGAGAAAGGTTGTTTCCCCAGGTAGGAATTTTTCCCTGAAGTCAGGGAGGGGATGCCTCTCCTAGAAAGGTTGTTTCCCCAGGTAGGGATTTTTCCCTGAAGTCAGGGAGGGGATGAAACTCCTTAACTAAGTACCAGGCGGGTAGTTAATCACTTTAACTACAAACAATCATGCTTAAGCTACATAATCTTTTCTCCCTGGAATGGAGATAAGAAACACCCTAACCTTTGTAATAGAAATTGACAGGATTAAAATCAACTGGTATAAATACGGATGTAACAAGACAATAAACGGCAGAACTTCTCTGGAGATCCAGACCAGAACTTGGCTGGAGATCCTGGCTAGGCTGCTGATCAACTGAACGCTGTCTCCGTGTCATTTCCTTCTTCGCCGACTCCGTCCACACCTTTGGGAACCCCTGGACCCGCTGGGGTTGGACCCCAGCATCTGGCGCCCGAACAGGATTCCTTAGGTAAGTCCCCCGTACTTGGGTCGGATAGGACTGCACCGTAGGGTGCTTCAGTACCCCCTATAGAGGATAAGTAGGGTAAGAAGGTAGTTAGTACAGAACTTAGATTGACAAGATGGGTCATACTGAGTCTAAAGAAAAAACACTCTGTATTAATCTTTTAACGCATATGCTTGCTAGCAGAGGAGTTAAGGTTACTCCCAGTCAGACAGAAAGTTTTATACAAGACGTATGTGAATGGCTTCCTGAGGATGGAACTGTTAATTTAGAAACTTGGACTGAAGTAGGAAAGCAATTAAGAACTATTACAGCTACCATGGATCTGAGAAGGTCCCGCCAAATGTCTTTTCCCTCTGGAATTCAATCTGTGACACCTTGGCACCAGAGGCAAAAACGGTTGAACTTTCTCAAAATTTAAATAGTCCCTCGGCTCCACCCAGAGAGGATACATCATCATTGTCTTCAGCTCAATCTAAAAGCAATTTAGCTATGCCTACTGATGGGGAGGAGAATAAATATCATAAACATGACCATTGGTCCTTTCCAGTCAGTAGAGAGGAGAGTGGCCCTCCCATTCAAAACAGGCTCCCCAAATTAGAAAGGAAGCCTAAACCAGGTCCTGTGGCTCCTATGAACTCCATGTCTAAATTTCAAAGGCGATAAGAGAAGCTGAAGCTAATGGAGATCTTGAATTCTCACTCTGCTTCCCAGTTACATATGAGAATGAGTTTGGTGGGAATAGAAACCCCACCTTGGAGCCTATACCTTACAAAGTACTTAAGAATTAAAATTGGCCTGCTCTGAATATGGACCTCTAGCTCCTTACACACAAACCTTGGTAGAAACCCTAGCCAGCAAATGGATGACTCCTTATGATTGATCACAGGTTTGTAAATCCTGTCTCTGAGGAGCGCAGTACTTAAGATGGAAAACTGAATATGATGATCTTGCTAAGAAAGCTGTAGCCACTAGCGAAAAAACCAGAAAAGGAACCAACCCTAGACATGATATTAGGAGAAGGTGATTTTAACACGGCTGAGGAGCAAATGAAGATGCCCACAGAGGCACTTACCAAAGTAACCAGTTGTGCAGTAAGTGCCTGGAAATCCCTACCTTATACAGCAGGAAAAACAACCACCCTTACAGAGATTAAACAGAAGGTCGAGGAACCATATCAGGATTTCCTTTCTCGCCTCATGCAGGCAGTCAAGAGAGTAATCAATAACAAAGAGGCAGCTGATATCCTAATCAAACAACTGGCTTTTGAAAATGCTAATAATACCTGTCAGGCTTTATTAAGGCCGATTAGCAGAACAGGAACTATAAACGATTTTATAAAACAGTGTGCTGATGTAAGTCCAGCATTTAGACAGGGGGTAGCTATAGCAGCAGCTCTCAAAGGGAGACATACCCTCAATATGTACAGAGGTATAGCACAACCCAGCAATAATACAGGTAATAAAAGAAATATGAACTGCTACTCTTGTGGCTTATCTGGGCACTTTAGCAGAGAATGCCCAAATAAAAATAATAATACTCAGGCCAGATGGCAAGCTCCTCGACAGCCTGGAAATACATTAGGGAATAATATTAATCCTCCAAAAACCGTTTGTCCCCGATGTCAGAAAGGATTCCATTGGGCAAAGGAATGTAGATCAAAATACCATAAAAATGGTCGGCCTTTAAACTCTACAAATAGCTCCCAAGGAGGTTATATCCATCACCTCAATTGGGAAACTTGAGAAGGAGCCAGCCCCAGGCCCCTGCAATAATAGGGGCATCAACCTTCAACCCCTTTGCAAATTTCAATCAGTCAGTGACCTCTTCAGGGCAACCCAGGCAGTGCAGGATTGGACCTCCACTCAACCACCCATGCAATACTAACCCCAGACTCGCCAGTAGCAGCCATTCCTACAGGAGTGTCTGGGCCGCTGCCTGAGGGAACTGTGGGTTTAATATTAGGACGGAGCTCCACCTCGTTACAGGGGATCTTAGTCATCCCAGGAGTTGTTGATGCAGACTACACAGGAGAAATACAGATTTTACTTTCCCCACCCACCACAACTATACAGATTCAGCCCAACCAGAGAATTGCCCAATTACTCCTGTTACCAATACATAAAATAGGGACAGCTGTTACCCAGAAAGCTAGAGGGGCCGGAGGCTTTGGATCTAGTGATGCAGCATTTTGGATACAAGAAATCCATGCTACTAGACCTACAAAAAATTTTACAAATTCAGGGAAAACCAATTGAAGGTCTATTGGATACAGGAGCAGATGTTTCCTGCATAGCAGAGAAGGATTGGCCCTCTTCATGGCCCACGCACACCACCTCCACTTCCCTAGTAGGACTAGGCAAGGCATCTAATGTAAAAAAGAGTTCTCAGATTCTAACTTGGGCTGATGAAGATCAACATTCAGGAACATTCTGTCCCTATGTAATTACGACTATCCCCTTTACATTATGGGGAAGAGATATCTTGTCTCAAATGGGAGTTCTATTATATAGCCCCAGCGGTGTTTGATTTACTCCTGTTACAAAATATTACAAGAAAATGAGTTTAAGTATTCCTCTCCTCATCATGTTCTACAACATACTCTATTTGTAATTAATATACTAAATGTAGATTCTGAGGGAAATTCCCCGATGTACAGGCATTGGAACCCTGATCTAACTAAACCTAAAGCCCTCGTCAAATGGAGAGACTTGCTTACAGGAACCTGGAAGGGACCTGATGTACTTTTAACCCGGGGGAGAGGATATGCTTGTATATTTCCACAGGGCCGCAGGCTCACCTGTGTGGATTCCAGACCGTCTAGTCCGAGCCTTATGTCTCCCCGCCCTCCATCTCTGCCTCACCATAGCACACCTGACCAGTGCCCGTCTGCAGCAGATGTGCAGCCCTGAGCTGGAACAATCTGTCCATTGGGAGGATGACATGTGCCTCCTTTTTGTCTTTCCACATGCCCAGCTTTGCCCTACATCTCCTTTCCTTTTTCCTTTTTTTAAAATCTAACTACTCTTTTGCTGGTTCTTTGGCCTTTCTCCTTCTTTCCTGAACACAGCCTTTTCTAGAATCTCCCTACCCTACTGTTCCAGGAAGGGCACCTCCCTTTTATGCCGTGACTCCCTAGTATGGGGTGTTTGGTATATGCCCCATACATGGAGTTGTTTGTGCCAAGAGCCTGACATCCTGGGCTGAGAAAGCCCTGTTCCGGGACTCTCCTTTGTCCTGTATTAGCCCCTCTTACCCTTGTGCCAAGAGGGACCCTCTTCTTACAATCCAATTGCCCATAGCTGTTGCCTGAGCTCTCTGTTCATGCTGAGGTTGAAGCCTCATGGTGGCTGGTACCATGGATCTATCTCTGGCCCAATGGCGTAAGCTGGGCCCTCTCTAGAAGAAGAAACCTGAGTTCCCTGATCAATGCCAGAGCCCTGCCAGCAGGCGAGGAATCCAAAGGCAGTTGCTGGGCATGGAGGCCAGAGGGACATAGGCTATCAAGGAGACAAAACTGAACCTCCACATCACCCTACTTGGCCCAGAGATGGCTGGTAGTCAACGACGGGTAAGACTCCTGAGGTGGGGCAACCTAAGACAGGCACAGTCGGGGCCAGTAGGAGAAAACTTGGGGTGCAACAAAGGTGGGGCACAGACCCCCCTCCCCAATGGTGCAGGGGCTTGAACACTCACCCCTTCTGAGGAAGGTCTCCTGTCCCCATGGCTGCTTCCCGCTTCCCATGCCCAGCTCAGATTGGGACCCAGGTAAAGACAGAGACTGGCTGACAGCTGCCCTCTCACTGCAACAGGACTTGTTTCCCATTTCTACCTGGGACCACAGGGAAAGGGGAAGCTGAAGGAAAGGGCTGTGTCAGGATGCTGCCTTCTTCCCTTTCTTCTCCCTCTTTTTTCTAAACACTTCCATGCCTTGTAGTTCTTTTGCTTTCTCTTCATTTTCTACTACCCTCCATTTTCCATATCAGCTGGATCCAGAGGGCACAGCTTACTCCTTCTTGGACATCGACACCACCATCAACCACGGCCCTGATGGACCCTTTGATGCAGCCCTTCAACTCACTGACGCCGGAAGCCTGTCGCCAGTGGCCGCCCGCTAGCCAGACCAACAAAGAAAATCAAACCAACAACTTGAGGACAGCTGAAATCCCTTGACTGAAGAGGCTGGCAACCTTCTACAGGAATGGGGCTCCTTCTGCGCTCCATCCACTATGTTTATAGTTATGCTCACTGTCATTGCTTGCCAGTCTTCTTCCGAGTCTTAAAAGGCCCAATCTGAGAGGTGGCCACTGATTTGCATGCGCTATCATTTAAAAAATAAAGAGGGGGAATTTGCCGGGAGCCGGTCCATCCTTGCTGCTTGACACAGTCACTGCAGGAAAGAAACATCTGCACAGCATATGTTTCAAGGGACCTGGCGTATATAGCATACTGTTCTTAATATGTTTGCTCCCCTTAGCGCTGTGTGTTTTAACCAAGGTCACCTCTCCGAGAAAGGTTGTTTCCCCAGGTAGGAATTTTTCCCTGAAGTCAGGGAGGGATGCCTCTCCTAGAAAGGTTGTTTCCCCAGGTAGGGATTTTTCCTGAAGTCAGGGAGGATGAAACTCCTTAACTAAGTACCAGGCGGGTAGTTAATCACTTTAACTACAAACAATCATGCTTAAGCTACATAATCTTTTCTCCCTGGAATGGAGATAAGAAACACCCTAACCTTTGTAATAGAAATTGACAGGATTAAAATCAACTGGTATAAATACGGATGTAACAAGACAATAAACGGCAGAACTTCTCTGGAGATCCAGACCAGAACTTGGCTGGAGATCCTGGCTAGGCTGCTGATCAACTGAACGCTGTCTCCGTGTCATTCCTTCTTCGCCGACTCCGTCTACACCTTTGGGAACCCCTGGACCCGCTGGGGTTAGACCCCGGCAGAATCTGACCACAGGTTCAGACCTGAGCTCCTGCGGTTGCCTCCCCGCGAACCTCCCCCACTACAGAACCGCTCTGAGCCTTCAGCTTAGAAATCTAGATGCTCCCTTGACTCATCGTTTGCTCACACTGACACCTGACCTTTCCGTGAATCCGTCAGGCATCTCCGCCTTGGAACACAGCCATGACCCCTCACCCAGTGACACAGACGCCTCTGAGCCGGCTGTGTTCTTTCACGGCCGCCTCTGCCCAGCCCTCAAGGGTTCCCATGTCACCATATAAAAGCTCATGTCCTCATGGTGACAGGGGGCCTCGTGTGACCTCCCGCCCCTCTGCCCGCCTCTCCCGCACGGCTCCAGCCACAGTGGCTCCTTGCTGTTTGCTGAAAACACTGGCCATCCTTCCCCTCAGGGCCTTTGCACACGCTGTAAAAATATGATATAAGGGCCATGCTGGTTTGGCTCAGTGGATAGAGAGTCGGCCTACGGGCTGAAGGGTCCCGGGTTCGATTCCAGTCAAGGGCACATACCCGGGTTGTGGGCTCAATCCCCAGTAGGGGGTGTGCAGGAGGCAGCTGATTAATGATTCTCTCTCATCATTGATGTTTCTTATCTCCCTCTCTCTCTCTGAAGTCAATAAAAATATAGTTAAAACGTATGATACAAGGGATGAAAAATGGAACGCCCGTGCGGGGCACGGAGCGTGAATTGAGTTGGCCGGACGTTGCTCTGGGTGAGTCAGTGAGTGAGTGGGGCGTGTCTGCAGAGTCCACCACTGGGGCTCTATAACCCTGTACACTTAGGATACGCTACATTTATACAGCCACACGCCACTCAATCAAGCACAAGAGAAAATGACGCGATCGAGAGACAGGTAAGAACGAGATGTGTGAGGCTGCTGCCACACCTCATGACACTGTTTGACAGCAAAGTTTTTTATAGGTAAAGAGTATACTCTAAAATAACGATAAAAAGTATGGTAGAGCCAATGTAGAAACCAGTAACCTAGGCATTCATTATCATTACCCAGTGTTATACACTCTACATAATTATATGTGCTGTACTTCTATGAGATTTTATAGGTCTGTTTATACCAGCGTCACCACAAGTCCAAGCTCAGGGTTCCTGGATTCCACTCCCTGGCTTCAGACGGCCCCCTTCTCGCTGCCCCCTCCCTGGCAGAGGGAGAGAGAGCTGGTGTTTCCTCCTCTTCTTGCTCAGGCACCACTCCCATCACAGGGCTCTATGGCATGACCTCTTCTAGCCCCAAGCCCTATCCAAAGGCCCCGCCTCCTAATGCCATCACACTGAGGGCTAGGGCTTCCACAAGCAGGTTTGGGGAAGGGGCTCCACAAATGTTCCGTCTATAGCAGGCCTTTAATTGCATCGTCAAATCCCCTCACGCCGTGCCCAGCTCAGTGTGTGATTGAATAAGCCGGGGACGGGATCTTGAGTTGGCGGATCCATGGAATTCTGCCCACCAGACAGACGTGGTTGGGACAGAGGTGCAGTGGGACCTGGCCCTTCCCTGGATGACAGGCACCTGCCCTGCTGGCTGCAGTGCCCCTCAACCGGCCCACCTGCAGAGGGGTCCGAGGAGAGGCCCCGAGGAAAACAGCCTTCCCTTTAGCAGTGGTTCTCAACCTTCTGGCCCTTTAAGTACAGTTCCTCATGTTGTGACCCAACCATAAAATTATTTTCGTTGCTACTTCAAAAATGTAATGTTGCTACTGTTATGAACCGTAATGTAAATATCTGATATGCAGGATGGTCTTAGGCGACCCCTGTGAAAGGGTCATTCGACTGCCAAAGGGGTCGCGACCCACAGGTTGAGAACCGCTGCTTTAGCGTTTTAGCTCTGCCTTTGCCCCGGTGGCAAAGGGGAACAATGGTGCCGTGGCCGCCCCCGGAGCTGGTGCAATGCCCAGCAGAACAGCTAAACCAGGGTTTCCGCAGGCAGCAGGCCCAGGTGCACAGCTAGCTGGGGCAAAGCCTTCTGAGTTTGGGGCGGGGGGGCAAGGCTCAAGGTGAGGAAGGAGAGTTTTAGGGCATCCCACCAGGACCCGAGGGCTTCTCTTGTAGGAAAATACTCCCACCAGATGGTGCGCCTTGAAGGGGAGGCCCCTGGTCTCCGAATGTGGCTTGTCTGGCCTGTCCTGGCCTTTCCCCTGCGTGGCCCAAGGTCACATGAGCATGCCCAGGGGTTGCTGGAAGTGGGGGCGGGGAGTATGGAGAGGGGCTCCCGTGGGCTGGGCTCCTCTCCCAGGGCCACTGCTCGTCACATTGAGGTACCTGGGCGGGAAGGGGCAAGACAAGCAATACGCACCTTTAACTAGGAAATGAGAGGCCCACAAGGAAGTTTAGGAATCACAGGCGTGGCCTGTTACTCAGGCTGAGGTTCAGCTCAGGAGATCATCTAGGGCAGTGGTTCTCAACCTTCCTAATGCCCGACCCTTTAATACAGTTCCTCATGTTGTGGTGACCCCCAACCATAAAATTATTTTCGTTGCTACTTCGTAACTGTAATTTTGCTACTGTTATGAATCGTCATGTAAATATCTGATATGCAGGATGTATTTTCATTGTTACAAATTGAACATAATGAAAGCATAGTGATTAATCACAAAAACAGTGTGTAATTATATATGTGTTTTCCGATGGTCTTAGGCGACCCCTGTGAAAGGGTCGTTCGACCCCCAAAGGGCTCCCTGTTGCCACTGTCAGGAAGGGGCCCTGGGCCAGTTTCTGGGGCCGGGGGAGAGAGGAGAGAGCAACAAGCCCATCTGCTCCTGGGGCCACCAGCCCGGGCTGTGGGACCTCTCTGGGTCTGTGCCCTCAATCGGCGGCCAGATAACGGGCGCTGGGGAGGCTGCCGCTGTGGGTCGGGACCTGGGACCTGGCCCCTTTGGACGTGGGACATGGAGCGGCAAGACAACAGCCAGCTGGCTTGGCATGGATGCTAGAGAAACAACTGAGGGTCAAAATAAGATGCCATCTGAGTTCCTTGCTATTTCCCTGGAGGGGAGGGGAGGACACAGGGGACCAGGAGGACATAGCATCCCACAGCGGGTGGGCACTGTTGCAGGCAGCTGGGAGCCTGGTTCTCTGGGGCTGCTGCTCTTGGCCAGGCCCTGGAGGACCTGCAGCCCGTGGGAGGGGAGAAGTAGAGCCCAGGACTCTGACAAGCTGGGAGCCAAAAGCACCAGTGAGCTCAGACCTCGGAAAGTCGGCTTCAAGCTTAGAGCTCACTGTGGGAAGCTGTATCATCCCACATCTTTCCCACTTTCCCCTGGTGGGATGTTCTCGGAATGTTGTTTTCCAGGGCAAAGAAAACCAGGCGATCTCCCGGCCACACCTGCCTGCTACTAGCCGGCCTCTCACTGGGGAGGTGGACGAAGTGCTTTCATCTCTATAAGGCAGGGAAGGTACAGTCAGGCTGGCCTGCACAGAGCAGCTTGCCAGGGACCTCTCCTGTCCTTTCTGCCCCCAGTACCCTAAGGATCAGATGATCATGATCTGGGGAGAGAGTCCACTCCAGGCTCCTGCCCAGCCATGTTCCAAAGCTCAGGGCTCGTTGCACAATCCACGCTTGAAACTGTCCACACCAGTAAAGGCTGGGAGGCCTCACTGACAGCCGGGGGCCCGTCTGTGGCCCGGGGTCCTCCCGAGAGGTCAGCAGCTCCCGAAGTGACTGGAAAGAAAGCAGCTGCCCCTCCGCCCTCTGCAGGCCACGTCCCCGAATACTTGCTCAAACCGCTGGGAACTGTCGTTAGTAACTACTTTCCTGATTAAGAAAGAATCTATGCTCATTCCAGCATGGCTTGTAATAGCCCAAACCCGGAAACAGCCCAAATGTCTAGAAACAGTACCACGGATAAATATATTATTTATTTCATGGAAAGCTACACAATGGTTACAGCAGGGAACACGAGTGAACTGCAGCTTCATGCAAGAACGTGGATGAATCTCACAATGATAATGTTGAGCAAAAAACAGAGGATGGAAAAGGTAACATAGTGTATGATTCCATTGATATGAAGTTCAGTGACAGGCAAACTACTGTTTTGTTTAGGGATGCATACATGAATGGTTAAAAGAAAAAGCAAGAGAATGACAGAGGAAGGAGAAAGAGGTCTGGGAAAAGGCTTCTGGTAATATTAATATTTCTTGCTCTGGGTGGGTATTTGCTTCATAATTACTCATTAAATCATACAGTTGTATGGTGGGCACCTTGCAGTACGCTTATTTCATAATCAATGATTTTAAAAGTTAGATACAAAAAAGGTAACCTATGCCCATGATAATCTGCCTCTTCTGACTCAAATGCAAGATCAAATCTAGTGTACACGGAAAACTACAAACATCATTGAAAGAAATCAAAGATGACCTAATTCAGTGGGAAGACATCCCATGCGCATGGGTAAGAAGATTTAACTCCATTAAGATAGCATTATTCCCCCAATTTATCCGTAGATGCAACACAACCTCTGTCAGAATCCCAGCAGGCTCTATTCACAGAAATGGAAATGCTGACCCTGAAATTGATCCAAACGGCCAAAACAATACTGAGAAAGAAAAGCAATGTTGGTTCCTGATTTCAAAATGTACCACAATGTCACAGGAACCCAAACCATGTGGTCCTGGCAAGAAAGAAAACTTGGCTGTACATCTCCACGAGCTTGGATGAGGCAATGGTTTCTTAGAAATAACACCAACAGCCCAGCAACAAAAGAAAAGAAGTAGGTCTTGTGGACATCGACAAAATGAAAACTTCTGTACGTCCAAGTGCACTACCAAGAAAGTGAAAATACAACCCACAAGATGGGAGAAAGATTTTGTAAATTAATCTGATAAGTTTCTAGTATCCAGAATATCTAAAGGACTCTTCCAACTCGACTCAATAACAAAAAGACAAACTCAATTTAAAAATAGGCAAGGGAGCCTGGCCAACATGGCTCAGTGGTTGAGCTTCGACCTTTGAACTGGAGGTCACAGATAGATTCCCGGTCAGGGCACATGGCTCGATCCCCAGTGGGGGGCATGTGGAAGTCAGGCAACAGATCAATGAGTGTCTCTCATCATTGATGTTTCTGTCTCTCTTTCCCTCTCCCTCTCCCTTTCTCTCTGAAATCAATAAAAATATATTTAAAAAAATTTTTTTAAATAAAAATAAGCAAGGGAATTGAATGGGCATTTCTCCAAAGAGGATATGCAAATGACCAATACGCATATGAAAAGGTGTTTCATTTCATTATTAGAGAAATTCAAACCAAAACCACAATGTAACACCACTTCACGCCCACTAGGATGTCGGGAATAAAATAGCAGATAGTCAGGTGTTAGGAGAATGTGAAGAAATTGGGACCCTCATACATCGCTGTGGTAATATAAATGGTGCAGCCACACAAAGTTCAACATCGAGTAACCATATGACCCAGCAAGTTCACTCGAAGAGAACTGAAAAGACATGTCCACACCAAAACGTATATGCAAATGTTCATAGCAGCATTATTTATAACAGCTAAAAAGTGTCCAAATGTCCATCAACTGATGAATGGGGAAACAGATGTGGTCTATCCACACGTGGGAATATTGTTCCACCATAAAAAGGAATAAAGCACTGGTACATGCTACAACATGCATGGACCTTGAAAGCGCGCTACGTGAAAGTGGCCAGGGACGGAAGTCTGACTCCATCTCTGGGAGCTGCCTGGAATGGGCGAATCCAGAGATACAGAAGGTCGATTAGTGGGTGCCAAGAGCTGGGGAGGGAGAAGGGGAGAGGAAGGTGGGCAGTGACCACTAACTGGGTTTCTTTTCTGGGGTGATGAATATGTTGTGGAATGAGACAATGATGATGGTCACACCAACTTGTGAACATACGAAAAACTACTGAGTTGTACACTTAAAAGTGCCAATTTTAGGGTAAGGTATATCTCAATTAAAAATATGACTTTATGGAAAAAAAACCCCAATAAATTGGAATGGCTCCTTTGTTTTAAAAATTACATCTAATATGACTAATTTTTTAAAGATAGTGTGCTCATTGTAAGAAAAATTATCACATCCCCTTCTGGGAGTAGCCACCACACCCTGTGGACACTCTGTACCCTGCTTAGGGAAGGAGGATGGTAAATGTATTTTTGTTACCAGTGGAAGGAATGCCTCCGTCCCCCGCCCAACACACACACACACACACACACACACACACACACACACACACACACACACACACACGCTGGCTGTCTGGAAGGAAGGAAGGAAGGTAATATTAGCCCTAAAAATGCAAGTCCCTGGCTCCCAGGACCAGATGTCCCAGCCATCTGGGGAGTGCAGGGGTAGCCTTTCAGGAGGGCGGGGCTCAAGGTCTGGAAGCCCGACCACACGCCGGACTCGGGCGCAGGGGCGTGGTGTGAAATTGTTCGTGGGGCACGTGGGCGGGCGGGCGCAGGGGCGGGGCCAGCACTCGGGGGCGGGGCGTAGGGGCGGGGGCGGGGGCGGGGCTGGAGCCGCGGGCGGGGGGCGGGTTGCCTAGGACGCAGGGGCGTGGCTTGAGACATGGGCGGGGCTAGGGGCGGGGCCCAGCCGCCCGGGCGGGACAAGCGGCCGGGACCGGAGCCGCTGGCGGGTCGGTGCAGAGTCGGCGGCGGTGGCCGCACTGGCGGCGCGGCCTCGGTCCTCGTGGCGCCCTCGCCTTCGGCCCGCTCCCCGCCCGGCCATGCCGCCGCCCGCGCCGCCCACGGTGCTGGTGCCGTCGGAGCGGGCCGTGGTGCTGCTGTCGTGCGTGCTGTCCGCGCTGGGCTCGGGCCTGCTGGTGGCCACGCACGCCCTGTGGCCCGACCTGCGCAGCCGAGCGCGGCGCCTGCTGCTCTTCCTGTCGCTGGCCGACCTGCTGTCGGCCGCCTCCTACTTCTACGGGGTCCTGCAGGACTTCTCGGGCACCTCGTGGGACTGCGTGCTGCAGGGCGCGCTCTCCACCTTCGCCAACACCAGCTCCTTCTTCTGGACCGTGGCCATCGCCCTCTACCTGTACCTCAGCATCGTCCGCACCCCGCGCGGACCCCGCGCCGGCCGCCTGCTCCTGGCTTTCCACGTCGTCAGGTGGGTGGCCGCCCCGTGGCCCTCGCGCCCTTCGGGCGCCCTCGTCTTGGTCAGATCCCGGCCGGGCGCCCGGCAGGCAGTGTGCTCCTCCCCCCGGCAGCCCGCGGGGGGCGGGACACGGGTCAGGCTTGTCTGAGAGGTAGGTGCACCTGTGCTGAGCATCCCCTTTTCGCTTGCCTCCGCCTGAGGCCCCACCAGGTGGGCCCCTGAGCTCAGCACCTGCAGGGAGGAGGCCAGCGCTCGCCCTTAGAGTTTGCCTGGGAAGTCTGATGCACCTGGAGAGCTGAGGCCACTCTGGGTCCTCGGCTCCTCCTTCACTGCGTTCTGACCACCTGTGCTGCACGGGGGGGGGGAGGGGGGGGAGCCCTGGATCCCAGGCTGGGAGATGGGTTAGGTGGCTGCCGCAGGTTGCAAGCCTGCCAGCTCCCAACCCCATGTCACCAGTCTGCACCCTGACCCACAGGAGTGGTGCATTCAGCTACTCCCAGGCTGTGGGTCCCGCTAGCCCGCTGTCAAATGCAGTGTCTCAGCTGTAACATTTACAAAAGACTCTTCTTTCTTCTCCCTCGGCTCATCGCTAGACCTCAGGCCCCTGTCTGTTGTTATTTCTGTCCTAGATGGTCTTGACTGGCAGAGTTGAGCAACTCTGAGGTTGAGGTCAGTGGCAGTGGCTGGCCTGGAAGAGGGCCACAGGCTGCCACCGTATCGTCTCATCACAGGCCCCTCACCTGAGGGAGGAAGTCGCCTCTCCCTCCCTAGTGTCACTTCAAGATTCAGACGCCTGGGGCTGTCCTGCCTGAACCGAGACAGGAATCTTACAGGGCATTTCCTCTCCTCCCTCCCCAGATAAGAGCCCCAACTACGGCCCTAATTATAGGCCCTCTCTGCTAAATGCTTGGGTGCTTTCCAAGGCCGCTGGGAGTCAGCACTTCAGCAGACACCTGGGGGTCACGGCAGTGAGGTCACAAGACTGCAAGAGTCACTTGACCTCTTCTCAGAGCTGCTGGCTGGAGGCCAGCTGGTCCCCGGGAAACGCAATGTCCTGCTGCTCAGCTGTTCCAGTCCCAGTTGCAGCAAGCCGTTCAGACGGTGCCCGGATGCTGCGGGGACCACAGGAAGTGGCCTTTCCACCCCTCGCAGCATCCCGCCCGGCCTCTGTGTCCATTTCACAGGCTAGGCCTTGGCCGGCTGGTTGGGTGGGGCAGTGTGTACGCCAGAGTTCACACGGACTTGAGAAGGTGCCCAAGGCTTTCTGTGCAAGACTCTCTTCTCTTTCCCCACTCTTTTTAACAATATTGAAATGTATATATATATTTAAGTGATGAAGATAAACCGGGTGCAGTTCCTGTAGAAAAGACAGCTCTCCTAAGGAACCTGAGTGGGAGTTCTTTCTGCTCACGTCTAGGGGTTTCCTGTGATGTTTAGGAGGTCAGTGTGTCCCCTTCTGGCCATGAAAAAGGAGCACCCTGTTCTTCTAGTTTGTTGAAGGGGATCCACCTGCTTCTTAAAAGAAAAAGGAGAGAAAATACCTGTGTCCAAGCTAGAAAGGGACTCGGATATTTACTCCCTTAGAGGCGTGGGCGCTGGCCTGAGAGAAGCGGAAAAACCCGTCTAACAGGTTCATCTATTGACTTAGATCCTCCCAGACTGGAGAGCTAATGACCTCGCTAAGCACTCTCCTTGGTCCTTCTTTGGAGCATCAGTGTGCTGTTGCTTAAGTGCCTGTTGGTTTGAGAAATGCCATCTTCGGACATCGGCTAGACCAGTGGTTGGCAAACTCATTAGTCAACAGAGCCAAATATCAACAGTACAACGATTAAAATTTCTTTTGAGAGCCAAATTATTTCAACTTAAACTATATAGGTAGGTACATTGTAATTAACTTAATTAGGGTCCTCCTAAGCTGGCCTTTGCTAAAGACGCCTCAATCTGATTGAGGTACATTCGCTGAGGTCGACCCCTTCCAACTCTCCCATCCACACTCGTCTTGTATACTTGTTTCGTCTATCTCCTTTCGTTCATCCTCTCTATATGTCCAAACCATCTCAACATACCTTTCTCCATCCTCGACACTACATCTTCTTTCACTCCACAACGTTCCCTAAAATTAACTTAATAAACTTTACTTAAAGTTTTAAGTCAACTTTGCACTGTACGTGCGCACCCGCACGTGGTATTTCATGGAAGAGCGACACTCAAGGGGCCAAAGAGCCGCATGTGGCTCGTGAGCCGCAGTTTGCCGACCACTGGGCTAGACTGTCACCACATGTTACCATTTCAGATAACACAGTCCACTTCGAACCTTCTGGCCTTGAAAACTATTTTAGAATATGACAGCACCAAAGGTTGTTATCGCTATTCCACAAAGAGCTTTTATGAATTGATTATTTTTAAACTGACAAATATGCTGTTAAGTGGACAAAAGCCACATTCAGACAAAATATAAAGGTTGGTAAATATATGGGGGGAAATTGAGCCCCATTAGTTAGTACTCAGAACAATGCAAGTTATAACATTTGAGGTATCATTTCCTCATTGAATTAAGGAAAATATACTGAGGCAGAATAGGGATATATTAACTGCCATTGAAACTGGTATTTTCCTACGTTGTTCTTGGCGATGTAATTGGGAGTAATCTATGTGGAAA
This sequence comes from Myotis pilosus, assembly GCA_036010255.1. Taxonomy (NCBI): domain Eukaryota; kingdom Metazoa; phylum Chordata; class Mammalia; order Chiroptera; family Vespertilionidae; genus Myotis; species Myotis pilosus. Next base: position 75,288,022 of record JASKON010000010.1, read on the forward strand.
GTACTTGGTTCATACCTCTTGATCCGGTAATCTTATTTATAGAGACCTAGTCCAAGGAGATAATCCTTAATGCACGCAAAGCTGTATGTGCACAGGGGTTTGTGAGACGCTGTTGTCACAGGCAGAATTCAAAAGCCACCTCAATGTCCACAAAAGAGGGAACAGTGAGTTACAGACGACAGCCCCCCTGGAATGTTATATAGCCAGTACTGGCTGTGAACTCTGTACACCTTTTTTTTTTAATGGTATGATAGCCTTAGTCAGTTTGGCTCAGTGGATAGAGCATCGGCCCGTGGACTGAAGGATCCCGGGTTCAATTCTTGTCAAGGGCACATGCCTGTGTTGCGGGCTTGATCCCCAGTATGGGGCTTGCAGGAGGTGACTGATCAATGATTCACTCTCATCATTGATGTTTTTATCTCTTCTTTCCCTCTCCCTTCTCTCTGAAATCAATAAATATGTACATATATATATTTTTTAATGGTATGATACTATGTTGAGTGAAAAGAGCCATGTATAAAACAGTGCAGCCATGTATATAGGAGGCTGGAGAGAGTCCTGCCCACACAGCCTCCCAGAAAGCGCCTGCTCAGAGGGCCCCACCATGGCACCCACGTGGCTCCTTGGCAGAAAGATGTTTTTTTCCCCGCTGGAGAAGGGGGGCAGCTTAGCCCGTCTCATCCTCGGGGAAATTGTGTTTCATACGCGCTGCACTGGCTCCTGGGCACTTGCAAAGTGCTGTTCCATCCCTTAGCTCACTGGTCTCCTGCAAGGGAATGGACAGGACGGTCACCGTCCAGTTACGGTTGATGTGATCTGCCCGAGCCACGTCAGGGGCAGTCGGGGTTAGGACGCCAAGGTCAGTCCTCCTGTTACGGTTCCATCTTGTCTCTTGGCCTTGACACTATTGTTTTAAATGGAGGTATAATTTGACAATGAGATATTTTTAACTTTCCAGATTTCCCCCATTATTAACATTTTAGCATGTCACCTTTATCCTCTCCAATTATTCCTTTTTTTTTTTTTCTGGAAACATTTAAGAGTAAGTCAGTTGTAGCCCTGGAGCTTCTGAGTGTGTGTTTCCGGAAGACAAGGACAGTCTCTGAGGACCACATAGGGCCTGGCTAGTGTGGCTCAGTGGTTGAGCGTCGACCTATGAGCCAGGAGGTCAGGGTTCGATTCCTGGTCAGGGCACATGCCTGGGTTGTAGGCTTGATCCCCAGTGTGGGGCGTGCAGGAGGCAACCCATCAAGGAGTCTCTCCCATCATGGATGTTTCTATCTCTCTCCTTCCTCTCTGTATACAATATGTATACAATAAAAAGTATACATATTAAAAAAAAAAAAAAAAAAAAAAGGACCACACAGGCCTCCAGGGGCAGGAGGGGAGCCAGAGCTGGCGGTGCTGCTGGGTGGCGGGCCTCACTGAGACTCCAGGCCTGTGATAATGTCCCCGTCGCAAAGGGAAGCTTGGCCTGTGTGTGGGCTTAGCCCTCAGCCTCTCTCCTCCTTCCCTGGGGACAGTTCCTCCGTCTTGGTGTCTCCTGCCCTGGCTGTTGGAGGAGCGCCTTTCTCCTGTGGCAGGGCCCTCCGCCGGGGCCCCGTGGGCGGATCCGAGGCGGCCCTGTTGGCAGGAGCCCTGCAGGAGTGTGGTCTGAGCCTCTCAGGAGTGTCCTCTCTGCCTCCTCCCGGGGCTTGGGTTGGTGCCTTCCTGGTCTCACTCCTTTGATCGCTTGGCCAAGGTGCTATCGGCCAGGTCTCCCCTGCGGTTACTGTTTCCCTTTGTCGTGAATAAGTGTCTTGTTGAGATAAATGTCCTGGTACCCTCCGACTCCCAGCGTCACAGACAGTCCTGTGAAGTGCATGTCCTGGTTGTCGGGTGAGAAGACTCAGGGTCCGGGGAACGGCCTGTAGCCAGTCCCTCTCTGCTCTGTCGAGGGAGCCTGACACAGCCACCCTGTGTTGTACGTTCATGTGCATGTGCGTCTGCGGCCAATGGCTACAATGTTCACCTAAGAAAGTGCTGGGCCCCCCCGCCAGTTTGGCTCAGCGGATAGAGCATTGGGCTGAGGACTGAAGGGTCCCGGGTTCAATTCCGGTCAGGGGCACATGCCCTAGGTGCGGGCTTGGTCCCAAGTGTGGGGCGTGCAGGAGGCAGCCAATCAATGCTTCTCTCTCATCATTGATGTTTCTCTCTCTCCCATCTCCATTCCTCTCGGAAATCGATAAAAGATATATTTTAAAAAAGAAAGTGCTAGAAGCTCGGGCCACAGCGGCTGTGTGTGGGGTCAGCTCCCTTCCCATAAGGTCAGCCCGGTTGGCCTGACCCATCCCTGTGGCCCTGCCGAAGGTGACCAGCTTTTCTAAAGCAGCTGTCAGGCCCCCCACCCCCGCCAGGCAGGCTGCTCCTGAGGAAGCGGGAATGGGCACCGGCCCCCCACCGACATGCCCGGGCCCCCACTGTGCCAGGCCTTGGCCCGCGTGTCCTGGGAGCCTGAGGGAAAGGCGGGCGGGTGCCTCATGTTGCTGTGGAGGAGTAGAAGGGTTCTGGCCCCACTGAGGCGGGCGCGGGTGTGGGCATGACCCCAGGCAGGGACAGGCCCTGCGCCTCCGGCCCCCGTGCTCGCCACCCTCTGGAGTTTGCTTGGCCGCCCTGGACGAAGAAGGAGTCCGGGGCACCCCAGGTTCACCGTCAGCACGCCTGTATGGGGAGTGGGAAGTTCTAATGAGAGAAAAGGGGAAACGTGACCCTGAAGGGGAAGGTCCGCTAAGTCCTCTAACTGGAAGCTGGCCGCGGTGGGGCCCAGCGAGGGGCCCGGCAGGCAGCCTGTGCGTGAGGGCGCTCCTGGCGTGGACCTGGCTTTTCTATTGCCTCCAGACGGTTCCGAGGGCGCTGCTGTCGCAGGCAGTTCTTGCGCTGCGATGCTATGTTCACGGGACCCGCCGCAGACTGACGGCGGGGGCGCCACCCTTCCGCCAGGGCAAGCTCAGACCTGCCCATCCTCACCCGAGCGCAGGACAGACCCGGGGTGCCCACCAGAACCAGGGCTGCAGGGGTTCAGGGGGCGTGTCTAAAACTTCCTTTGGGCGCCCCTCCCCGCTTCTGCGGCCAGAGCTGCACAGTGACCGCGTGGTGGCCTGGCCGGCTGGCCCTGACCCTCTCCCACGTCCCACCCCTGGCTCCACACTAACAATTAGTGCCCATTGTTCCCCAAAGAGACCTCAGGCTGGCTCGTGGCCCTGTGACCCCTCTCCCTGGCCTCCCACTGCAGCTGCGTCTCCCTCTGCCCGCCACCTCCCCCCCCCCCCCCAGAACTTTCTAAATCGGCACATTGTTGCCTCATGGTTTCACTCTCAAAGCGCTTTTTGAGTTATGTTAACATTCAAGGCTCCCACAGGCCTGGCAGCACGAGGCCAACCGGCCCATGGAGGGGAGAAGACCCCTTTGTTTCCCTCCCAGCCACCTCCTGCCCCGCAGGGTCTGTGGGAGGGTGAGGCCTGGGTGGAGGAGCAGGGCCGGAGCTCAGCAGTGGGGCCAGCCGTTGAGCGACCTTGAGCCCCTGCAGGCTGCCCCTTAGAGCAGGGGGCGGGGACCCCATTGCCTGTGAAGGAAAGTGGAAGTGGCTCTCGGTCGCCCCAGGTGTCCTCACCCTGCCTCTGGTGGCTGAGGCTTGGGACGGTCTCCCCTGGGCACAGCTGGGAACTCGGAGGGAAGGCCAGGGCACTCGCTGTTCTGGGACAGGCGCCTGCAGGTCGGCTGACAAATGCCAGGGACTGGGGGACGGCTGATCCCCACCTGGCTCATCTAGTTCCACTTCCCCAGGAGACTGGAAAACAAAAAGGACACCAGTTCTAAGAAGAGCTAAGCTCCTCTCTCCTCCCACGACAGATCTGAATGCCTTTGGCCAGTTGCCGATCCCCTCCCCCCCCCCCCCCCTGGGAGGGAGGGTAGGGTGTTTCCCATCCATCCCTTCCCCTCTGGAGGTGGGGTCCCCAGGATATGACTCAGCCCCAGAGCCTGTCTCTGTCCCCGTAGTTTGCAGGAAACCTCTTTATCTGGGTCCTGGGTCTTACCTCACCAAGTGCCCCAGACAGAGGGGCTTAAACAGCAAAATGTCCCACAGTCCTGGCAGCTGGAAGTGAGATGGGGTGCAGCGGGGTTTGCCTCGAGGCCTCTGTCCTCGCCGGCAGATGGCTGTCTGTATGTGCAGTCCCTCTGCCTGTCTGGGTCGTCTCTCTTCTTATAAGGACACCAGTCAGATTGGCTCCTTTAACCTCACTCACCTCTTTAAAGACCCTCTCTCCAACCACAGCCACCTCCTGAGGTCCTGGCGCTTAGCTCTTCAACAGACAGAGTTCTGGGGTGACACAGCTCAGCCCATAACAGCCTTGGGGGGCGGGGGTGGGGAGTGGGCTGCTGACTTGGACTTGGACCTCAGTTTGAAGCAAACACAAGAGAGAGCTGGCGCCCAGGCACCTCTGGGGGAGGCTGTCGGTGCCCCTCCACGTGGGGATCCTGCTCAGGGTGGTCTTCAGGCTCCTTCCATCCAGGTGACCAGCCCTGCTTCCCCTCGGCCTGAGTCATGGGTTTGGAGAGAAGGGGCCTCATCGGTCACGGGCTTTAGCCGTGCCCCCCCCCACCCCCACCCCCCCACCCCCCAGCGCCTTTCTCTGCATCCCCTGCGCATGGCCTGTGGCTTCTGCGCCTTCTCCTTCCGCGCCCAGCTCTGGCGCCAGCTTCACAACCTCAGGGTGAAAATGCGGGTCGCATGTGGGCACGGAGGCAGGACCGTTCGCTGGCCGTTCTGAACCTCCCGGAGGCCTGGGAGCATCAGGGCAGCCTCCCGCCACGGGGTTCTAGGTCCAAACCAACTAATGCCCTTGGTCCTTTCCCACGCGCTGGTCGGAAGCTATGCCTCCCTTGCTCTGGTGTTTATTGTTTGGTGGATGATCCCTTTTTGTGGAGGAATAAAGAACTGTTAGGTGGTACATGTCAGAAATCGCAAGTGCACGTGGCCGGAAAGCAGGACTGTGTCACACACGTCTCTGTGGACTGCCTTCCGGTTCACGTGACCTCCGGGCGGATGGGGCCGCTTCTCTTCCGGTTCACGTGACCTCCGGGCGGACGGGGCATCTTCTCTTCCGGTTCACGTGACCTCCGGGCGGACGGGGCCTCTTCAGCTCCGTGTCCCCGGCTTCTCTGTCCATACGTGTGTCCTGCAGCCGGCTGCTGAGACTCGGTGGTTACATTTGAGGGCACTTTGTGAGCTGATGGTTACATACAGCCATTATTGAAAATTAGATCATGCAAACCTAAAATTAAGTGATTATTCAAAAGTAAAATTAATTAAGGTATTAAAAACAGAAGTCATAAAAATAATTCAATGTTGATTATGTCCTAATTATTTCACTGCATTTTACTCAGGTCTGTGCACTTGAGGTTGCTGGCATTGTTGTATCTGTGCGATGGACATCCCAGCTGATGGTGTGCTGGCTTGAACTTGGCCCTGCTGGGAGTATTTACACCGTGGGAATTGGCAAACACTGCAAGTCGGGGCTTGATTTATCGTTTTGTTGGTTGTGTAGGGCAGAGGTCAGCAGACTGGGCCTGTAAAGGACCAGGTAGTAAGTGCTTTCAGCTTCACGGGCCATGTGATCTCAGGTGCCGCTGCCCAGCAATGCTGTTGCTGAAGATAATATGCAAACACATGAGTGTGGCTGTGTTACAATAAAACTTTATTTAAATAAAAAAAAAAAACAGACATTGGGCCAGATTCAGTCTGAGGGCCATAGTTTGCTGGACCCCTGATCTGGATGAAAGAAAGTGGTGGAGAATCCGTTAATCAGTAAAGATTAAGCTTAAAAGTGTTCCTTGTCTCTGAACCTAAGCAGAGATGGCAGCCACGGGGGGCAGGAGATGGGGCGGGCAGGAAGCCGGGCGTTTCAGGGGGAGAGGATGAGAAGTGTCACGAGCAAGAAGGAAGGAGAAATGCGCCTCCAGTGCTGGAAACTCTGTGTTCCCATCGAGAACTTGCTCACGTTGCTGTCCGGGCAGTCACGTTCTGGCATTCGTCTTCCCTTATGTCTTCCTGCTTTCACTTTCCTCTCAACCAGGACGTCAACCAGCCTCACATCCCAGAGCCACCGTCTTTGCTAATTGCGGCCGTGGAGTGAGTGGCTGCGGACACCAGCGTTGGGTGAAAATCAACAAAAGCGCTCTGTCAGGTTCAGTTGGCCACGCATGGCATTTACCACGAGGGGTTTTGTGTATTATTCCTTATAAGTCGTGCTTCCCACCTTTTATACCAGCACATTATACCATAACTTTATATGTGCACGTTTACACACACGCACACACATGCATTTTCCCGGAGAGCCTGATGCTGACACTGGTGGAGCCTGCTCTGTCTCGGATGAGGAGACAGTCCCTCCCACTCCATTCCCACGGCTCCCTGGTCTTGCCTCTTCTTACCACCTGCCCCTGAAATACCTCCCCCAACAGCTTCTGACCCCAGCGGAGCTGAGCTGCCATCTGAGCTGCCATCGTGCTTAAGTTCAAACAGCACCTGATTACCTGATTGATCAATCCGCCTTAACCCTTTCAAAGCCTTCTCTCTGCCTCTTTGGTCTTCTCTCTGGCAATTCCCATCACATACTCGGCTCCCACACACCCCAGTAACCTAGACGAAATGCACCCCTTTGGAGCTCTAGCAGAACACACCTACAGCCTCAGAATGTGGTCTGTCACCGTGTGGTCCCCAAGCCTTCGGGAAGGGCCCACAGGACCCGGGGAGCAGGGGGAAAGGATCCCCACGCCGCCTGTGGGGGAGCACCTCGGCCTGTCCCTCCTCGGCTCCTCCTTCCAGTCGGACTGGGGATCCTCCGCTCCAGCCCAGCCTCCTTCCTGGTGACCGCCCTACACACGGTGCTTTTCCCTTCCCAGAATTCCTTGGAGGAGCCCTGTAACCCATGACGTGATGAGAAACCACACATATAACTATAGGGTTGTGGTTTTAGCAACTTTAAAAGCCTTTTACTTCCTTTCCAATACTGTGCGTGCCGTGAACATTTAAGCAGTGGATTGGGGAAAGCTCTTGGTCACTTGGCTTAAAGTTCATTTACTCCGTCATTCATTCAGCAGGCCATTCTTTTGCCCCTATCCAGTGACACAATAGTGAACTGACACAGCCCTGGCCCTCATGGGCTCTTAGCGGTGACATGTCCTAAAATCCCAGGGTGGCATGAGTTTTTAAAAGGTAACCCTTTATTACGACAAAACAGTCTGACACTAATACATTGGGGGGAGGGCAAAAGTGGGTTTACAGTTGTGAGTATGCGAAACACTTTATTCTTGTATTATTATTTATTAACTAGAGGCCCAGCGCACGAAATTCGTGTGTGGGTTCGGACCCTATGCCTGGCCTGCAATCAGGACCATCTTCTCTGGCTGCCCACTCACCGGCCCCGCCCCCACCACAGGTCCCCCTCTGTGTAAGGGGTGACGTGGGCGAAGGCCCCCGCCCTCTGCCACCCAACCCCGGTTCCCTGTTCTCCATCAGGCGATTGGAGCCTGCCGACCGGAAAGGGACTGAGAGGTGGTCAGTGCATCTCATAGTGACTGGTCCAGTGGTCGTTCTGGTCGTTCCACCATTAGGGTCAATTTGCATATTACCCTTTTATTATATAAGATAGAGGCCCAGTGCATGGGTGGGGGCCAGCTGGCCTGCCCTGATGGGGCCACGGATTGGGGTGGGGGGTCCCTGCTGGGAGGGGGCGGGAGCTGGTCTGGGCAAGGGGCTGGTATTTCTGGTCTCTGGTCCATTCTGGTCATTCTGCCATTTTGGTCACTGGGCTTTTATTATATAGGTTTATTATATTATTTTTTTCCATAAGAATAACTATAAACCTACTTTTGCCCCACCCTGTATATTAACTTACCAGATAAATAACTTTGCATAGAGCAAGCATTTAAAATGGACAAACTCCCTGATACCTTCATCATTCCCTTTAACTTTTGTGGGGCTTTGCCCCTTCTGTGCCTTTGTGACTGCTAGGAGGGCACGCTCCTTGCTGCCTCCCCTGTTGGGGGCGCGGACACGGTGGGGCCCTGGCATGGGGACTGCTGGGAAGGGCCTCAGGCTCGGGGTCCCGGCCGTGTGGCTGTGGGGATAGTAACTCAGCTCCAGAAAAGTGAGCCTGGCGCTGCCCTGGCTCCTTAGAGGCCCCTTCGACCCTTGCTGGGCACCTCCCCCCCAAGAACCCCCAGGACCTGGGAGATGTGTCCCCCCAAAGCCCAGATCCCCTTCTAGACCCTGCTGCAGGTACCAGACCCTGGACCTCCCTGCCCAGGCAACCCAAGCCATCAATGTGTGCACCCTGGACCCAGGCTGGTCAGGGGCTGGCTGTTAGGCATTGGGGTGGGCAGAGCAGGGCTGGACTGGGGCTTTGAGGACTCTTGCCCCCCTTTTCTCCCGGGACACTCAGGGAGTGTGGTTGTCCTTGTCTGGAGAGCGTCCGGTCATTCCCCTCTGGCTGGCTGTGCTGGGAGCCGGGGTCTGATCCGTGCCCGTTTGCTCCTTATTCCTCAGCTGGGGGGTTCCACTGGCCATCACCGTGGCAGCTGTCATCCTAAAGAAGATCGGCTACGACGCCTCGGACGTGTCCGTGGGCTGGTGCTGGATCGACCTAGAGGCGAAGGACCGTGTCCTGTGGATGCTGCTGACCGGGAAGCTGTGGGAGCTGCTGGCCTACGTGATGCTGCCCGTGCTCTACCTCCTCATCCGGAAGCACATAAACAGGGCGGTAGGTGCCCGTGCCTGCTCACCCATGGCCCCGCCCAGAGCGCCATGTGGCCACTGCAACCGCTGCGGGCCTGCCCCTGAGTTCTGGACTTGGGCTCGGCCACCTTAGGGGACAGAACTAGTAATGGGGAGCTCTAGCCGGTTTGGCTCAGTGGATAGAGCGCTGGCCTGCGGACTGAAGGGTCCTGAGTTTGATTCCAGTCAAGGGCACATGCCTGGTTGTAGGTTCCCTGGTCCTGGTCGGGGTGCGTGCAGGAGGCAACCAATCGATGTGTCTCTCTCACATCGATATTTCTCTCTGTCTCTCCCTCTCCCTTCCACTCTCTCTAAAAATCAATGGAAAAATATCCTCGTGTGAGGATTCACAAGAACAAAGAAACTAGTAATGGAGAGCTTGGGAGGTGTCGGTCACCGTGAATTACACACATCACGGGTTGTCTGGTTTGCTGACTACACAGTCCTGTCAGGAGTGGGTCCTGTGACTCCTCGTTTGTGGATGAGGAAAGGGGAGCTTACAGAGGTGAAGGGCTCCCCAATCCCACTCAGCTTCCAAGGAGAGAGCGCCAGCCTGGGTGCCCGGCCACAGCCCTCTACTGCCCCCTTCTGGACAGCCCACCGCGGTGGCTCAACGGGAGAGGAATGTAGATGAAAGTGAGTGGTATCCGAGTAAGTGAACTGGAAGGGGGGCCACGGATCTCACCATAGTGAACCGATAGCTCACCTCGTTATCCTTGAGGATTCGGGTTACGTCACAGCTGGTTGGCTTTCCAGGCACCCAGGAGCCCATAAATCAACACGCCCAGCCGGCTGGTGAGTCTCAGAGACTTCTGACCAAGAGGGCTGGCCGCAGATTCTAGGGAAGAATGGTTTCCCTCTGCCAGGCTGGCCAAGCGGCTCCTTGTGCGTAACTGCTGGTTCTGCAAGTGTGAGGGGTGGGCTTCCTCCTGGCCACGGGCAAACTGCCGCCAGGAAAGGCCTCAGTCACCCGCCCGCCTGCCAGCTCGCTGCGCGTTCAGTGCACTTTTATTGAGCATCTACTTTCCAAACCGCTGTGTGCGGTGGGAGGTCATCCTGAGAACCCAGACGGGGATCCTGTCCGAGAGAGAGGCAGGGGTGTGAGTCATTACGGTAAAAGATGGGCGGTGACCAGTGGCCAGAGCAGAGAGGCAGGTGCCTGTGAAGCTCCGAATACGGGACGGCCTCCTTCCCGGCTCCCTCTGCGGGTGTCTGAGTGTTCGTGGCTGAACTCCCTGCTGCTCAGGGCAGACGGTGCCTCAGCAGCCATTTCTGGGTTTGGGGGGTGCTCCCGGCAGCTGTGTGACCCCTGGTCCTCACCCTGTATTCCCACCTGCATGGAGACTCCTCATTGTACTCTGAACAGACCGGGTTCTCGTCCCTCCTGCCCCCGCTTCTGGCTCGGCTGGAGAGGCCTGCAGGGCTTGCCTGCTGGTCTGAAGCCCTCTTTGTGTTCTTGCCTGGGCCAGGGGGTGCCCTCCCACCTCCTCCTCGTTTCTACTGCCCTAGGAGGGCTCCGGGCTCCCAGAGCTCCACCAGGCTCTGCCCAGGGCACCCCCCAGAGCTGCCCTTCTGTGTCTCTCTTCCTCCCTGCCCTTCCTGTAATGGCAGGAAGTCTGGGACCACTGGGCCGATCCCCGTGTGTGAGACACCCACATGGAGGTGTGGCACTGGCTGTGGACTGAGGAGATGGGAGTTCAGAAGGATCTGGGCTTGTGATGGGAACCTGGGCTCCAGTGGCAGGTGGGAGCTAGTGATGGGAATCAGGGGCTCATGCAGGGGGGAGCTGGTGATGGAGCCTGGGCAGGGGGAAGGCGCTCCACGCCTCACTGCTCCCTCTCCTGTGAGTCTGAGACCTGGAGGACGGCAGCCCCTGGGCAGCTGCGGGCATCTGTCCTGCTCACGCCGCTCTGGGTGTTCCCTGCACAGCACCAGGCGCTCTCCGAGTACCGGCCGATCCTGTCCGAGGCGCACCGGCTGCAGCACCACAGCTCCATGGCGGATAAGAAGCTGGTCCTCATCCCGGTCATCTTCATTTGCCTCCGGGTCTGGAGCACCGTGCGATTTGTGCTGACCCTCTGTGGCTCCCCGGCCGTGCGGGCCCCGGTGCTGGTCGTTCTGCACGTAGGTAGCTTTGCCCGCCCTTCTTCCCTCCCGCCACCCCCCCACCCCCCGCCCTACTGCTCCCAGCGGCAGTGTCAGATCACCCCCCCACACACACACACACACAGAGTGGGCATGTCCCAGTGCATCCGCCAATGCAGGGCTGCCAGGGGGCTCGGCTCCAGTCCCTTCCTGCCGCCCGCCCGAGACAGGGAGCCCGGGTGAGAGGAGGTGGAAGGTCGGCGTGGCTCTAGTGCACCCCCCACGCATGCATCCAGGGTCTGCCCAGCAGCCCCAGAAGAGCCCCAGGAGCGTGGATGCTCCCGGGTCCTTCCCAGCCCAGGAGACCTGGAGACACGGCTGGGCCAGGTCTGCCCACTCAGACCCGCCCGGAGCGTGGCCCGCCGACGGCCCACATGCAGGGTCATGGCAGCCCGGCCCCAGCGTGCAGGGCAATGTCTGGGGTTGCCAGCCCCGGCCTGTGTGCTGAAGACCCCCTGCAGCCCTGGCACTCCTGCCCTCCTCTCGCCCCGCAGGGAATCGGGAACACGTTTCAGGGAGGTGCCAACTGCATCATGTTCGTCCTCTGCACCCGCGCCGTCCGGACGCGGCTCTTCTCCCTCTGCTGCTGCTGCCCGACCCCGCCTCCTGCCGGGAGCCTGGCCGGCCCGCCCGAGGCCTCGGCGCCCTCCAGGACGGGGGACTCGGGGGCCCAGGTGGACCCCGCCGAACTTCCACACACCTGAGCCTCCCTTCCTGGTCTGGGCGGGTGCTGACCCGCTGCAGGGAGGGGGGACGCTGCAGCCGGAAGCCTGTCTGCTGCCCGAGCTCTTGAGGCCGGTGGAGGGGCCTCATCTTCTTCTACCTCCTGGACCCTGAGGCAGCAGGTGTCCGCACCCGTGTCCGCTGTGCTCGGCGTCTGTCCGCGTGCGGGTGGCAGTGAGACTCAGGGACGCCAGTGGGACGTGACCACTGCCAGGTCAGCGGCCTCGACCACACAGCACTGTTTACAGTCTGAGGACCCACACCGTGGGAAAAGCATGAAGAGCTACGCACACTATTTGCCCTCCTAAGTAAAGCACCAGGGGGCACCGGAGAGGGCCCCCCGACACCTGGATATCATGGAGCAGAGTCCCGCTGGTCAGGGTATGGACCTGCCCCCTGGAGGAGCTTTGCAGCCACCAAGAGCCCGGTACCTTGAACCAGGTGCCCTGGAGGTGCCCTGAGCGCAGCCCATAGTCGGCCTCCTGGACCCTCCCCGCCTCTCCGGTGGCCAGCCCTGGTGTAGATGCATCCGGGTCTCCAGCACAGGCCAGAACCCAGGCTCCTGCCTCCCCCGTCACGTCAGATGCAGGTTCCCTCCTCCAGGCAGCGGCCGGGCAGGAATAAGAAAGGCCGTCGGGGACTCCCTGGGGATGCCCACGGTCGTGGTCTGTGCTGTGAGCACCGGCCGGGCCTGTTGGGAGCGGTCTCTTCACTTCCTAGTTCAGTTTTTACAGGAAAGGTGACACGAATGGCCCCAATACTGATTCCGCCCCGAAGGTGGAGGTTTGGGAGTTGGTTGGGGAAAGTGACACATAGGTCACAGGTGATAACTTACATTTAATACAAAAAGGACTTAAAATAAGCACCCGTATCTCTACATTCTGTGGCTCTCCCACCAGCCCTTTAGCTTTCTCGGAAGTCACGGGAGCCGGTGGCTAAGAACGGGACATGTAGCTGTCACCGCCGGAGCCTTAGTGGGGGGGGCTAGAGCCTTAGTGGGGGGCTGGAGCCTTAGTCAGGGGGCTGGAGCCTTAGTGGGGGGCTGGAGCCTTAGTCGGGGGGCTGGAGCCTTAGTGGGGGGCCTGGAGCCTTAGTGGGGGGCTGGAGCCTTAGTCAGGAGGCTGGAGCCTTAGTGGGGGGGCTGGAGCCTTAGTGGGGGCTGGAGCCTTAGTGGGGGGGCTGGAGCCTTAGTGGGGGGCTGGAGCCTTAGTGGGGGGGCTGGAGCCTTAGTGGGGCTGGAGCCTTAGTCAGGGGGCTGGAGCCTTAGTGGGGGGCTGGAGCCTTAGTGGGGCCAGTACCACATTATTGAACAGTGTTACTCCCTGGGGCTCCGTGAGGGCCGTGCCGCATGGACATGATTTTCGGAGCCTATAAAACGGTTCCAGATTAAAACCAAAGCCACGCCACCCTGTGGGTTCCTGTTTTACTCCGAAAAGCAGCATCTGTAACAGGAAGAGAACCTGAAGGCATGGCCGTCTGCAGAACTAGTCCAAAGTGCTCCTTTTCGGTCTCCTTTAAAGTTTTGTTATGAAAACCAGCAGGAGGTGGGCATCCCCATAGGATCCGAGGGGAAATCCCCTGACAGAAACGGCCCGTGTCGGGGGAGCCCGGGGGCCCCTGGAGCTGTGGCAGCAGGTCACGCCAGAGCCCGGCGAGACCCTCACGTTAGCTTCTGGGATGGAGCAGAAGTTCAGGGAGCAGCTGAGGCTGAGGGTGGGCCACGAGGAAAGTTGCTGGGACAAGTCCTGCTCAGAGGGGCCTCCCCCACCCCCCCGACCCGCCCCCAGTCCCGGGCTCAGCTGGGCGTTCCCCAGACAGGCTGCAGTCAGAAACGGCCGGGGCCTCGCGGGAGACATGGCCGGGCGCCCTGCGCGCCCTCAAGTTCTCATCCCAGGTGCCCGGAGCCCTGCTGTGCTGTCTGCCTCCGGCAACACCTCCATCCCTGCGGCCGCCCGTGGCTGCAGCTGGTGGAGGTGCTGCTGGGAGTGGTGGGGACTGTGGGCAGGCGAGGGGCTTGTCCCTGGGCCTGGGCCTGAGGCCAACCTGGGAGACCACAGCTGGTGGGCGTTCGGGGCTGGAGGGTGTGAGGCTGTGGGAATGAAGTCACGCGGGGGAGGGGAGAGCCCCGGGTGGAGGCAGGAGCACACAGCACTGTGTTCCTTGTACACGTTCTCCCCGTCGCTGTCCCTAATGTTTATCCACCTTCACCCCCAGTTACAGACGCGGATCCCCAGCTGGAACAGGTGCTGTGGGCTCAGACACTCTCCGAACCGTGGTCTTTATCACTATTTTAATCCTCACCCAAGGATATGTTTTTTATTCCTTTTTAGAGAGGAAGGGAGAGAGGAACATTAACGGGCTGCCCTCCGCACGCGCCCTGATTGGGGGTTGAACCTGCAAAACGGGTCTGTGCTCTAACCAGGAATCAAACCCGCGACCCTTAGGCGCACGGGATGGTGCTCCCACCCACTGAGCCGCACCAGCCAGGGCTGATCCCTGGTCTTTTAAATCACGTTTACCAGGCACTTTTGCCTCTTTTTGCTTCAGCGTTGTTTTGTTTGGTTGGTTTGACTTGTTAATAAAGATTATTATTTGGCCTGGACTAAGGTTACAAGCAGAACTCCCCACATGTTCACGACAAGAAGAAATATTTTTACAAACTTCCCTTTTATGGTGTAATAACATAGCGTGAGGTTTCTTTGCACAAGCAAAACTGTAATGAAAACCCTGACCTTTTAGGTCGACGCCAAAGTCCTGCTATTTTAAATGAAATAAAATAATCATGTTCCCTTTGCGTGTTTGCTGAACGGATTGCCTGTGATGGCGGGAGTGGGGCAGGGTGGCTCCGCAGGACCTGGGCTCCGGGGGCCGCCCCAGAGCCTTCCACATGGGGACCCTCCTCGGTGGGGCATGGAGTCAAGTAGGCGGCCGCCCTGGAGGCGGTGTGTGTGTGTGTGGGGAGGGTGCTTTAGAATACAGAGTCCCAGGCCCTGTCCCATATGAGTACCAACAGGTCTGAGTTCCAAGGACCCATGGCTTGGGGCTAGAGCAGCCGTGGGCAAACTATGGCCCACTGGCCGGATCCGGCCCGTTTGAAATGAATAAAACTATTGAAATAAAAGACCGTACCCTTTTATGTAATGATGTTTACTTTGAATTTATATTAGTTCACACAAACACTCCATCCATGCTTTTGTTCCGGCCTCCGGTCCAGTTTAAGAACCCATTGTGGCCCTCGAGTCAAAAAGTTTGCTAGAGTCTAGCTAGCCGCTAGCTAGACTCTCATAAGGGCGACACCCCAGCACTGAGCCCTCCCCACACGTCTCTGCCCATCGCAGTGGCAGTTCCAGGCCTCGGTGCCAGGGACAGCGGGCGCCCACGGCTCTTCCTGCGGGCAGCGGCCTGGTTCTGAGCGGGTCTGCCCAGCCCACACAGCCCCGCCTTCGAGTCCTTCTTTCTTCTTTCTTCCTTCTCCTTCTTCTCCTTCTCCTTCTCCTTCTCCTTCTCCTTCTCCTTCTCCTTCTCCTTCTCCTTCTCCTTCTCCTTCTCCTTCTCCTTCTCCTTCTCCTTCTTCTTTAACTGCTGTATCCTGGGAACTTGGCTCCTCCAAAATGCCGCTTGATGATTTGTTCTACTTTCTGGGTTTTGTGAAGTTAAAAATACATTAACTGTCAAGAGAAGGAGAAGACGGGCCACAGACAGAGAAAATATTTGCAAAAGACACAGCAGCGCATCGCCACGAGAGGGCGCCCGTGGGGAGCAGCCTCGCTCGGAGGCACACGCAGGCCTCGCTCCGAGGTGGCACATGTGTCCCCGGAGAACCCGCGTCCGCCCATGTGGCGCACAGAAACAACAGGGATGAAGGGGAAACGGGTTGAGGCAGGCCACGCGGATCCGTGCAAGTTCTTCACCAGAACGCGAACAAAAACAAGAGCCGTTTAATGAAGTCGGCAGCCTGGGTGAGGCCCCACTGACGTTCGCACCCAGCCGCTCAGGGGTCCACGCTCTCTCCTTTAAGACCAGGGCCTTTGGGCCGTTCATTTCCAAGAGAGAGAGCCCTTTCCTCAAAATGTAAAACATGACCCAGGCCACCGTCAATGAAAATGTCTTCACAGCTTCTTCAAGGGTTAGGCTCCCTTCCCTGACAGGTTCTCTGTCCTGACAGGTTTCCAGGCAAATGTTGGAGGTTCTATCAGTGAGAACCAGGCTCAGCTGCAAGCGACAGAAAGCAAAACGGAAGAACATGTCATGTTAAGTTCAGGCAGTGGTCCGGGGCTGACACAGTGCCCCGCAGGGTAGGGACCCAGGCTCCTACCATCTTGTTGCTCTGTTTCGTGTGGCCTCAATCTCAGGGTCGATGCCAGGGGCACCCTCATTTCAGGCAGCAGGGCTGAAGAAAGGGGCAGAGAAGAGAGCAAGGTTCCTGGAAGCCACCACCCACATGAGACCTTTGCATAGTGGCATTAGACAGAACCGAGAATTTGTCCATCCGAGTTCAGGGGGGAGGGGAGAGGCAGCCTTTATTTGGGCAGCCACAGGTTGTGGCCCAGGAAATTCCATTACTATTGAAGAGGGACTGAGCAAATGGACTCGGGAGCCACAGCAGTCTACAACTGAAGCCCATGGTAAAACTTTAAAATTCCAGAACATTCCTAAGTAGAGGTGAGATGCCAGTGACCTGAAGTTCTGGTACCATTGTCTGGTCTCAAAACGACCCAGGGATTGCCAGTCTGCTTTGAGGTGCTAATTCAACAAGTTACGTTCTGGTTAAATTTTCCTATGTAAATTTTTTTCAATTCTGAAAAGCTTCATTTTCAAAAGGATCATTTTTTTCTTTTTCATTTTATTCCAACACTAATACAGAAATTCTCTTATTTCCCCTCATCATCATACTGTCAGTCACCAAGTTCCATCAACTTGACATCCTAACTATCTCTCAAATGTATCCTCTAATCCAGGGGTGGGCAAACGTTTTGACTCGAGGGCCACAATGGGTTCTTAAACTGGACCGGAGGGCCGGAACAAAAGCATGGATGGAGTGTTTGTGTGAACTAATATAAATTCAAAGTAAACATCATTACATAAAAGGGTACGGTCTTTTTTTTTTTTTTAGTTTTATTCATTTCAAACGGGCCGAATCCGGCCCGCTGGCTGTAGTTTGCCCACGGCTGCTCTAATCTCTTGCACCATCATCTTTCAGCTATTCTACAGCAAAGAGCTGCCCCCATTTCTCTCCCCCAAACCCATCGGCCTCTTGTCCCCCTCAAGGGTTAGTTAACTTTTAAAAACACAAACCTGAGCACTCCCCAAAACTCTTAATGCCTCCTCTCTGCTCCTAGAACAAAAACCAAGCTCCTTCACAAGGCCCACAAGGGCTAACTATCGTCTGGCCCTGCCCATCTCACCAGCTTCCTTTCCCTTCACTCTTCCTCTCAGTTCTGTGTTCTTGAGCCACACTGACCTTACCATTCCTTTAATGCATTTTTATTGATTTCAGAGAGGAAGGGAGAGGGGGAGAGAGAGAGAGAAACATCAACAATGAGAGAGAATCATTGATTGGCTGCCTCCTCCTGGGGATCGAGTGCGCAACCCGGACATGTACCCTGACTGGGAATCGAACCATGACCTCCTGGTTCATAGGTTGAAGCTCAACCACTGAGCACCCCGACTGGGCTGAACTTACAATCTCTTGACGGCATCACACTCTCTTCTGCCGCACGGCCTTGGCACCAACTGCCCCCTGTCTGGGAGGCTCTCTCTGCCGCCCCATCCCTACCCCCTTTGCCTGGGTAAGCTCTCCTTCCTTCCTTCCCATCTCAGCTCAAGCTCGCTTTTTTAGGGAAGCCTTCCGTGACCACCCCACCCGCTTTCCGGTCTTCAGAGCCTGTCTGTAGTTATAAATGTGTTTATTTGACCAAGTCATGTTTCCTCCCCGGAGTTAAGTTGCCTGAGGCCAGGGCTGTGTTTATCCTCTGTGCCCCGTGGCACCCCCTCTGCCAGTCGCAGGCTCAGTGAAATAAACGGAAGCACATGCGAGGACCCGCGTCACCTGGAACCCCACATCCCAGCGCAACCACTGTCTTCAGACTCTGGTAAGTCCTCTCAAACTGTGTGCTGACACGGTTACATTTCATCACATCGAAGGTGTTCGTCATAAATAGCAGAAGCGATTGGGGAATGGAGATCTGAGACCCGCACCCTCAGGTCAGAGTCCTTGGCCAGGCTTTGCCCACGTGGGAGGTCAGCGAGAGGGCCTCACGCAGGCCCCTTTGGGAAAGAGGAGCCCTAGGAGGATGGAACCCTAACGGGATGTCCCCGGGATGGACCACACCGTGGGCGGCGGGGAAGGGAAGTCCGGGAGGCCTTGCTGCACCGGGTGTGGCCCCTGCAGCTGTCCGCTGTCCCCTGACCTTGACTGACGACTCGCCGGCTCTCCTGGAGGTCGTTTCCAAACACAATCAGTTCCGTGGAAATCTGAACGCGCGTTCCAGGTCCCGGGACACACCTCGGCCTGCTCCCTGCACCCAGACGAAAGGCCGGGCCGCTCACTGCGCGCATCAGTCACCGCAAACCGCGGGCAGGGCCGGCCTCCCAGCGCCGGTCCCGCGGGTCCACGCCGGACGGAGGCAGGACTCAGAGACCACGCCCGGTCCCGGCTCCGGAGGGGAATTCACAAACACGAGAGCTCCCGAAACCAAGGACCACCTGCGGGGGGCGAGCCGGGCACACTCCCCGGTCAGCGGGGGCAGGGGCCTGGGAGGACCCGGGTGGGGACCAGGGCCACCCCTCCCCCGCCCCCCCTCCACCCCCACCCAGAGCCTCCTCCAGGCCCCACGGTGCCCGAGGCAGGGAGGGGGCTGCTGGGCGCCACTCGGGGGGCCCGGGCCAGAAGGAGGCTGGGGACCGGACCGGACCGGACCGGACCCGACGGCGCCGGAGCCCCCGCAGCCCGCGCCCCGTGGCGATGACCGCATCACGCGGCACCGCCCCTCCCCCCGCCCTCCCCCCCCGCCCCCCTCGCGCTGCGCTCCTGGGAGGCGTTGGTGACGACGCGTGTTCCCTGGGACAGGCAGGAGCTCGGTACCGCGGCTCCAGCTCCCGGGGGTCACCCGTGGGCTAGGCTCCGGTCGGGGAAGTCGAGGCAGGGTGGGGGGAGTCTGCATCCCCATCACTCCTGGGTTCAGCCCCCCACTGGCCCGAGGTGCGGGGAAGGCGGGAGAGGACTCGAGTGGGAGGCAGGGTTTCCGGTTCCCCACCCCCCGCCTGACTTCTGCAAACGTGTGCCATTTATTTGTGTTTGCACCCCCTGTAGCTCCCCCGACACCCCCTCCTCCCACCCACCGTGCATCTTCCTCGGAGAAGTGGTTATAACTCTTCGGAACCATTGGAAGCCTCGGGCCCTGCCAGGCTTTGGGTGGAAATCGCTGTCTTCTGGCTGGTCCGCCCCCCCTTCTATTTATTTATTAAATGTGTTTTTATTGATTTCGGAAAGGAAGGGAGAGGGAGAGAAACATCCATGATGAGAGAGAATCATGGATCGGCTGCCTCCTGCACGCCCACACTGGGATTGGTCCCGCTACCCCGGCCTGCGCCCTGATGGGGAATTGAACTATGACCTCCTGGTTCATCGGTCATGTTCAACCACCGAGCCAGGCCGGCCAGGCCAGTCCTCCCTTTTAAATAGGGACATAGGGACCACCCACCCCGTCACACGCACACGGGCTATTACACCGTCACCCTCTTCACAGCCCCCCACACGGCGGAGCCGACCTCAAACCCCAGGGTTGCTGCTGAGGCCGGAGCTGTGCCTGACTCCCAGGTAATTGCACTTGAAGGTGAAGGAGGCGAAGAAATGGCCAAAGGAATTGTGTTTGTGCCTCGGCAAGTACAGCAGGCGCCTGTCCTGGGAAGACGCCAGTCTGCAGGCCTCCAGGGACTTTGGATTTTGGCCCCTTGGCCACTATGCCCGGGGCCGCAGAGCACGTGCCCGCAGGGGGTCTGGCCGTGGCCTGGCCACGCGTGGGGGACCCAGACCAACAGCCGTGACTCACCCTCCTTGCCCTGCTGATAAAGGGCTTGGAGAGATCGATTGTGTTTTCCATTGTGATCATTACACAGAGAATAACAGCTCTGGGCCACTTCAGAAGGAAAACAAACCCTCTGAGGAAGTGCTTCGTAGTCTCGGGTAGAGACAGGGCAAGGGGGGGGCTCGGCTGCCTGGCAGGGACCACTTCCTGGAGCCACTCTGGCTCCCGACCCCAGTGCTGAAGGGATGGCAGCTCTTGCTTTCTTCCCATGTGTTTGTGGCAGAAATAACCCTTCCAGTCACTCACCACGAGCCTGCCTGGTGAGGCTCATGCAGTGGGGACCGCAGACTGTGTGCCCACCAGGAAGGCGCTGGGCCCGCAGCCCCAGGTGGGTGTGTGCGCCCATGTGCCCACTTGCTGAGCTAAACCCCAGGCATTTAAAAGGAGAAGTGAGAGGAGGCAGCCCTGGATTCCTGAAAGGCTTACTCGGCCTTAGGCTATAAAAACGTGATTGGCCGATTGGCCGGGACTTCGCTGGCCAAAGTGCAGCCTGGTGTCTTCTCTCTCCAAGCAGTGCCTTCGCTCTTCTGGCTGAAAGCAAGTGAGCAGCACATCTTCCCAGAGCGAGGATGGAGAAGGGCACGGTCAAGAGGGAAGGGGTAAGTGGGATTCCGGGGAAGGGCGTGGAGCAGCCCCCGGGGCCAGGGGGCCAGGGCCAGGGCCGGGGCCCGGGCAGCCTTGCAGGGGGACCTCCTGGGAGCTCGGGCGGGGGAGCTCTGTTTCGTGCAACCTGCCCTCACCGTTCACCCAGCAGCTGGGCTTTTGCGGTGACGAGAGAAAGGAGGCATTTGGGGCATTTGGATCTGAGATCCTTTGGGAATTATGCTGCTGGAGCAGCCTTGACAAGTACCTGCAGCCAAATTGAAGGGACTCGGGGGTTCATTTGCCCCAACTTCCTTCACCAAAAGAACCTGAGGTGAAGGAACCCCAAAACCAGCCACAGACTCCTAAGACATGGCTGATGAGGGGGTTTTCCTCCTATGTTTGGAGGAAACCCTCAAAACAGACTTTTACAATTAACCTTTTCAGCAGGTAACATAATGAGGCCCACATGAATTTAGAGGCAGAAAAGATGCTGCAGGAGTTGCATGTAATTCACACTGTAGCGGAGCTTCCCGACCTTTTAGATGATGAGGCCCCCCCCTCCTCCTTTTTTTGGAGACAAAGGTTTTTCTGGACCTGCTGTTAGACCAGTGGTTCTCAACCTTGGCTGCACATTAGAGTCACCTGGGAATCTTGTTAAAATCCCGATTTCTGGGCCTCATCCTCCAGAAATTCTGTTTCTTTGTTATGGGGTGGGGCCACAACATTAGTAACAAAGAAACAGAATTTCCAGAGGGTGAGGCCCAGAAATCAGGATTTTTAAAAGATTCCCAATAAAACATATTAAAAAAAAAAAATTAAGGCCCTAACCGGTTAGGCTCAATGGATAGAGCGTCGGCCTGCGGACTCAAGGGTTCCAGGTTCGATTCTGGTCAAGGGCATGTACCTTGGTTGCGGGCATATACCCAGTAGGGAGTGTGCAGGAGGCAGCTGATCGATGTTTCTCTCTCATCGATGTTTCTAACTCTCTATTCCTCTTCCTTCCTCTCTGTAAAAAAATCAATAAAATATATTTTAAAAAAAAGATTCCCAGGTGATTCTAATGTGCAGCCCCCTGTGTTAGACCTTTAGAGTCTCTTGCTTGAGGAAAATGCATAGACAGAAAGATAATATAAATATATGAATGCTTTTCAGGATTTGTATTTTGTTCATCACAACAGCATATGTTTATATTTATGGGAGGAGAAGTACATATCTGAGCAAATTATTGTTTATTCGGTTATGATTGTGAGCCCTGGCCATAGGCAGGTTTGGAGCATGCTCTGTACTGGGAGGTAGAGGTACCGGAATTCATTCCTGCTCCGTCCTATTCTAAATGTGGGGACTTGGGCAAGTTATGTAACTGCTCTGCGCCCCAGTTTTCTCATTCATAAAGTGGGTATAACAACCATGCCCTCTCCTAGGACTGCTGGAACAATTAAATGACAGAGTGCATGGAAATTACCTGTCACATAATGAATTCCCCATAAATGTTCTGACTTTTCGACCACTGTTTAGAGCTGGGCCCTGTTGACCTCTGGGCGGGGTAATTCTCTGCTGTGGGTGCTGCCCTGGGTGCGGGGGGGGGGGGGGGGTAGGGGGGAGTGGGGAGGCGGGGCGGCAGCATCCCTGGTCTGCCTCCCCAGCTGCCAGTGGCACTCCCGTCCCAAGGAGAATGAATCACTGCTTCCGAGATCACTGAGCACCGGGATTATCTTGTTTGATTTTCACAACTAAGACAGTGCTGGTGGAGTGTGAGCCCCCCTACTCTATCGAAAAGGGACTGGGAGGTCACAAGAACTGAGGGGTTTGGGGAGGTCACGGGAGGCCCTGGTCTGGTCTGTGTCAAGAGAAATGCACCGCCCAGGTGTGTCCCCAGGCGAGTGCAGAACACGGACACGCCCCCGTGTGGTGGTGCCTGAGAGTGAACGATGCATTTGAAAGGACATAATTAAAAGGGTCACACGCAAAAGGTATGGGCCGATCACAGCTGCCTGCCCCCTCTATTCTCCGGGAAGGAAGCCTCCAGCATCAGGGCAATGCAGCTCCCCCCGGGGCCGCCTGAGGGTGGACCTGCCCCTTTGGGCAGGTGCTGAGCTTCCTGGGAGATATCAAAGCAAAACTCTCCACTGGTGACTAATGGTAAGCGTCTGCAAATCATTAAGCCAAGCGGAGCGGAGATTTGGGAGCCAAGGAACGGTGGAGGGAACAGTGGGGCTGGGCTGGGTGGCTCCGTGACCCCGGCCCCCCTGCCTTTGGGTTCCTCATATGTAACGAGAAAAGCATCCGTCTGATGTGCCTCAAGGACTTTCTGTCAGGAAGAGACTTTTAGTCAAAAGAAAACAATAAAATGGATTAAAAAAATGCCAAAGTGCTTTCTTTGGAAATGAAATGAAAATGCATCTTTTTTTTGTGGAGTTCCCCCCCCCCACCCCGCCTCCCGCCCACTAGTTCAGC
Source organism: Myotis pilosus (assembly GCA_036010255.1). Taxonomy (NCBI): domain Eukaryota; kingdom Metazoa; phylum Chordata; class Mammalia; order Chiroptera; family Vespertilionidae; genus Myotis; species Myotis pilosus. The sequence goes on from JASKON010000010.1 coordinate 75,310,831, forward strand.
GGCATTGAGCAAGCAAGTTTCCCTCTGGGTCCTCGCTGTCAATAGTTAACGTTGACAGGTGTGGCTCTGGGCGGTTTGTACGCGGGTGGGCAGCCTCGGGTTATTGCCCACAATAAAGAACTCTGTGCCGAGCGTGCCGAGGCCAGCACACAGGGCCGGCCACGTGAGCGCTTCCAGATTGTACCTAAGTGCCCCGTGCCCCTGGCCCGTCTTCTGGTTAATAAAGCCCTTGTAGTCCTCACACCGGCACGTCGTTTTCCGTACCAACGGCCGTCAGTCTCCTTTTGCCCATCCCTGTATCTGAACGCCTTTATTCTTTTTCTTTTTCATCCTCACCTGAGGATATTTCCTCCATTGATTTCTAAAGAGAGTGGAATGAAGGCGGGGTGGGGGGCGGGGGAGAGAGAGAAACATTGACGTGGGGAACCTGCAACCGATGTATGTGCCCTTGACAAGGGAACCTAACCCAAGACCCTAAGGTCCACAGGCTGGTGCTCTAACCACTGAGCGAACCGGCCAGGGATGAACTCATTTATTCTTCACATCAATCCTGTGAGGAAGGTAGTGTCATTGTCCCCACTTTTAAAAAAATATTTTTTTTATTGATTTCAGAGAGGAAGGGAGAGGGAGAGAGAGATAGAAACATCCATGATTCTCATCATTGATTAGCTGCCTCCTGCACGCCCCCCACTGGGTGTGCCCTTGACTGGAATTGAACCTGGGGCCCTTCAGTCCACAGGCCAATGCTCTATCCACTGAGCCAAACTGGCTAGGGCTTGTTGTCCCCATTTTAGAGGTGAAGGAGCCAGGACACAGAGAAGCTCAGCAACTGGCCCAAGGCCACACAGCCCGCAGCAGGAGAGCGGGGATTCGACCCCACGTTCTTGGGCTGCAGCGCTGTGCTCTGAAACCCAGTGACAAGACAAGGCACCGCCAGCCCCTGCCCCCACATGGACCTCACTGTCCCTTTGTAAAACTTGGGGTCCCACAGTGTGGTAACATGACGTCCAGTGTTGACAACACTCACTTTCCAGGGATATTTGCATTCTACCTGGGGATTCCTGACGAGGAAAGTCTTATACAGAGCGTGTCTCCCATGGTGGGGAGGGAGTGGACACAGATGCCTAAGGGAGCTGACTGGGGCAGGTTCCTTCCCAGCCTCCTCGCTCACACCTGCCACAGGGCCCACCCTGCAGACGGGTGTTTTACTAGAGTCTCAGTGTTCCCAGCACGAGGCAAAACAGGAAGCCAGTGGAGCGTGGGCGCGGGAGGTGGTGCAGGAGGTGGTTCCTAGTTTCTCCCAAATCCCAAAGTGAAAGAAAAGAACGAGAAGAGGAAAAAGAAATCTAAGCCCTGGCTTTCTTTTACACGCCTTTCTCATACATCACCTTTAGTGAGAGTGTAACATACAACTCACCGTTTAATCCAGTGGTTCTCAATCTTCTGGCCCTTTAAATACAGTTCCTCATGTGTGACCCAACCATAACATTATTTTCGTTGCTACTTCATAACTGTCATGTTGCTACTGTTATGAATCGTGATATAAATATCTGATATGCAGGATGGTCTTAGGCGACCCCTGTTCAACTGCCAAAGGGGTCACGACCCACAGGTTGAGAACCGGTGGTTTAAAGTATATAATCAGTGTAGACTCACAGAACTGTACAACCACCACCACAAGCAGCTTTAGAACGTTTTTTTTTGTTCTGTTTTGTTTTGAGTATTTTGGGTTGTTTTTATTGTAGTTTATTTCTAATATTATGCCATCGTGGTCTGAGAAGATGCTTGGTATGATTTCAATCTTCTTGAATTTGGGGAGACTTTGTTTGTGACCCAATATGTGGTCTATTTTTGAATATGTCCCATGAGCCCTTGAGAAGAATGTATATTCCGTGGCTTTGGGGTGAAGTGTTCTGAAGATGTCAATTAAGTCCATCTGATCTAGTGAGTCATTTAGGATTGCTGTTTCTTTGCTGATTGTTTGTCTAGAGGATTTATCCAGTGATGTCAGTGGTGTATTAGAGTCCCCTACTATGATTGTATTGTTGTTGATCTCTCCTTTGATATCTTCCAGGAGTTTTTTTTATGTATTTGGGTGCTCCTGCATTGGGTGCATATATGTTTATCAGGGTTATATCTTCTTGTTTCATTGATCCCTTTAGTATTATGAAGTGGCCTTCCTTATCTCTTGTTATGGCCTTCACTTTGAGGTCTATTTTGTCTGATATAAGTATTGCTACCCCAGCTTTTTTTTCATTTCCATTTGCCTGAAAGATATTTTTCCATCCTTTCACTTTCAGTCTGTGTGAGTCCCTTCTAATGAGGTAGGTCTCTTATAGACAGCAGATGTATGGGTCATGTTTTTTTATCCATTCAGCCACTTGATGTCTTTTGGTTGGAGCATTTAGTCCATTTACGTTTAAAGTTATTATTGAAAGGTACTTGTTTGTAGCCATTTCTTTTTTTGTGTGGCTGTTTTCTTTCTGAGCTTTTTATTTCTTCTTTTTACACCAGTCCCTTTAGCATTTCTTGCATTGCTGGCTTGGTGGTGATAAACTCCCTTAGCCCTTTTTTGTCTGTGAAGCTTCTTATTTCTCCTTCAATTTTGAATGATAGCCTTGCTGGATAAGGTATTCTTGGATTCAGTCCTTTGCTTTGCATCACTTTGTAAATTTCTGTCCATTCTTTTCTGGCCTGATGTGTTTCTGTTGAGAAATCATTTGATAATCTAATGGGAGATCCCTTGAATGTAACTTTCCGTCTCTCTCTTGCAGCCTGTAAGATTCTCTCTTTGTCCTGAACCTTTGCCATGGTAATTATGATGTGTCTTGGTGTGGGTCTTTTCGGGTTCACCTTGTTTGGGACTCTCTGTGCTTGTGTGATTTTTTTCTTCCCCACCTCTGGGAAGTTTTTTGATATTATTTCTTCAAATAGGTTTTCTAACCCTTGTTCCTCTTTCTCTTGTTCTGGCACCCCTATTATTCGTATGATGTTTCGTTTCATGTTGTCCCATAGCTCCCTTAGGCTCTCCTCCTGTCTTTTAATTTTTTTCTCTAATTGCTGTTCAGTTTGGGTGTGTTTTGTTTCCCTGTCTTCTAATTCGCTAATTCGGTCCTCCGCTTCTCCTAGTCTACTGTTGAAACTTTCAATGGTGTTTTTTATTACAGCCATATCACTCTTCATTTCTTCTTGGTTCTTATATAGTTTATTGATTTTTTCATCTGTTTCTTCTTGCTTCTTGCATAAGTTGTTGATTTTTTCCTCCATCTGGTTTATGCACTCTAGGAGCCTTAATCTGAATTCTTTTCCTGTCATGTTGCATGCCTCTGTATCACTTAGCTGCTTTTCTGGCAAGTCCTCCTTTTCTTTCCTTTGGGGGTTTCTTTGTCTACCCATGTTTGATCATACTGCCATATCTAGATGTTGAGTCGTTCAGTGGCTGCTCCTTGGGTGGCAGTGGCTCCTCAGGCTGTGGTTGCTCCTCAGGCGGTTGTGGTAGCAGCTGCTCCTCAGTTGGTAGCAGCTCCTCTGGTGGGTGCTGTTGACAGTTGTGGTGGCTCCTCTGGCTGGTGGGGGGAGGCTTCACACACAGCTGCTGTTCCTCAGACAGAGAGTGTGGTGATCAGGAGGCTGCTGTTCCTTGGATGGGGGCGGGCTACACAAGCCCAAGTTCTGTCAGAATGTTTTTTATCAACCCTAAAAATCCTACACTCATTTTTAGCCACTCCATATTCCCCACCCTCCCTTCCTCCTCTCCCCAACCCTAGGCAACCACTGATTTATCTTCCGTGTCTATGGACTTGCCTGTCCCGGACAGTTCACAGAGTTAGAACCAGGCAGTGGGTCGCTTCTGTCACTGGCCTCTTTCATTTATCATGCATTTAAGGTTCATCCATATTGTAGCATGTATCAGTGCGTCATCCCCTTTTATGGCCAAAACATATTCCATCGTATGGGTAGACCACATTTTGTTTACCCGTTCATCAGCGGATGGACATCTGGGTTGTTTCCACTTTTGGCGGTTGTGAATAATGCTGCTGTGAACATTCATGTTCAAATTTCTATGAGTATGTTTTCATTTCTCTGTGCCTAGGAGTGGAATTGCTGAGTCATTTGCTGACCTTACATTTAATTTAGTGAGGAACTGGCCGACTTTTCCAAAGTGGCTGCGCCTTTTTACATTCCTACCAGAAATGGTAGAGGGTTTCTCCGCATCTCTGTCAACACTTACTATTCTCTGTCTTATTGATTTTGACCATCCCAGTGAGTGAGAGGGGGCTACATGTCCTGCATCTCAGGTGGGGTGCATGTGGGTATGTGTGTGGGTGTGCCTCCTGCCTCTGGAAAATACAGGGTAAGGTGGCAACAGCCCTGAAACCCGCCTTGCCTCCTGGGCACCATCACCTGCCCCCCCTTTTGTCACGCTCACCCCAGAGGATGGTGAGGACTGAGGACCGGAAACCGGAGCCCACTGCTCCTTCACAGGCTGCTTGTCTGCGGCTCTGACCTCTCTCACCAGAGCTTCTGAGGAATTACCTCGGCTCATTCATTTGGTGGATGGAGGAGGGGAAGGCGGAGTTTCACTCACAGCTTTGCGCCTGACCAGGGCTCCTGGCTGGTCCGCTCCAGCTCTGCAGGGGCTGACTCCTCTGTCCTCAGGGCATCACGACGAGGCAGGGGTGGCCTGTTCTCTCTCTGTCCTGCTCCTCACTTCTCACAGGAGGTCTTCTTTAGATCAGACGGGACACTGCCCACAGGACCACAGGAGCACCCAGCTTGCCCCAAGGGGCCTGTGCCCCACATGGCAGGGGGTGCGTGAATGAAGGTCTTGAATGGAGGGTTCCAACAGCCGTGTCCAGGCCCTGCCCAGTCACAAGATTCTCTCTGCGGCTGGATGCTTTTCTAATTCATCCTTGCAATAACTCTGGGAGTGGTACCATCCTCATTTTAAAGATGAGGAAACTGCCCTGCTGGTGTGGCTCATTGGTTGGAGCATCATCCCGGGCATCATCCTGGGTGGCAGGTTCGATTCCTGGTTGGGGCACATGCCCCGGTAGCAGGCTCAATCCCCAGCTGGTGCTCATGTGGGAGGTGGCCTGATTGATCTTTCTCACACTGATGTTTCTCTCTCTCTCAAATCAATACATTTTTTTTAAAAAAAATACAGATTAAACTGAAGATGGTGGAAATTAAGCTGGAAGGTGGCAGTGGGCAAATTCAAAGTGAGATCTGTAGGAGCAAAGTTCTTGCCGCTTTCATTTTTCTCCCGCTCGGCTCGAAGGACTGCCTTAGATGAAGGCTCGGTTTCCTCAGTTTCCTCGAGTGTCAGGGGTTATGTGTGTGTCAGGGTCCCCAGGAGTCTGTATGTAAACAGCTTCTTGCTGCGCCCTCTGTCTGTGACAGCGAAAGTGCAGCGGCTCAGGGACTTACTCAGTGGCCCTAAATAATGTAAATCGCTTGCGTTTTTCCTCTCTGAGTTCTAGGGCGGTTGGCAAATGCAGCCACGCCGCAGGAATGCGCGGAAGCGACTCAGACACTAGATGGGGTGTTCCAATAGGTCCCTCGGTGTCTCTCTGACCCAGTGTATCTCAACCGGGGTTTGGGGGGCTTTAGCAATGTCTGGAGACATTAGGGTTGTCACAGATGGGGGAGGGGTGCTCCTACAATGCATACAGGACCCTCCATAACCGGGGATTGTCCAGCCTTGAGTGCTCCTGTGACGGAAGCCTGTCCTAACCCCAGGTGAGCAGAGGGCGGGTTTCAAGACCAGGGAGCGGATGAAAGATGCAGATCTTCCGGTTCCATTCCGTCTCCCTATAAGACGTGGAACCAAATCGGGCCCCCGCGGCCTCCTGACCTCACCGTGACCTCTCCTCCCGCAGAGGCTGACGCTGGTGCTTGTCCTGGCCACGCTGATCTCGGCCTTCGGGTCCTCCTTCCAGTACGGCTACAATGTGGCCGCCATCAACTCCCCTTCCGAGGTAGGTCTCTGCGGGGAGCGAGACCCGGCCCCCACGACCCAGGGAGGTGGGTTTGGGGCAGTCCAGGCCCTGGGGGTGGGGGTGGGGGGCACAGGGTGGGACTGCACACAGGTGGAGGGCACGCAATGGGTCCTGGAGGAAAGGGACACCACGCAGGCCCCGGGGGACTGGCGGACACAGGACAGGGGGAGGAGCCAGGGCCCAGGCCTGGCTGGACCCCCGGGGCGCTGGCCTTGATCTCCTGATCACCTACTGGACTGGAAGATGGGAGTCAGTCCTCTCTGGTGTTAGAAACATCCGGGCAGTTTGCCTCCCAGAGGCCTCGAGGCCCTCCCCAGGGGGCCCCTGCGCATTGCTGTTAATACACCGTTGTCCTCCCCCATCTCCTCCATCTAACAATGTCCGTATCTGCGTGCCCAGGCTGTCCCCTCGTGGGCCCAACAGCTCACGTTGCTCTTTCTGCAAAACCGGGTCACATGACGGGGGCCTTCTGTTTTGCTTCGTTCTCCAGCTCATGAAAGCATTTTACAATGAGACGTACTATGATCGGACCACTTACTACCTGAGCGACTTCTCCTTGACGCTCCTGTGGTCTCTGTCTGTGTCCATGTTCCCCTTCGGCGGCCTCATCGGGTCCCTCATGGTCGGCTTCTTGGTGAATAAGCTGGGGAGGTAAGGAGAAGTGCACGTTCAGCTTCGCCAAACGCATACAGCCTATCGGAGCTTAAGACCTAGCCTCCCGAGGAAACCCTTACCGGAAGGCGAGGCGAAGCCACGGAGCTGATTTCTGTTTTGTGATGTGGCCTTAAGACCAGACGTTGGCCAAGTGTTGGGGTCGTAGGCCCGGTCTTGGGGCTGAAGAGGAAGTGGCAGGTCTCAGGCTCCGGACGGACACAGAGCGAGCAGAGTGCTCCGCGGCCAGGCCTCCTCCCACTGTCTCTGCTCCCTAACCCGGAAGGTTTTGTGTTTGCTTGTTTGTTTGTTTTTGTGTGGATAGTTTTGTACCAAAACCACACCGAGTTCCCTCTCTCTCTCTCTCTCTCTCTCTCTCTCTCTCTCTCTCTCTCTCTCTCTCTTGCCTTTGGAAGAGTCAAACCCCAGGTGACATGGCCAAGAGGCCAGTCCCAACGTAAATCACGGCACGGGGTTCTTGAACTCTACCCCCTTGTTCTTCCACCTTGAGAACGAGGAATATGAAAAATTTAGCCCAAACTAAATTCCTGTGCAACTCTGAAATGGCTGGGATTACCAGGCACTTCCCTGTGGCCCCAGGGCCCCTTTCATTGGGGGTGTAGTGGCTGTCAAGGGTGGAGCTTATATCTTTGCCCCTGATTCTGGAAGCATTGGAAGTTCTGTTATTTGATTCCAAAAAAGGTCCCTAAGTCATCCCACTGCCCCATGTAAATTGCGTGGGCCCAAGAGACCAGCCTTGTGCTAAACAGCATTTAAGAGCTCCTCCCCTCACCCCCTCTTCACGGATGAGTGCAGGGAGGCTGAGGGGGATCAAGTGCCCGTTCTTGGCCACAGATCTAATAGCTCAGGAGTCAAGGCAAGGCCAGAACCCGGACTTCGGTTCTTTCTCCAATTCTTTTCAAAAAGGGTCTGCGAGCCCTGGCCGGTTTGGCTCAGTGGATAGAGCGTCGACCTGTGGACTGAAAGGTCCTGGGTTCGTTTCCGGCCAAGGGCACATGCCTGGGTCGCGGGCTTGATCCCTAGTAGGGGCTGTGCAGAAGGCAGCCAATCAATGATTCTCTCTCATCATTGATGTTTCTATCTCTTTCTCCCTCTCCCCTCCTCTCTGAAATCAATAAAGAAATATATATATCTTTTAAAAAAGAGTCTGCGAATAGGAACACATAGCCTCTGCTCTGGGACCTCAGGTCCTCGGGTCTTCCTGGGAGCTTGGCATTGAACTCACAGCGTTCCCTGTGGGCCCCGGGGAGCAGGACCCCGGTCAAGTCACAGTGGGATCTGCAGGACCCTCCTTGAGGGACTTGCAGTTCCGTCCACTATGGAGCCGACCGCGGCTGGGTCAGCTGTCTGCTTGGGAATGTGATGAACGCTGTTTCACTGTGTATGGTTTTCTTAACGATTCACAGGTGTTCGTTCCTTAAATAACAGCAGCAACTAGCATTTTCTGTGGCAGGCTTTATCTTGAGTGCTTTTAGGGTTATTAATTCCTCTGATCCTTCCAAAAGCTATCCCCTTTTCAAAGACGGGAAAACGGGGGCAGAGAGATGCTGTAGCAACCTAAGATGACACAGCTGGGGGCAGTTTCACTTCTGAGCTGGTGCAAGTCACCAACCACCACACTGTCCTCTGTTATATCAGGCAAACAGCTTCTCAATCCGTTGTTTCATTTTTTAATCATACATACAGTAGTATTTTTTAACATAAAAATTTTCATTGTTCAAGTGGTCAACTTTAATTTACAGTTTTTGTTTTTTGTGTCTTAAGACAGCCTTTTTAAAAATATATATATATATATTTTATTGAATTTTTACAGAGAGGAAGGGAGAAGGATAGAGAGCTAGAAACATCAATGAGAGAGAAACATCCCTGCCTTCTGCACACCCCCTACTGGGGATGTGCCTGCAACCAAGGTACATGCCCTTGACCGGAATCGAACCAGGGACCCTTCAGTCCGCAGGCCGACGCTCTATCCACTGAGCCAAACCGGTCAGGGCTTAAAACATCCTTTTACCTTCCTGGAGACATAAGGATAGTATTCTGTAATTTAAAAAATAATTCAACAGTTTTGTTTTTCCCAGATAGACCTGGAATTTTGTTTTGTATATGGTGAGTGGTGAGAGACAGCTAATTTTTTTGCACCTAAAATCTGTATAATTTTGTTATCAGTGTCACCCCAATAAATTCAATAAAAAATAAAAATACAGTGAATACTGATAGGAAAGAACTAAAAAAAAACTAATTTTTTCCATGTGAAAGGTCCATTATTCTTAAATTTCTTATTCATGTCCCTTTCCTCTTCTGTGTTAATTTTGAAATCATTTTATCAAAATCCCTGAAAAAAATTCTCCTTGGCATTGCTTTCATGTTTGTCATAGGTTTTTAGGAGACTTCACCTTTATCAGCTTACAGAAATTCTATTTATAGGTTAATGCTGTTTTTTTAAATCATAATATCAAATTTTATGGACTTCTTTTGCAGCTTCAATTGTAATCTTATATTTTCCCCAGTATAATCTTTTTTAAAAATATTTTTTTTTATTGATTTCAGAGAGGAAGGGAGGAGAGAAACACCAATGATAAGAGAGAAACATTAATCGGCTGCCTCCTGCACGCCCCCTACTGCGGATTGAGCCTGCAACCCAGGCATGTGCCCTTGACCAGAATTGAACCCCGGGTCCCTTAAATCCACAGGCCAACACTCTACCCACTGAGCCAAACCAGCTAGGGCTCCAGTATAATCTTTAATATGGTATTTATATATGCCAAAGAATTCTATCTGAGGCCTTTGGCATCTATGTTGATAAGTGAGGTTGGCTCATACTTTTCTTCTAATGTTCTTACCCAGTTGAGTTTTCAGATTATACCCAAATCATGACAGTCCATGATTGCAAAACCTTGTACTGTATTCCTGGATCCTGGATCCTGCTGTCACCAGGCACACACTTGGTGAACCTTAGACCAAATTGGTTTTTACTTTTGTTTTTTTAATGTATTGATTTTAGAAAGAGGAAGGAGGGGGGGGAGAGAGAAAAACATTGATTTGTTGTTCCACTTATTGATGCATTCATTGGCTGCTGCTTGCATGTGCCCTGACTGGAGACGGGGCCCACAGCCTGGGTGTATCCGGACGATGCTCTAACCCCCGGAGCTGCCTGGCCAGGCCCGGCCTGGCTGACGTGCTGTCCTCGGCAGGAAAGGGACCTTGCTGCTGAACAACGTCTTCTCCATCGTGCCCGCCATCTTGATGGGGTCCAGTGAAGCTGTCCACTCGTTTGAGATAATCATTCTCTCCAGGCTGCTGGTGGGCATCTGTGCAGGTAAGCCAGGCGGCACTGCCTGCTGAGCTGTGACTGACGACCGTCACCAGGAGGGAGGACAGGGGCCAACCTGGGGTCTCTGAGGCCAGACCACGCTGTCCCTCTGTGCTGTCGTGAGCCAGGCTCCAGTGCGGACAGGAGGCGGATCCCCCCTGATGTTTCCTGCGAAGCAAGCTGTTCTTTCAAAGACTGAGACAGAATCTTAGGTTCCGGAGGGTCCTTCCACCCCAGTCCTTTATCTCAGGGTGTTCTCAACAGCAGGCAGGGACCAGCGAGAGGGTGGTGACATCTGTTTAGAGAGCAGTGTTTCTGTGTGTGTGTCTGTGTGTGTGTCTGTGTGTGTCTCTGTGTGTGTGTCTGTGTGTGTGTGTGTGTGTCTGTGTGTGTGATTAGTCCTCACCCAAGGATATTTTTCCATTGACTTTTAGAGAGAGTGGGAGGGGGAGAGAGAGAGAGCAAAACATCAGTGTGAGAGAGACACTAATTGGTTGCCTTCCACACAACCCCAGTGTGTGCCCTTGACCGCAATCGAACCCGGGACCCTTCAGTCTGAGGGTTGACGCTCTATCCACTGAGCCACACCGGCTCAGGCAGTGAGCAATGTTTTGTTTTTTGAAAAGAGTCCACTGTGTCACTATCTTTTGAAACTTCGGTTCCAATTATCTATCTGCGTACGAATGAGACCCGGGTTGCAATGTAAAATGTATTTCTGTAGCTTTTACTGTGGCTTGTGGCCAAAAAAGCTTGAGGAACAACCGAAGCATGGGTCCCTCTAACGCAGCGGTTCTCAGCCTGTGGGTCGCGACCCCTTTTGGGGTTGAACGACCCTTTCACAGGGGTCGCCTAAGACCATCGGAAAACACATATAACATTACATATTGTTTTTGTGATTCATCACTATGCTTTAATTATGTTCAATTTGTAACCATGAAAATACATCCTGCGTATCAGATATTTACATTACGATTCATAACAGTAGCAAAATTACAGTTACGAAGTAGCAACGAAAATCATTTTATGGTTGGGGGTCACCACAACATAAGGAACTGTATTAAAGGGTCGCGGCATTAGGAAGGTTGAGAACCACTGCTCTAACGGAAGGAGTTAATGGCAGCAACCTCTCCACTTTTATAAAGAATTGAGAGTTTGCAAAGGGCTCATCTTGGCTTCTATTTCACTCCCTCCCTCCATGCCCACCTGCTGGGCAGGGGAAGGGCCTGCCTGCGGCCTCTCCCCTTGGGAACCCTGGAGCTGCTTTGCAAACCCCGCAGAGCCGGGCCCCCAGGCTGTCCTGCTGGTGGTGATGGGAAACCCCCTACAGCGGCTTCTGATGGAAGAGGGGTGGGGAGAGCCTTCGCTGGCCTCCCTGGAGCCCATGCTCTCCCGTAGGCAGCGTCTGCCAGGCCGCTCAAGGTGAGTGAGGGGTAGAGTCAGGAGGCACCACTGCTGGGCCAGGTACCTGCAGGTGGGCACCCAAGGGTGAATGCCCTTACCCCTCCCCCCGCCCCGGGCACCTCACTTATCTGCTCCACTTTCCAAGTAACTCTGTTTCTCCTTCCAAACACGGGGACAGGGACAGACAATTGGGCCGATGTCAGCGAACCCCTTACCTGAAGTTAACTGAGCACAGGGGAGACTTGGGGCTTTTCTTTTCCGAGACCAAGCCAGTTAGGGGGAGACCTGAAGCCAGGCTGGCTCAAGCCTGCAGGTGACACCAGTCAAGAAAGTGAGGCCCCGGTCCATAAGCCTCTTTGGTCAGACTACTTTCTCCTTCCTCAAAGTTCAGAGGACCAAGAATGAAAAGGGGTGTTTGCTTACTGGGCAGTTTTCTGAAAGTTTCAGCCCAATCATGTGACTGCTGAGTGAGAACAAGCGTGTGGAGGCCGCGGCCCGGCCCCGCCACATCGGTGCCTCCTGATCCTGTCGTTTCACCTCCTCCAGGTCTGTCTTCCAACGTCGTCCCTATGTACCTGGGGGAGCTGTCCCCCAAGAACCTGAGGGGAGCCCTGGGGGTGGTGCCCCAGCTCTTCATCACCGTGGGCATCCTCATGGCCCAGATCCTGGGCCTTCGGAATCTCCTTGCAAACAAGGAAGGTAAGTGCGGCCGCCTCCGGGCCACAGTCCTCCCTCCGCTCAGTGGACGGGCGTTCTGCAAGCTGGGCTTTTCTCTCTGCTCGGCTGGCTGTCCCTCTGGCCCCCACGCTGCCCTGGTCAGCGAGGTGCTGGTGACAGACTGGCTGACATGCTCTAGCCCCTTAGGACCGGGGTGAGGCGGCTTGGAGGGAGCACGAAGCCGCCTGGCTTCCTCCTGGCCCGCTGGGGCTGTCCATACCAGGGCCAAGGCAGAGTTAATGTTCCATTTCTGACTCTCTGTGGCAGGGCCCACCGGGTAGACGATGGCGCCCGGCCTGGCATTGGTGAGACGGCGCCTGTGAGTCTGGCTTCCTCGCCAGTGCAGCGTAGAATCCATGTTGTGAACTCACCATGATTTGTGTTCCCGTTCTACCACATGGGCTGGCATCGCTCCCGGGTTTTATTCAGCAGTCGGGGGTGCTCTGCCCATTCTAATTTGCGTGCCCAGGTGGCCAGGCCTCCCCCTGAGCAGGTAGCCAGGTCAGAGCTGAGGGGCCCAGCAACCCCAGCTCCACTGGCCTGTCCTCCAAGGACGCCACGTGTCCACACAACGACCGTGGAGACTTCCCAGTTGCCCGCATTCTCGCCAGCACTTGGGGTTGTCGGTTTTTCGCTTTGTCCGCCTGGTAGGTGGGCACTGGCGGGTCATCACCACCCCTCTTGTACGCATCTGCAGGGTGTTAAGTGTCCTCCTGGGTGCTGGGGACACGGGGATGGGAAGGCCACTCCCAGGAGAACCCATCTGGGTGATGGGGCAGAGTGGCCGGCTGGGCGCTGTGGGGGTGCTTGGCTGGGGCCTCTGAGAGTGGTGCCCATCCCCCGTGCAGGCTGGCCCATCCTCCTCGGGGTGACTGGGATCCCCGCGGCTCTGCAGCTCCTGCTGCTGCCCTTCTTCCCGGAGAGCCCCAGGTACCTGCTGGTTCAGAAGAAAAACCCCGAAGCGGCCAGGAAAGGTGAGGCTCTCTTGGGGGAGGTGAGGGGGCTGGGGGTGGGGAGGACAGGGCTGCAGCGTCTTTGCTCTGGGAAAGCCGTGGGCCCCCTCAGACGCTGCCCCCCTGGTCCCCTCCCTCAGCCCTGAAAAGGCTGCGTGGCTGGGACGACGTGGGAGACGAGATGGAGGAGATCCGGCTGGAGGACGAGGCCGAGAAGGCTGCGGGCTTCATCTCCATAGTGAAGCTGTTCAGGATCAAGTCCCTGCGCTGGCAGCTCATCTCCATCATCGTCCTCATGGGCGGCCAGCAGCTGTCGGGAGTGAACGCGGTAGGGGGCGGCCTGGGACTGGGGTGGCCTGGGACTGGGGTGGCCTGGGGTGAGGGGACCTGGGGTGGGGCCGCGGGCTCAGGGCAGGCAGTGGCCTGGCCAGCCCACCAGCATCGCGGTTGCCTTCCAGATCTACTACTACGCGGACGAGATCTACAAGAACGCGGGAGTGGCAGAAGATAACGTCCAATATGTGACGGCGGGCACGGGGGCTGTCAATGTGGCGATAACCATTTTAGCCGTGAGTGTCCCCGGGAGCTGAGTGCCCTCGGCTGCCCAGGATGGAGGGTGCCTTGAGAGTGGGAGTCCTGGCCCAGGAAGCAGCCCTCCGTCCCTTCACGTGTCGCCTCTGGGCTCTGCTCAGGTGACAGCCTGTCTCTTACGGGAGCTGGCCTATGGCTCTTCAAAGACGGAGACAACCCCGCCCTCGGCCCCAAAGCTCCCACTGTGCAAGTGGCGCTTCCTGGAGGCCACTGCCCATGCCAGGGCCCCAACATGACGGAGCAAAGGGGACCCTTGGACTGCGCAGTGCTGGGCCCACTGGCCATTCAGGGATGCACCCCTGGGGCACACCATGCATGGGCTCCTCACGGTGCCCCTCAGAGGGGGTGTGCGCAATGAGCGGGCAAAGAGCTTCCTGCAAAGGCCGCTCCAGGCTGGGTTGTGTGTGTATGTGTGTGGGGGGGTCATGGCTCCTGAGCCCCCGCCTGGCCCCTCCCCCCCAGGTGTTCGTGGTGGAGCTTTTGGGGAGGAGGATCCTGCTGCTTCTGGGCTTTTCCATCTGCTGCGCCGCCTGCTGCGTGCTCACGGCCGCTCTGGTTCTGCAGGTGAGAGGGTGCGGCCCCCATGCCCCGCCTCCGGCAGCCCGCTGCCCACTTCCAGTGGCAAGAGGTGGCACCTCCTGTTGAAGGAGGAGCTTGGTGCCATCCTTGCTCGGCCTGGGCAGAGCAGCCAGCCCTCTGGGAGCTGAGATTCCTGGCGCTCCCTGTCCCAGGCTGTCTCTGTCTGCGCTGCCCTATGTGACCCTACTCTATTCCCCCCACAGACCACCATCTCCTGGATGCCTTACCTCAGCATTGTCTGTGTCCTCATCTACGTCATAGGACACGCCCTGGGGCCCAGTACGTACCCAGAACTGGTTCTGCTTCCACTGCCCACTCCCGCACCATCAGCTGTAGGAGCTCCCGGCTTGAGCTCCCTGGAGGGGCTCTGGGGGCCCCTGTTCCTGCTGCAGCGGAGTGTGGGCAGAGCCTACTTAGAGCAGAAACAGTAAAGCGGCCATGTAGGCTGAAACACGCTGCCCCGGGGGATTACACACTGCCCCCCGTGGGATTGGGGTTGAGAGCCTAAAAGATGGTCAGCCCTTTGGGGACATGGTAGGATGTCACATACTGTGCTGAACTCTGGCTTCTGGCCTTCTGACCCTGCTGCTGCACCCCGAGTCCTGGAGACTCGCCAAGCCCGCCCTGCACCATACCCCGAGGCACAGCAGGGGCTCCAGGACTCTCGGTGGGCGTGCTCTGCCTTCAGCGAGTGCAGCTCTTCCTCTTCCGCCCCGCAGGTCCCATCCCCGCGCTGATCATCACCGAGATCTTCCTGCAGTCCTCCCGGTCCTCGGCCTACATGGTGGGGGGCAGCGTCCACTGGCTCAGCAACTTCACAGTGGGCTTGCTTTTCCCCTTCATTCAGGTAAGTGTGACCTGGGGGCTCTGGGCCCCCGACATCCTCACGCAGGAAAGGGAGAACCCCTTCCAGAAAGTGAGCCTGGCTCCCCTTCCCGCAGGAGGGCCTCGGGCCCTACAGCTTCATCATTTTTGGTGGGGTGTGTTTTCTCACCACCGTCTTCGTGTTCCTGGTGATCCCCGAGACCAAGGGCAAGACATTCATGGAGATCAACCAGACCTTCGCCAAAAGGAATCATGTGTCCGAGGTGTACCCAGAAAATGAGGAGCTAAAGGAGATTCCGGAGGAACGCAAGAAACTTCCGGAGGAAATGGAACTTCCGGAGGAAATAGAACTTCCGGGGGAAATGCAACTTTCGGAGGAGACAGAACTTCCGGGGAAACAGAAGGAACTTCCGGGGGAGCAAAAGGAACTTCCGGGGGAGCAAAAGGAACTTCCGGGGGAGCAAAAGGAACTTCCGGGGGAGCAAAAGGAACTTCCGGGGGAGCAAAAGGAACTTCCGGAGAAGCTCAAGTCCGTCTCAGAGGAACTAGACTTCGTGTCGGAGGGACTAAAGGAACTTCCGGAGGAAGTGAAGTCCGCATTGGAGGGACTAAAGGAACTTCCGGAGGAACTGAAGTCCGCGCCGGGGGGACTAAAGGAACTTCCGGCGAAACTGCAGTCCGTGTCGGAGGATCTAAGGGCAGTTTCAGAGGCGCTGAAGGCCGTGGCCGAGGAACGTCAGGAGGAACTAAAGGAGCTTTCGCCCTCCGCCTCAGAGCAGTAACTCGGGAGGAGGCGCCTGCTAAGTGGTCGATGGCCTGGAGCCCCCTTCTTGGGTTTTTTTTCTGAGTAACAGTTGTCTATAAATATCCAGAACTAGGACAGTCCAGTGTGGAATGCAGGCCCCAAAGGGCTTCCATGCAGTTACAAAAGCCAGACTGCCCCCTCCCCAGGCCCAAGTCACAGTGAGCAGCCGTCCTCCCGCCATGGCGGGGTTAGCCTTTGTGTGGCTCCTGTAACACCGGCTTTTAGGACAAAAAGCATTAGTGCGGCGGTGAGAGAGAAGGAATCCAATTTGGCCAGAGAAGCAATCCTTTCTCCAACCCCGTGGGTCTTCTGGGGGCCACGGGCCTGTGTTCAGAGCAGAATTCATCCTCTTGTCGGATCCACCTCCAGCATCACCACTCCGGGAAAGTGTGCGGTCGCAAGCAACGATGTCCAGGAAGGTGGAGAGCAGGTCCCTACGGAGACTTGAACCAAGTCAGGGATTGTTAATCCTAAATTATACTGTTAGAGGGCAGTGGAATTGCCTCTGAATACTCAATAAAACAAATGCGATCATTTTTCACCAAGATGTGCTGCTTTTCTATGAGCAGGTGGGAGGACGGGGGTATTCCCGGCTGCTGCAAGCAGTTTGACTGCACTGGAGTGTAAGCCCATTAAGAACACGGGTTTGTCCAGTTTTGTTGATCCCGGAGTCCCCACTGCCTGGAGCAGGCATGAAGGAGGCACTCAAGCAGTATCTTCTGGAAGAGGAGGAGAAAGGAGACATGAGGTGGTTGCAAAGTTGTGAGTTTTTAAATTTGAGATTGGGGAAGCCTCTGCATGTCTTCAGGTACCTAGGGAACACCGAGAGGTCCTAAAGGTGAGATGGGGAGGGAGGGAGGGAGGGAAGTGGGTGTGCCCCCCACAGATGCAGCAGAGCTAGAAGCTTTGCATAGAGACCTGGGTGTGTGAAGAGGGCATGTGCAAGAAGACGGAGAAAACTTTTGAGGCGTGGGAAAGGAAAGTGGAGAGAACACCTACTGAATAGAAAATCTGGTATTGGGGGGCGAGGGGCGGGAAAAAGTTCAGAACCAGGTGGGACAGAAGTGGGATTGGGCACAGCTTTTGTGGGGGGAGAATGATCAACTACATAAACTATAAGAGTGTTGAAGACAAAGACCAAGTAAATAGCAAAATGCTGGGGTTGAACCATCCTTGACCTTCTGCAGCAGGGATCTGCAGTGTGGAGGGGCCACAAAAACAGCCAAAGATGGAAGCTCTCAACTCTGGGGAGCAGTAAGGCTGGCGTGTGGGAAGACAAGGGACTGTGGTGTTATTAATTCAGCTCAGGTTACCTGCAACTTCTCATACACAGGAAAGCTGTGGAGTCCATGACTCTGGGGGTCTACCACCTGGGGTCAACCTTGGTTCTGCCACTTAGTAATTGCATATCTTGGCTAAAACTTTTCTGTATCTTCTGGCTTTTCTGTACCTCAGTTTCCTCTTCTGTTAAATGGGAGTAATAATAAATGTCTCACATGGTTGGTTATGAGAATTCAATGATGTGTTTAGATCAGTGCCTGGGGTATATTAAACACTTAGTTATTTTTAAATTAATTTATTTATTTATTAAAATTAAATTGTTGTTGTTGAAAGTACTACATATGCCCTCCTTTTTCCTCCATTGACCCCTTTTAGCTGACCCCCACTGCCCTCCCCAGGCCTTCACCACCCTATTGTCTTTGTCCATGGGTTATGCATATATGCATTTAAGTTCTTTGATCTCTTCCCACCTACCCACCCTCCCCCGTCTTCCCTCTGAAGTCTGTTCTATGCTTCCATGTCTCTGGATCTATTTTTGTTCATCAGTTTATTTTGTTCATTAGATTCCACATCTGAGTGAAATCATGAAGCATTTAGTTAACTTTTAAGTGCTTGGGAATGAGCTTTGATTTTGAGGGCAAATAAACTCACAGGTAACATACAGTGAGAAACCTGTACTATACATGTATACTGAGATCTAACAACCAAGTAAATGGGTGGCAGATTGAGGGAACCATCTCATTGTTGCAGTGGTAAGTTACAGATAAACCACGAGAGGGAGTCTAGAATGATCCATGTGGTATTAGAGTAGAGCTGGAGATATTGGTATGAGCTCATGGTCAGCTTCCTATAGACTCAGGTGGCTACATATGGGAGTATTTATAGATGTGTGCATTTACCCGGTCCAGTAAAATCCAACCAGAAGAGAAAGGGATGGGCCTGGTGCTATGGTTGCACTGAAGGAAGATGTGGAATTAGGAAAGACAAAAAGGATTTCTCCAGCTGGAGAAGATGCAGTTGGACAGTGTAGGATGGCTATTCCAGGTGAGATGTGGAGGTGTTTAGGGGAACTCCGGATTGGTCTGAAAGTAAAGCCAGAAAGATGTGGGAAGCTTACCTAGAATCTGTGGGTCCTTAGGAGCCAAATTAAGTGAGAACTTTGACCTCTAGATAATGCCGGTGTTTTTGTGACCTCTGAGTTTCAGAGCTGGTGTGGCCGTAATGAGAACGGGGTGGAACTTGGGTAGGGCACCCAGTCGATAAGAAATAATGACGGCCCTGCAAAGCCAGCAGTGCTCAGGCCCAGCAGGGAGGAGGAATTCGAGAGAGACTCAGGAGGATGCAGTGACCACGAGGCCATCACAGGTGAGATGCCATTCGTTCAACCAATATATCTGAGCACCTACTATGTGCCCATCAGTGGATACAATGGATCTAACAGTCAAAACCACAAGTAAGCACATACCTAAGATCATTTCAGATAGCACTCGGGGCAAAGTGTTAGACAATGTCAGGCAAGAGTGGGTTTACTTTCAAAAGGGTGATCGCAGGGAGAAAGTTTGTACCACCATGGTAAGGCCCTGATACTGACAAGCCACCCCTATAAGTGGAAGACAGGGGCCAGCCACTCCAGTCTGGTCATTAACAGGGTCTATTAAGGGGAACTCACATCCGAGACATGTCCTGGTGGCTGCAATGTGAAATGACTTCCCAAGCTGCTTGGCAAGTGCCAACAAATTATATAGTCATGGGGGGAGGGGTGGTGGGGGGAGGTTTGAGTAGTCACGGGTGCTAGTCCATGAATGCCACAGGTCTGGGAAATGACGGGCTGGACCAGGTGAGAACAACGGCCTATTCAGGGACCAGTGCAGAGCAGGAGATAAGGGAAGGGGGCTGGTGTATGCCCAAATGAACATCAGTTATGATCACACAGCCTCGGGGTGGGGGTGGGGTGCAGGAAGCTGCCTCCCCCACTGGCCCAGGTCCACTTGTGGGTCCGGCAGCGGTCACCTCATGGAGCAGTCTCTCCTCCACAGAGGCCCTCCCCAAGGAGGTGGTGTTTCAGCTGAGACCTGGGGGAGGAGGTTTCAAGCAGAAGAAACAGCAGGTAGGAACTCGGTTTTGCCATCAGCTTGACTTTGTTGCTGTGGTTGACTCAGAGGAAGGCAGGCAAGACATCCAGAGGTGATCAGTGTTATCAAACTCTGAGCCTCGTGGCCAGCCAGCCAGGTGGCGTGCCAGTGGGAGGCAGAGCGCACTCCCTGGGAGCTGAAAGGCCTGCTGGACCAGCTCTCCAGGGTCTTTAGGGACAAACAGAGAGAGCTATGGTCGCAGAATAATGCCCACACCCCCCCCCCCCCCCGCACTATGTTATGTCACATGGCAAAGGGAATGGAAAGTGCAGGTGGCGTTAAGGTTGCTAATCATGTAACTCGGGGATGGGAGTTACATGATTATTCGAGCAACCACATTGAAGAGGGAGAAGCAGGAAGACAGCAGCACAAGAGAGACACAAGAAAGACTCAGTCTCCGGTGCCGGCTTTGAAGACAGGGAAGGGGCCACGAGCAAGGAAGGCAGGTGGCCTCCCGCAGCTGGAAAAAGCAAGGGAACGGATTCCCCCTGCAGCCTCCAGGAAGGAACGTGGCTCTGCTGACACCCGATTGTAGCCCTGTGAGACCAGGTCACAGTCATGACCTCCAGAATTATAAGGTAATAAGCGTGTGTTGTTGTAAGCCACTAAGTTTGTGATGGTTGTTACAGCAGCCACAGGAAACTCATACCCACCTTGGTACTGGGGAGTGGGGGAAGCGCTAACAAATACTAAATATATGGAATGGCTTTGGCATTGGGCGCAGGGGAAGAGGCTGGGAGAGTTTTGGGGAGCGTGATAGAAAAAGCCTAGGTTGCCTCGAACAGACTATTAATAGAGATATGAATGTTGATAGTTCACTGTTGACTGGGTGGCCAGGCTGTGCAGCCACGGTTAAAGGGCAGGACAGTGCCACCTTGGGGAGAGACCAGTGTATGATTCAAGGTCACTGAGAATGGACAGTTCACACATCTGGCTCTAGTGGTGCAGCATGGACTTCCAGCAAAAGAGGAGAGAGAGAGAGAGCCCTGGCCTGTGGCTCAGCTGGTTGGAGTCATGTCCTGTGCACTGAAAGGCTGCCGGTTCGATTCCCAGTCAGGGCACATGCCCAATTTGTGGGCTCCGTCCCCAGGAGAAGGCATACAGAAGGCAGCTGATCAATGATTCTCTCTCATCATTGATGTTTCTATCTCTCCCGCTCCTTTCCACTCTCTGAAATCAATAAGAACATATTTTTTAAAAAGGAGAGAGGGTCTGCACAGAGCCTGTCCCTTGCAGTGTGTGGGTCCCCTGCTGTGCAGCTCTGGCGGGCGGGCGGTGTGGCTGCACGCACTGTGAAGCCCCCTGCCTCCTCCCCAGGGGGCCTGAAGAGCAGAAGCCTGGGTGTGCCTGAGGCCCTCGCCTCACTTGCTTGAAGCAGAGCCCAGGAGCGCATTGTCCCAGCCCAGGGCCCCTTCTGTGACAAAGCCAGCAGGCGAGGGACACATGCCTTTCTTTCCTAACAGCCACTCCGCTGGCCGGGCCCCAGAAGCGACGAGGGCACCGCAGAGACCACATAGCACTTTGGGGCAGCGACGGAAACCCATGTGCCCCGAGAATCCTTCAGACGTGCGAGAGCTGACTATTCAGTCAGGGGCGAGGACCTCTTCTCCCTTAGACCGTCAAATAACAAAATGCCAACAGCCAACACAACAAGAGCCATCCAGTGGGAACGAATCAAAGTTACACCAGAATAGATGTCAGAACGGCAAAACAAATGTATGGTGTGTGCAGAATGTTAGTAATTGGTTCCTGTGTGCCAGGCAATGAAGAGGTGGAACACCCTGCTTTAAAGAACCCCGAACTGTCAGAAGCAGATGGGTGGGAGCAATAAGGACCTCAGGTTCTTTCACCGTGTGCTGCGCCCTCGGGCTGCCACCCACATGCCAACACATTGCGCCCAGGGCCCTGGTACGTCTCGCTTTGGTGACTTCGTGCAACGTCCATAATGCGCTGCCCCATTCTTACATAATTTTCATAATGATCCTTTGATCATTATTCATACCCTTTGATCATAATTTCCTAATTAGCCTGTGATCGTTATTCAGTCGCTCCCTACTTTGTTTTTTCTCAGTAGCAGTAATTCTGAAATGAACACCTTTGTTGAATATGTTACTGACCTGTTTAATGCCGGTAGGTGTACTTGGGAATAATTACGTTGTCCGCCTGTAAAAGTATTTTGTTTGCTCTTTCCACCAAATGGACAATTAGTCCACATGGATGAGAGGAAGCACAGAGAACTAACAGGGAAGCGGCTGAGGCCCAGGCAGACTCCCAGTGCTGCTCACGGCTAGGGAGGGACCAGTGGCAGGCACCCCCGTGGTACCTTGGTGGAGGCAAAGACAAATCCATGCTGTGTGAAACTTATCTTATCAGATGCCCAAGGAAAGTGCGCTCTGGGGAAAGCGGGCAGGGTCCAGAGGCCAAAGGGCAATGAGGCCACCCAGGCCCCGCGGCAAATCGGCGGGTGCGGAACAGACCCGAGTGTCGCTCTGAGGCAGAGCGCACCCAATTCTCACCTGAGCAGCATGGAGGTGCCCAGCCCACCCCGGGAGGGGGTAAGTGCCAGGCTAGGAAAGGCCCCGTCACTGTCCCTTTCCCACCAGAAGAGGGGACCGGTGAAGGGAGGGAATGGCTTCTGAAACACCTCCAGCAGCAAAGACAGCACCGGGGATCAGTCAGCTGAATCCTGCACCCCACCCTTCTCCGCAGGCTGGATCCCAGGCCAGCAGGGCTGAGATCTGCTGGCAGTCATGCAGCTGATGGTGGGGTGGAGTTAGGGGCGCAGTTAGCAGGCAAGCAGAGGGTGGAGCGTGGCCCAGGGCGGTGGCTCTGGACCGCTGGTCGCCTGGAGTCCTGGGAAGCACCGCCTCAGGCAGCCGCAGACCTGCCCCAAGTCTGCGCCCCCTGGGCTCTGAGGCAGTTCCCTCGAGCTGCCCTGGGTTCTGAGGTGGCCAGGGAAGCGGGATGTGGTGGCCACTCAGGGCTCAGCTCCCAGGCCCTCCTCAGAGGCCTGCCCTGACCCTGCTGAACATGCCCCCACCCCACCCCCCGGCTTCTCCCCTGTTACCCTGTTGGTCCTCATAGCATTATTGGTATTTAGTGTCTGTACATACTTTTTCTATTTGACCTCCCCGCTCCCTAGAATGTAAACTCCAGGAGGCCAGTGGGTGCTGGACCTTTTCCTAGAGCCTCCCCAACTTCATCCCGGGTCAGCACGTGGTGGAGGCTCAGCTTTGTCTTTAGGGAGGGAATGACTGCGTGCCAGGAACAGGAAACCATGCCCTCCATGGTGCCCCCCACGTCTCAGAGCCCTGAGACTCCACCCCCAGCCAGCCACCACCCCACCTTCCCTGGGCGGGTCCTGGGGTCCCCGACACCTGGCCCAGCTGGTGGGAGCCCACTTCTCAGGTCATGGACTTCATCTCTGCCTCATCTCCACAGAGGCTGCAGCCCACGCTGGTGCTGGCCACCCTGAGCGCGGGCTTCGGCTCGGCCTTCCAGTACGGCTACAACATCGCTGTGGTCAACACGCCGCACAAGGTGGGCGCCGGGCACTGGGGCAGCTGCCCGCTCCAAGTTCGCTCACGAGTTGCCCGATCTTCTTGGCTACCATGGGGCAATGTCTTCCAGGTCTTGAAGTCATTTTATAACGACACCTACTACGCGCGACACGGGACATCCATGGACGAGAAGCACATGCTACTCCTGTGGTCCTGCACCGTGTCCATGTTCCCCCTGGGCGGCCTGCTGGGCTCGCTGATGGTCGGCGGGCTGGTGGACAAGTGCGGCCGGTGAGCGGAGGGCGTGGTTCTCACTTTCGGGTCACGGGAGAAACCACGCTGTCTCTGGGTGGTCTACACAAGGTGGGGGCTTGATGTGACCTTGAAAAGCCTCGTCCCCACAGTGCCACAGACCTTATGCCCTGAAGCCAGTCCCTGAGGTTCAGGACCCTTCCCTTGTCCTTGCACGGGAGCAGCAGCCCCTCTGTCCCCAACCCCAAGGGCGAGGTGCCGCCCTTGAGAGCAAAGTTCTGGATGCGACTCCCCTCAGTGCCGTGTCAGCACCTGCAGCAGGTGCTCCGTAAGTGCTTGCCGATCGGGTCTGACACTCGGCCAGGTGACCCGAGGCCCCAGGTGTGACAGCTGTAGCCTTGCCCCGCGGCCTCACCTGGGCTGTTGGTCTGAGGTTGGGGCTCAGACTGAGTCACTCCATGTGCCTGTCCCGTGTCTTTGAGATGCACAGTGGCTCTTTGTCCTTTGCTGGGCTTGCCCAGGCCCCCTAATCTGGGTGCCTAAGCCCAGGAGCTGCAAAGAGGTGCCTCCCAGATAAGGCAGGTGCCCGGGTCAAGGTCCCCAGGGAGGGAGAGTGAGCCAAGGCCTCGGGTGAGGCACCGGAATGCCATCTGGCCACATCCCACTCGGAGGAATTCGCAGTGACACTTGGACTCGATACGCCGAGACCAGCAGTTTTGGGGTGCGCGTGGAGAACCCTCTAAAGTAAAGAACTTTTAAAGAACTGTAGCCCTTCAGTTCCCACGCATGGGAGAAAATATCGGTGACTGAAAACCAGCTATTTGTTACAGCGGGACCCATAGGACTTCTTCTTCTAGGTTCTTGATTGGCACTTGCCATATGTCGGGCATGTGAATGAGGAAACATTCAGGATGTTGTCCTTATGCCATATCCCAGGCTTTTGTGTAATCCAGACTGCGCTGTTCTCAGCTACACCAGTGGCTGGACTGTTCTAGAAGCCCAGGTTTGGCCTCCTCACCTGGACCCCCCGTCACAGAACCTGGGAGCTCAGTGATGGTTTCCTCGCCCCCTCACCTTGCAGACAAGGACACAGACCGCTCTGGTGGAGCCGGCCTTGTCCCA
This sequence comes from Myotis pilosus, assembly GCA_036010255.1. NCBI lineage: Eukaryota > Metazoa > Chordata > Mammalia > Chiroptera > Vespertilionidae > Myotis > Myotis pilosus. The sequence continues at coordinate 75,334,973 of JASKON010000010.1, forward strand.
GTGGGTTCCAACCGCCCTGAGCAGGAAGGGCTGGGGGAGACCAGGCAGGGGGCGCTGTCCTCTCCGGCCTCGGGGCAGCTGATCCTCGGTTCTCAGTCTGGGCCCCGAGGGCAGCTTTCTCAGAGGAACAGCCGCCCAGGAGAGAAAAGGGGCCTGAGAAACCATCCCACACACCTGGGTGTCTAGCGCTGCCTCGTCGGGGATTTCCACTGGACTCCGTGGCTACCCCTCCAGAGGGGTTTCTGTGTTTCTGTTTAAAGATTCCCCCCACCCCTGCTCCTGGCATTGTCCTCAAAGGTGGGCAGAGTGTGGGCAAATGTCAAAGGCGGGTGCAGCCAGCAGCCACTCCACAGCTGGGACCTCTCTCCCTTCCTCATCCTCCATTGGTGTCTTCTTTGGCAAAGCCCAACCCAGGTTGGGGGTGCGGGCCGTCAAGGGAGCCATTGATGGAAGCCATCAAAGGGCACAGAGTACAGTCTGGAAGGGACGGATGGTCCTGGGGGGCAGGACAGCATAGTCCCTTTTTCTAGATGCCCCCTCCCTCTCGTTCGTAGACTCCTGGGCTGGCACCCTTGTCAGGGATCTGAGCGATCCTCTAGTCCAGTGGTTCTCAACCTGTGGGTCGCGACCCCTTTGGCGGTCGAACAACCCTTTCACAGGGGTCGCCTAAGACCATCGGAAAACACATATATAATTACATATTGTTTTGGTGATGAATCACTATGCTTTAATTATGTTCAATTTGTAACAATGAAATTGGGGGTCCCCACAACATGAGGAACTGTACTAAAGGGTTGAGAACCGCTGCTCTAGTCTAACCCGGTGTCCCGCCTGCTGTGGGAATCCCCTGTTCAGCATTCCTGAGGGTCCTCATCTAGTCTGGTCTCTGCCTGAACACCACCAGGGACAGGAAGCTCCCTGCCGGAGGCGGCAGCCACTCCTCGTCCCTTCTCTGCTGTCTGCAGTTGGCTCCGGCTGTTAGCACCCCCACCCACCCCTGCTGGCCCAGACCTTCCTTCCTGGGACTTGTGTCTCGGTCCCAGCTTCCCCGTCCCTCCCAGCCATCGGTCTTCATGGGCACATTCCCGCAGGCGGTACCAGCTGCCTGCAGAGCAGGAGTCGTGTCAGGACAGCCTCTGCGCCTCACCCCCGACCCTCTGGGCTCTGCTGTCCTTGCAGAAAGGGAACCCTGCTGATCAATAACATCTTCGCCATCGTCCCTGCCATCCTGATGGGAGTCAGCAAAGTGGCCAAGGCTTTTGAGCTGATCATCCTTTCCCGAGTGCTGCTGGGAGTCTGCGCAGGTACATGGAGCGACGGCTGAAGCTCCAAGGCCACGCTCAGGTTCACCCATGGGGGGAAGCGTCTGGTGCCCAGCACAGGGGCCGAGGCTGGAAGCCGGGGAAATGAGGGTCCCCCTGGCCCTGCCCGGCCTGTGTCCCTTCTGGGGCACCCTCCTTCTCCTCTCCCAGACCCTACGAAGCTCATGCTCTTCCTCCCCTTCACTAACAAAAGCTATCAGGGCTTTAAAATGCATGTTTGGGTGGTGAGCACACAATAGAGTACACAGATGTCGTATCATAAGTTTATATGACGTTATCACCAATGTTACCCCAATAAATTTAATTGTAAAACTTTTCTTAAAACCCCCACTTTTGCCTTGAAGTGTAACTGACTGAAAGGCTTTACAAGGTATTTTCTGAGGAGGATGTCCAGTGTGCACTGAGGGGGAGGGGCTGCGAGCCAAAGAAACAGAGTTTGGGGCCTCGCTCAGCAGGGGAGCCAAGTTCCTCAACCACAGTGGTTCCTTCTCTGTGTGTGTGTGTGTGTGTGTGTGTGTGTGTGTGTGTGTGTGTGTGTGTTTTAAGTGATACAAGTTACCTGTGCTTTAGGAAAGTCAGAAAATAGGTCAAAGCAAGAGAATCGTCCCAAAGTCCCACTATCCAGGGCCCCAGCTGTGCAACTAGGAAGGAGAGGACATTGGCATCATGCCCTGCAGGTGACCCCGGGGTCAGAGGATTCTGGAAGGCTCCCTCAGCAGTGCAAACTAAGCAGCCCACAGCCGGTTCCATCTCCCGGCGGGGAGGCGAGGCTTGCAGGGGCGGGGCTTGTTCCGGGAGGCAGGGCCGTGAGGAGAGGCAGGGTCTTGTGGGGGCGGGGCTTGTTCCGGGAGGCGGGGCCGTGAGGAGAGGCAGGGTCTTGTGGGGGCGGGGCTTGTTCCGGGAGGCGGGGCTGTGAGGAGAGGCAGGGTCTTGTGGGGGCGGGGCTTGTTCCGGGAGGCGGGGCCGTGAGGAGAGGCAGGGTCTTGTGGGGGCGGGGCTGTGCAGGGGCGGGGCTGTGAGGAGAGGCAGGGTCTTGTGGGGGCGGGGCTGTGCAGGGGCGGGGCTGTGTGTGGGAGGCAGGGTCTTGTGGGGGCGGGGCTATGCAGGGGTGGGGCTGTGAGGAGAGGCAGGGTCTTGTGGGGCGGGGCTGTGCAGGGGCAGGGCTGTGTGGGGAGGCAGGGTCTTGTGGGGGTGGGGCTGTGTGGGGCGGGGCTGTGTGGGAGGCAGGGTCTTGTGGGGGCGGGGCTTTGCAGGGGCGGGGCTGGTGGGGAGGCAGGGTCTTGTGGGGCGGGGCTGTGCAGGGGCGGGGCTGTGTGAGAGGCAGGGTCTTGTGGGGCGGGGCTATGCAGGGCGGGGCTGTGTGGGGAGGCAGAATCTTGTGGGGCGGGGCTGTGCAGGGGCAGGGCTGTGTGTGGGGCGGCAGAATCTTGTGGGGCGGGGCTGTGCAGGGGCAGGGCTGTGTGTGGGGCGGCAGAATCTTGTGGGGCGGGGCTGTGCAGGGGCAGGGCTGTGTGGGGAGGCAGGGTCTTGTGGGGTGGGGCTATGCAGGGGCGGAGCTGTGAGGAGAGGCAGGGTCTTATGGGGCGGGGCTGTGCAGGGGCAGGGCTGTGTGGGAGGCAGGGTCTTGGGGGCGGGGCTGTGGTGGGGAGGCAGGGTCTTGGGGGCGGGGCTTTGCGGGGGCGGGGCTGTGTGGGAGGCAGGGTCTTGGGGCGGAGCTATGCAGGGGGGCTGTGTGGGGCGGCAGAATCTTGGGGGGCGGGGCTGTGCAGGGGCAGGGCTGTGTGGGGAGGCAGGGTCTTGTGGGGGCGGGGCTTTTGTGGGGGGCGGGGCTGTGTGGGGAGGCATGGTCTTGGGGGCGGGGCTTTGAGGGGGAGGGGCTGTGAGAGCCACCTGTCAGTGGTGGACACCCAGGAGAAGCCGGGGGATATGAGATGGAGCTGAATTACCTCCGGGTCCTGGGTCCGAGGCTGGGGCTGCTCTTCTCCCTGATTTTTGTTTTGCTGGAACCAGGCATCTCCTACAGTGCCCTCCCCATGTACCTCGGAGAGCTGGCCCCCAAGAACCTCAGGGGCACTCTGGGAACAATGACCGAGGTTTTCGTCATCGTGGGAGTCTTCCTAGCGCAGATCTTCAGCCTGCAGGCGGTCCTGGGCAATCCTACAGGTACCCACGCGGTGCACGCCAAGGTCAAAGGGGACGAGGGAGGGGCCTGGGGGTCGTGTGGGCCGTGGGCGCCGGGTCCAGTCCTTCGCTCAGCTGTGCCCATGTTATTGGTGGATCAAGCCCGTTGAGGCCGAGAGGTGACCTCTGGGCTGCGCAGTGTGCAGCTTGGTGGACACAAGCGACCTTGATGAGGACAGTGGTGGTGAGTGATGGGGACAAATTGTGCTTGGGACTGGGAGGAGAGGACTAGGACAAGAGGCACACGCGCTCTTGGGGGTTCTGCTGGTGAAGGGGAGAGCTGGCGGCCGCCGGATGGGGGAGTGAGCGGGAGGGGATGTTGTCCCCTGGGAAGAACAACAGTGTACTTCGCTGCTCACTGGCCCAGAAGCGGAAGGCGGTGGGACCAGCTGCACGGGGCTGGCCATGGTCACTGTCTGTGGGTGCGCATGGCCCTTGCACACATTTTCTGCTGGTTCCTTCCATCTTCTCAGTGGAAAAGGAGGCAGGGCCTTTGCCTGAGAGTGGGTGGGGATGGTGGGAAGTTCGGTGGCCGGGGGGGGGGGGGGGGACCGTGTCTAGGCTGCGGGTGCAGTGGGGTCTAGTTTTGGTTTTCATTTTACACATTTCCCAGTCACGCATTCCTTAGTGGGTGGACTTACGTCCTTGTATTCCCCACGGTGCCTTGAAGGGACTCAGAGCGCAGGAGGTGCTCAGTGCAAGGTCTTTAGTATCAGCGATTCCCAGGCTGCCCGAGCAGCTGAACGGTAAACACTCGTCACAGGACGGGCCCTGAGTGGAGGCCACGCTGGCCGGCGGCTGCCCAGAGCCACCTGTACGCCTGGCTCGTGCGGTCTCTTGCAGCCCTCACCACCCTTGATGTGCTACTTTGTTATCATCATCATCACCACCATCATCATCATCGTATCGTAATCTTTACTGATGAGAAACCCGAGGCTTGGGGAGGTTAAATATCTCCCAGTTCCCACCGTCGCTCAGGGCTACTTGAGTCTCAGCACCGCCCCCCCAACCCAAACCTTCAGAAGGAGCTCAGATAGCCACGGGGCCCATCCCCGCTGGCCCAGCCTCCAGGGAGGTAGACTTATAAAATTAGAAACAACACCTACCATTGTTTTCTCTGGGCTCACGCATTTAAGTCAAATGCTGTTCCTAAGAAAAGCAATGCTCCTCCTGCAGAAGGAATTCATGCCATTTCCCTTTAAAATATCATTATTTCCTCCATCGGTGACCGTGGAGCCCGTGTCGGTGGGTCATGGGCAGCCAGCTGGTGGCAGGAACTAGGTCCCTGCTGGCCTTGGCTCTCCCCGAGGGCTGGAAGGTCGTGGGCGAGTGACGGTGTAACAGGAGCCAGGCCCTGGGGAAGGTCGGCTGGAGGGCGCCAGAGCCCCAGGGACCCTGCGGGCCGGTGTCAAGTTCTGGGTGGTGGTCCCTTGCAGGCTGGCCCGTGCTCTTGGCACTCACGGGGGTCCCGGCGCTGCTGCAGCTCCTGTCTCTGCCCTTCTTCCCCGAGAGCCCGCGCTACACCCTCATCCAGAGAGGAGACGAGGACACGGCTCGACAAGGTACCAGGGTGCAGGCTGCTGGCCGCCTCCCACACCCACCAGAACGTCCCTCCATGGCGCCCAACGCTTGGGACAGGCGGTGGCCAGCGGGGAGAGGGGCCCCAGTGAGCAGGCGCTGGTGGGCTAGGAGGAGTCGGGGCAGCTCTGGGGTGAGGTCCAAGGTCAGAGCCACGGCTGACCCGTGTTGGTTTGAGAGCCTGACCAGCGTGGGATGTGGTTGGGGTTGGGGACACCGTCACATGGTTGGGTCCTGGTTGGGGTCATGAGCACTCCGCACTGGGAAAATGGGGAGCCGGTGGCCAGAGGTGGGCCGAGCAGGTGGGTGGCTGCCCTCCTCCCCGAGCACAGGTGAGTGCGGTCAGCCACGGGGGCTGCTCCGCTCCCCGCAGCTCTGAGGAAACTGAGGGGCTGGGCCGATGTGGAGGACGAGATCGAAGAGATGCGCGTGGAGGACCAGGCCGAGAGGGCCGAGGGCCGCCTGTCCGTGCTCAACCTGTTCACCTTCCGGCCCCTGCGGTGGCAGCTCATCTCCATCATCGTGCTCATGGCCGGCCAGCAGCTTTCCGGGATCAACGCGGTACATGGGGCCTCGTGGGGCGCCTGTGTGCCCGGCAGCCATGCGGGCAGGGGATGGAGGGGTACAGGGGGGCTGAGATGAGTGATCAGCCCTGCAGGCCTGGCCACGTTCTCCCTCAGAACTTCTGGTCCATTCAAAAGCTGCTGGATTCAATCAGACGGGCTGCATCCCAGTCTCCTAACGCCACGTCCCAGCTCTTTTCCCAGCTGCCTCCCTCCTGTCCAAGGGCCCCCGGGGCCTCCCAAACTGTTTGCTGTAGAGTCAGGAAAGGCAGGCCAGTGGCCTTCGCCATGGGCCGGTCCTCACAGCCCTGGGCTTCTGTTTCAGATCAACTACTACGCAGACATGATCTACGCATCCGCCGGCATATCGGCCGCTCACTCGCAGTATGTAACCGTGGGCGCCGGCGTGGTCAACATAGTCATGACCGGCGTTTCGGTGAGCGACCGGGAATACCCTTTCCACTGGGGGTGGGGGGGCGGCAGGTGCCCCGCAGGCAGACAGGGACCCTACAGAGCCCACTGAGGTGCTGGTGACACCGGTCCCAGGTCACTGAGGAACACAGACTTTGGGATACACGCGCACACATTTCTTCCTTTGTAAAATGGTTACAGCGATTGCAATACCCAGGACGCTGGTGTGGGTCCCGGGCACAGAGACGAAGCTGGCCTTCTCTCTCTAACCTGCACAAGGTGGTGGGCCGCCCCTGTGGGCCTCGCTGGACGGCGGGGCAGTCCCCCCTGCAGGCCTGGAAGTGACTGTGCCCGCAGTGACCGTAGAGGGCCCGCCACCGAGTTGGCCTCGGTGTGGCCCCGGTGCTGGCGCTGGCGGTAGGGATGCGGTAGAACTGGAAATGCCTTAGAACTCGGAGAGAGGAAGGAAGGCCAGCCAGGCAGCGGGGCCCAAGTTGGGAACATCCGAGAGGGTTCGGGCTGAGAGAAGAGGTGCGTGTCCGGGAAGCGGAGGAGGACGTGCGTGGGGTGACTGGGGCTCGAGACGGGAGGTCAGATCCTGGCTGCTCACTGCCTGAATTGGAGCAGCAGGTGACAGGAGGGGCCATTCTAAAACGTAGGATTTATTATCGTTCAGGCAGGGGGAGGCCGGCATAGCAGTAGGTGATTGCCATTGGAAGGACAGTCTGCCACTCCTAGTTCCAAACTGTGTGATGAGGGCGGGGCAGGCCAGGCCACTTAGGGCCACGCGGGGAGGCACCAGGGTCAGCCGGGAGGCAGAGGGAACAGGGGAACGCGGGCAAGAGCCTGCATTGTGGGTTCTGTGGGACCACGGGGTGAGCAGGCTCAGACCCGGCCCGTGTGAACAATTTCAGGGGTTCTGGGACGCAGGGGCTGCCCGGGGTTGTCTGGTACCTGCCCTGGGTGATCAGGACCTGGGGACAGAGGCCCTGGGTGTGAGCGCCCCCTGAAGGAGGAGGTCGGAGGTGCGGGCTCTGGATGGGTTAGTTTCACATGAAAGGCACATTCAGGGGCGATGTTGGCTCTCTAGAAACTGGCCAACCAACGTAGGAACAGTCCTTCCAGGGGTCAGCAGGGCCCCAAGATGGCAAAGCATCAAATACACAAACTAGAAAATGTAGAAGGGATGGTGGGCCAAGAGCTCCAGGTGCCCTGGGCCTGGAGGCTCCTCACTCCCTCCCTCCCACAGGCCGGCACCGTGGAGTGGCTGGGCAGGCGGCTCCTCCTGCTGGTCGGCTATGGCATCTGCGGCTCAGCCTGCCTGGTGCTGACGCTGGCGCTCCTCTTCCAGGTCTGGTTCCTTCCTGGGCACCAGGCACCCCCTCCCCACCCTCAGGACCCAGAGCCGCAGGCGGGTGGGAGGTCCCCGTAACAGACCGGCTCCAATGGACCAGGGTGGGTCTCAGCGGGTCCGGCTCCAGACGCCTTCAATGCAAGTATTTTGTGTTGTTGGGTTTTTGTTTTATTTTGTTTTTTTAATCCTCGCCAGAGGAGATTTTCCCATTGATTTTCTAGAGAGAGTGGAAGAGAGTGGTGACACAGTGACCTGTGCAGCTGGGTCGGTTGAAGTCTGTTCCCCTGGTTTTGTGCCGGCCATTGTCCTGGCTGTGGGGAGCCAGCCCACCCGCTCTCCTGGTCCCCGGGCTTCTAGAAGGGTCCTCTCAGCAAGCGTGGAGTCCTAACCCCAGGGCCATCCTGCTGATAGTCTCACCTGGGTTCCTACTCGACCCCTCAGGGCCCCAGGGCCCTCCTGGTCCGAGTTCAGGCTCTCAGTGCTGAGTCCACATCTCTAGGTTTGAAACGATAATGTCCCGCTCACAGGGGTGTCATGGGGATTCATGGTTAACGTAGTGACGGGTGGAGAGTGAGTGACTGCATGGCAGGCAGGTAGGGCTGGAGGGAGCCTCTGGGAGCTGGAATGCTGGCCAGCCCCTGGTTTCATCTTCCTCCCGCTCTTGCCCACGCACCCTCGAGGCCCTCCCACGTGGGTCAGCAGAAATCCATGCTCCTCCCTGTGGCGGGAAGGCACCTGGTGTGGTGGACTCACCTGCCCTGAGCTCTCCAAGGCCGCAGGCGGGTGGGAGGTCCCCGTATCAGACCGGCAACCCTGCTCTCCCCACAGAGCACGGTCCATGGGCTGTCCTATCTCGGCGTCATCTGCGTCTTCTCCTACATCGCAGGACATTCCATTGGGCCCAGTGAGTACCTGCACCCCCTAGCCCTCCACAGATAGAGCCCTGGCTGGTCTGGCTCAGTAGATAGAGCAGGACTGAAGGGTCCCAGGTCCAATTCTGGTCAAGGGCACATGCCCGGGTTGCAGGCTCAATTCTCTATTGGAGGGCAGGCAGGAGGCAGCCGATCAATGATTATCTCTCACCATTGATGTTTCTCTCTCTCTCCCTTTCCCTTCCTCTCTGAAATTAATAAAATATATTTTTAAACCATAGATAGATATACAGTAAATAAACAAACATACAGTGTACCTGTGGTGGTGAAACTTTATAAGGGATGATGATTAGGAAAAAATGGGTTTATAGATTGTAGACAAGTCTCCTTAATGACAAAAGGTGGAGAAACAGACCCCAGGCAAGGTGCCTGCAGCAGGGGCCTGCCATTCCCCAGACCTACCACAGGGGGCAGCACTTCCCAGGCACAAGCACTCGTTGAGCTCTGCTCCCCTTCATTGAGAATTTCACAATGACACCAACACCGGGGAGAGTGGACTCAGTGTGACCTCGAGGGCCCCGAGGGAGGTTGTCCGCCCAGCCCCGCGCCACTGCAGCCCTGGTGCGTCCAGAGGAGCCAGCGGGGCAGGAAGCAGGGCGCTGGCTAGAGATGCCGGCTCCTCCCTGGCCATCTAGGACCCAGGAGTCCTGGGGCCTACAGTTCCATCGGGTTTGCCTGATCGGGGGGCTGGGCGAGGGCCCCCCCGAGCCCACTGCGCCCCACTGGCCCTGTGCTCTCTGCCCTCAAGGTCCCGTCCCCTCTGTGGTGAGGACCGAGATCTTCCTGCAGTCCTCCCGGCCGGCCGCCTTCATGGTGGACGGGGCTGTGCACTGGCTCACCAACTTCATCGTGGGCTTCATGTTCCCTTCCGTCCAGGTGAGCAGGGGGTGGGCGGGAAGCGCGGTGGGTGGCCCCTTGCCCCCCTCCCTGCCCCACCCTGTCCACCCCGAGGCAGAGAGCCTTCGGGAATCAAGCACAGGCTCCTTCCACTAAGAGCATCAGCTATTTTGGCATACGGGGTACCTTATTGGACAAACTTATTGGTCAACACAAAACTGGCCACCGAGGAACTCCCGGGTGGCGCCCCGAGGCCTCCCCGGAGCGGGCCCTGTCCTTCCTCCCTCCGTTCCCTCCCGTTTTCTTGTCTCTCGCCCAGGAGGCCATCGGGGCCTACAGTTTCATCATCTTTGCCGGAATCTGCCTCCTCACTGCTGTTTACATCTACGTGGTGATTCCTGAGACCAAGGGCCAGACATTTGTGGAGATAAACCGAATTTTTGCCAAGAGGAACGGAGTGGAGATTCCAGAGCCTCGAGAAGAAACCACAGGTGTTGAGCCTCACGCATCTCCGCCCACGCAGGAAACTTTCTTCTGATGGCTCTGCAGGTGCCACGTCACACTCGGAGGCCAGTCCCCGAGAAAGGGACTCCCCCAGGCCTCACGAGAGGGTCACAGCTCTGAGCTTTCTGCGCCCCCAGTGGCAACTGGAAGGCTTTGGAAAGATCAGTCCCTGGTTTGGTGGGGACGTGGTTAGCTTCCAGCCGTAATTACTGGGTGGTGTGACTTCGGAGAATGGGCAGGCCCTCAGCATTGATTGGCAGGACTCGGTGCTCTGACTATGGATGTAGGGGCCAGAGACCCATGGAATGCTGCATGGATGTACTTTTATAAAGTAAAATGTTTCAAGTTCAGCTATTCATAGGGAGGCCTGAATTCCAATCAATGTACTGACTAGAGAATGAAAGGAACTAGAGGCCAAGGCTCCGGATTCCACTGCCTTCCGGGCAGCTTCCGCTCACGCTCCGTGCCGTGGCTTGCACGTATTCTGGTCAGCGTCACAGCCTGCCGGGGCAGCTGGGCAAGAGAGGTAACAGGTGTTCTTGGGCCTGTTTAGAAAAACCCCCTCTCTGGGTGGGTCAGTTGACCTCTGCCTTGGAAACAGGAGAGCACTGTATTGAAAGATACAAAGTACCAAAGCTCACTCAGTAGGAAATAGACAGCCTGTGTAGTCCTACAACCACTAAAGAAATGGAATCTGTGGCTAAAAACCCTCCCACAAAGAAAACCCCGGGCCCAAATGGGTTCACTGGTGAATTCTGCAAACATTTAATGGAAGAAATAATACCAATTTGACACAAAGTCTTCCAGAAAATTAAAGAGGAATACTTCTGAATTCATTGTATGAAGAAGTCATCATTATTCTGATTCCAAAGCCAAACTAACGATGTTACAAGAAAACTACAGATTAACACCCCTCATGAACATAGATACAAAAATTATTAACCAGATTTTAGCAAATAGAACACAATAATATAATATAATAATATAATAATATATCCTGATCAAGTGGGGCTTATTCTAGGAATGCAAGGTTGGCTTAATCCTCCACAAATTTATCTATAGATTCAACACAATTAGAACCAAAATTGCAGCAGGCCTTTTTTGGGCAGGGAGGGTAGAAATTGACAAGCCCATTCTACAATTTATGTGGAAATGCAAAAAAACCTAAAGTAACCAAACCAACTTTGAGAAAGATGAAGTTGGAGGACTTATTACCTCATGTCAACACTCATATAAAACTACAGGTATCCAAACAATATGGTTGGTATAGCAGGTAGATCAATGGAGTATAAGAAAGAACCCAGAAATAAACCTCCACCATCCAGAGATAACTGATTTTTGTCTAAAGCAATCTGAATGGTGACAGGATAGTATTTCCAACAAATGCACTGGGCTAATTATATCCATATGTGGGAAAAAAGAACTTTATCCATACCTTACATTAACACAAAATGGATCACAAGCCTAAATTAAGACTTAATAAAACTTCTAGAATAGAACATAGGAGATAAATATTTGTGAGCTTGGATTACACAAAAACAACACCAAAAGCACAATTCACAAAAGAAAATATTGCTAAATTGGACTTGGATACAATTAAGAACTGCTATTTGTAAGACACTATTATGAATATGAAAAGACAACCACAGACTGACACATACATATGCAAACCTCATATCTGAGAAAGACGTGTATCTAAATGTATAAATGTGTAATGAATAAAGAGCTCTCAGAACTCAAATAAGGAAACAACCAATTCAAGCTTAAAAACGGGCAACAGAGTGGAATAGCTACTTCACCAAAGAAGACACGTGATGGTAAACAAGCACATGAAAAGATGCTCCATATTATTAGTAATTAGGGAAATGCCAATTAAAACCATAATAAGATACCACTACACACCCGTTAGAGTGCCTAACGTTAAAAAGACTCCATCAAGTGTTGACAAGGATGTGGAGAAAGTAGAACTCTTGTATTCTGCTGGCGGGAATGTACAATGGTGCAGCCAATTTCAAAAAGTTTTCCGGTCCCTTAAAAAGTGAAACGTCTACCATGATCCAGCATTCCACTCCGGAGTATTTACCCCCATGTCTGTTCAAAGGCTTGTACCCAAGTGCTCACAGCATGTTTATTTGTAATGGCACCAAACTGGACACGCTACAAAAGTGCATCCCCAGGTGAGTGAATGAATGAATTGTGGTCGATCCGTACAACAGCATACTTCTCCGCAGGGCAAAGATACGAACGCTGCCACCTGCCACAATATGCATGAACCTCAAAGTCATTCTCCTCCATGGCACAAGACAGACCAAAAAACACATACTGTGTTATTTTAATTACATAAAATTGTAGGAAATTTTTCCAACTCAACTTTAGTGACAGAAAATGGATCAGCAGTTACTGGGGAAACTTTTTGAATGACGGACATTGTGTACTATCTTCATCATGGTGATAATACAGAAGTGTACATAGGTCAGAACACCAAATTGTACATCTATTTATACTAATAAAAGGGTAATATGCTAATTAGACCAGGAGATCTTCCAGGCGTTCTTCCGGACAAAGCCATGGTGGTGGGGCCAAGGCAGAAGTGGTTAGGGGCAATCAGGCCAGGAGGGGAGGGCAATTGGGGGTGATCAGGCCAGCGGGGGGGTAGGGGAGGCGGCAAGTTGGGGGTGGGCAGGCTGCCAGGGGGGGCCAGTTGGGGGCAAGAAGGCCAGTGGGGGGGGGCAGTAGGGAGCAAGCAGGCCGGCAGGCAGAGTGGTTAGGGGCAATCAGGCAGGCAGGCAGGTAAGCAGTTAGGAGCCAGTGGTCCCGGATTGCGAGAGGTATGTCCGACTGCCGGTTTAGGTATGTCCTAAACAGGCAGTCGGACATCCCCTCAGGGGTCCCAGATTGGAGAGGGTGCAGGCCTGGCTGAGGGACACCCCCTACCCCGTGCACAAATTTCGTGCACCGGCCCACTAGTATATATATACAAACACATATATATACATATAAAAGGCTAACATGCTAAGTGTTGGACCGTCTGACTGGTAGCTATAATGCGCATTGACAACCAGGTGGCAGACTCTCAATGCAGAAGCTGCACAGCTGCAGCGACTTGGCAGAGCTGGTTCTCAGGTGACGTACCCCGGAACCAGAAAGGAGGGAGCCCGATTCCTTGCAGGGCCGCATGATTCCTCCTTCAGTCATGGGTTATGTTGTTGCTGGGGCACTGTCGGCCCCAAATCTGGTTTACCAACACACTTGTGTTTGCATTCCACACCCTGTATGACAGCAACTTTGCAAAGTGCCCTCTTACACTCTGGGACCCCTTGGGGGATGTCGGAGAGCCGGCTGTGGCCTGATCCCTGAAGGCCAGGCCGAGGGACCCTATCTGCAGAGGGACCCCGTTCACTCCACAGACACACTTCAAGCCACAGTGGCACCCCAGGTGCACGCGGGGCGGCCAGGGAGGGATCGAAGGAGGTTGGCTCCAGGACATGTCCGGCCCATCTCGCCCAGTCCCACCCCACCAGCCATCTTCTAATTAATTTTCTTTCAATGTGCACGAATCCATGCACCGGGCCACTAGTTTTTCATAAGAAATTATTAATTAAATATATTTTCAATTTCTCGTTAATGAATTGCACTGTCTCTGGGTGGTCTGCACGAGGTGGGGGCTTGATGTGACCTTGTAAAGCCTCGTCCCCACAGTGCCACAGACCTTATGCCCTGAAGCCAGTCCCTGAGGTTCCAGGACCCTTCCCTTGTCCTTGCACGGGAGCAGCAGCCCCTCTGTCCCCAACCCCGAGGGCGAGGTGCCGCCCTTGAGAGCAAAGTTCTGGATGCGACTCCCCTTGGTGCCGTGTCAGCACCTGCAGCAGGTGCTCCGTAAGTGCTTGCCGATCGGGTCTGACACTCGGCCAGGTGACCCGAGGCCCCAGGTGTGACAGCTGTAGCCTTGCCCCGCGGCCTCACCTGGGCTGTTGGTCTGAGGTTGGGGCTCAGACTGAGTCACTCCACGTGCCTGTCCCGTGTCTTTGAGATGCACCGTGGCTCTTTGTCCTTTGCTGGGCTTGCCCGGGCCCCCTAATCTGGGTGCCTAAGCCCAGGAGCTGCAAAGAGGTGCCTCCCAGATAAGGCAGGTGCCCGGGTCAAGGTCCCCAGGGAGGGAGAGTGAGCCAAGGCCTCGGGTGAGGCACCGGAATGCCATCTGGCCACATCCCACTCGGAGGAATTCGCAGTGACACTTGGACTTGAGACGACGGGCCGGCAGTTTTGGGGTGTGCGTGGAGCACCCTCTAGAGCAGGGGTGGGGGACCTTTTTTCTGCCAAAAGCCATTGGGTATTTGCCACGGAATTCCCGGGCCACACACAAGGATCAACTTGAAAGTTATGTTGCTGTGAAGAAAGCTCCTGGACTTACTGAATTTCCAGTCCTGCCTGCGGCTCCCTAGGCAGGGCCAGACCAAACGTCCCCCACCCCTGCTCTAAAGGAACTTTTAGAGAACCGTAGCCTTTCCGTTCCCACACACGGGAGAAAATATCGGCGACTGAAAACCAGTTATGTGTTACAGCGGGACCCATAGGACCCCTTCTTCTAGGTTCTTGATTGGCATTTGCCATATGTTGTGCCGCGAATGAGGAAACATTCATATGTTGTCCTTATGCCATAACCCAGGCTTTTGTGTAATCCAGACTGCGCTGTTCTCAGCTACGCCAGGAGCGGCTGGACTGTTCTGGAAGCCCAGGCTTGGCCTCCTCACCTGGACCCCCGTCACAGACCTTGGGGAGTGGAGGAGCCCTAATAATGATGGGTCCCCTCACCTCCGTCATTGTCCAGATGAGGTCCCTGGGCCGGGAGGTGTGGGTGGAGCGTCCCTGTGGCTGACTCAGCTCCGGGTCTTCAGGACGGGCAGGCGGGGGTGTGGGGGGTGTTGGGGGGCAGCTCAGGGCTGGCCCAGGGCATAGCCGGCACGGTTTGGCTCTGAGGAGCAGCCCCTCGGAGACAACACTGGTTCCAGGTGTGGGGCCAGGTGTCCCCTGTAAAACCCACTCAGCCGCGGCCTCAGCTTCCCAGCTTGGCTGCCTGGCCGTTTTCAGATGCTTCTCCCTCCTCGTCATAAGATCGTGGATTTCGGTTGACAGGACCTTGGTTAGCGGTCTCTCAGTCCCCGTCCCCAGAGGCTCCCGGGCTCAGTTCCCAGGACAGCCCTGCAGTTCCCAGGCCTCGGCTCGAACGCCTCTGTGGACAGGCAGCCCCTCCCAGCACGGACGCTGGGACCAGCCCCTGGCCCACACGCTGGGCTCTGCGCTTTGGTAAGTTGCTTCTCCGTCTCGTTTCCCGTCTGAGAAACGGGAATAAGGCGAGTTTGGTGTCTGCCTCACAGGATGGTTGAGGGGATGACAAGTGTCGGTGTATGTGGGGCAGACAGCCTTCCGTGTGCTCTGGCTGACTCGGTGCCCCCGTCTCCCGCCTGCCCTTCCCCTGAAGGCATTTCTGGGCCCAGGCTGAGCCGGGGGAGTGGGGAGTGGGGCCGTGCTGCCCTGCCCCTGTGGCTGATGGGGTTGGTGTGCGGGCGCCCGGTTCCCGCGCCCCCGGGGCTCGGTCTGAGTGTGTCCTGCGTGGAAGGCGCCCGGTTCCCGCGCCCCTGGGGGCTCGGTCTGAGTGTGTCCTGCGTGTCCGCGTGTAGCTGTTGGGGAGGAAGCCGCAGGAGCCTCTGGGAGTGGCTGGGCTTCTCCCGGCCGCTCTGCTCCTCTCCTGCACCGCCGTTCCCTCACTTTCCAAATGAACCGCTCGCCGGGGGGCTCGGCCCGGCTCTTCCCTGGGGAACCCAAGCCGAGCCGCCCCCCCAAGCCTGCACGGCGGTCGGACGGCCGTGTGGCCCATTCACTCGGTGCTAATGGTTATTGTGAGCAGCTTCGTCCCATAAAATGCTCTTCCTACTTTGATCCCAAACCCCCCTCCTTGGAACTCGGCCCCTTGTCCTGTCTCTGCCTGCGCACCATCCCGGCGCCCGGGCCCACACACCTTCACCAGGGTGGGCTCCGACGTTACCGTCCGTCCCCTATGGATCGGTCGTTGT
Organism: Myotis pilosus; assembly: GCA_036010255.1. NCBI lineage: Eukaryota > Metazoa > Chordata > Mammalia > Chiroptera > Vespertilionidae > Myotis > Myotis pilosus. The sequence continues at coordinate 75,350,726 of JASKON010000010.1, forward strand.
GTGTGTGTTTTTCTTCTTCTTTTTTTAAATATTTTTTATTGATTTCCGAGAGGAAGGAACAGGGAGAGAGAGATAGAAACATCAATGATGAGAGAGAATCATTGGCCGGCTGCCTCCTGCACACCCCTCACTGGGGATAGAACCCTGACCTCCTGGTTCAGAGGTCAGTGCTCAACCACTGAGCTACACCGGCCGGGCAAGTTTCCTGTCCAAGAAGACACTGCCATCTCAGCCGTCTGTCCCCGAGCCTGGCCCGAGGCCGGGCCCGTTGCAGGAGGGAGTCCCGCTGGTCGGGAGAGAGCTCGCCTTCCTCCCTCATCCTGGCGGGCTCAGCGGGGAAGACGTGGGGCGGACTGTACCGGGCGCTGCTGGCCGTGTGCAGCCCGCGGTGGGTGCGGGGCCGGCCGTGCTGGGCCCGGAGAGGAGCAGCTGGGGCAGCAGCGGGCGGCAGGGCTCCTGTAGGTTCCCTGGCCTGTGAGGGACAGAATGTGACCCCTCTGGGGGTCCGGGCTCTGTTCCTGGTTTCCCGTTTCCACCTGTGACAGCCCCTACGCCTCACTGTCGGGTCTGGGGGGCTCCAGTCTCCTCAGTCTTAGATGTGTCCCAGTTACTAATTCTTTAAATATATATATATATATATATATATTCCATATTTCTCCCGCCCTGCTCCCCTTCTTTGCTAAAATATTTTGAGGTTAATTACAGACATCATGACATTTCACCCCTAAATAGCTTACTTTCCCTTCGTCCTTCAGGGAGAGAGAAACGTGGAAACATCAATGATGAGAGAGAGTCATTGATCGGCTCCCTCCTTCTTACTTTGGATTTTTTAAAAACAAAGTCATGTTTTTGTATAATGCCTTTATTTCACATACAAAAATGATTAATCCCTAAATATCTCTGCTCTTCCTGCCATATTCACTGTCTGCCGTCGCCGCCAAAATGTTCTTGCGCTTGCTCCTTTCAGGCACCAGGCGGCGCCATTGAGCTTTCCGTTCGGTTCCCCGCCGCCACCTGTGCGTCTGCCTTCTTTTAACAACAGGCGGCTGATGTGCATTGGAGCCCTGCTTCCCGGGATGGGGGCTGGCAGCCCAGCTCCAGGCCCAGCTCGCCCCCTCCCCTGCGTTTCCTCGCTCTCTCTCCCTCTCTACCCCCCATCCTTCTCCCTCCCCCTCTCCTGGGGGCCCCTCGTTTCTACTCTCCCTGGGGCTGCAGGCATCCTCTCTAGGGTCCCGCTCCAGGGAGGGGCCTCCATTCTCTGCAAATATTCACTGGGCTCAGGCAATGCCATTTAACTCACACGAAGATTCAAACGACCTATGACCTTTCCCTGCAGTGTGTTCATTTTCAAGCGAAGCTTGTTGAGCAGAAAGGATGTTTAACCCTTGATGGTCACGGGTGGTCACGGGAGTGGAGGAGAAAGAGTCCTGGCCCGAGAAACACGGACCTGGGCTCCAGACCTCGCTTCCTTATTTGGCACCGGGAGCCCGAGCTCCTCCTCCTTGAGTGAGCGTGGGGGCGCCCGACTGTCTCGCGTGCGTGGAAACTCCGCGTCCTGAGGACGAAGGGAGGCTCACGGTGCGGAGGGGCGCAGCGAGCTGCACAGGTCACACCCCGCTCTTGCCGGTGGGAAGCGGGGCGCTGCTTCACCGGCCCCTTCCGGATGCTGGGTTTTGTCCTTGACAAGGGGCTAGCGGCCCCTTCTGGGATTTTTTTAAAATACATATTTTTTTGCTTTCAGAGAGGAAGGGAGAAGGAGAGAGAAAAATGGAAACGTCAGTGATGAGGGAGAGCCATTGATCGGCTGCCTCCTGCACGCCCCCCGCCGGGGATGGAACGTGTAACCCCGACATGTGCCCTGATCAGAATCCAGCCGTGACCTCCTGGTCCACAGGCCGATGCTCAGCCACTGAGCCACCCGGCCGGGCCTTCTGGTGTTTTGGATCCAGTCTCCCTGGTTGTTTCTGTGGCGTCTTATTTGGAGATTGTGTCCATCCAGCTGGGGGGGTGAGGGGCGGGTCAGGCCCCTGGTGACAGGAGGGTGGACAGGAGGGCTGGGCAGCTGCCCGCCAGGTGTGAAGGTGCTTGGAATTCATAAAGCTGGGCACAAGCGGGACCACAGCCCAGTTCAGTCCTGTCTTCCTGTGGGAGAAGACCAGCCAGGAACACACATGTGCTGTTAGCCCCTGACACGCCTGTAACTTGTCATGTGACCTTTACAGGCCCTGTTATGTGCCTCAGTTTACCAATAGGAAAAAATGAGAGGGGATGGATGGATCTCTCACGTCCCCTGGGCCCAGCCAGTGTGGCTCAGTGGTTGAGTGTGGACCTATGAATCAGGAAGTCACCGTTCGATTCCTGGTTTAGGGCACATGCAGGGGTTGCCAGCCGGATCCCCAGTGTGGGGCGTGCAGGCGGCAGCCGATCAATGATTCTCTCTCATCATTGATGTTTCTATCTCTCGCTCCCTCTCCCTTCTCTGAAATCAATAAAAATAAAAAATAAAATGCATACATACATACATACAATACAGTACAGTTCCCTGGGCGCAGGCCCCGCCATCCTCCCAGCGGCCACTGGAGGGCAGCACCTCCTCTCCAGGCGCAGCCGTCAGCTAACCCTTTGGCAGAACCCTGGGTTCAGTTAGATTTTCACTGAAGGGCACCCCCCGGAGGCCTTTTGGGAAATTCCCGGCACTGGTGAGAGGGACACCTCCTGAGACCAGCTGGTGGGCTGTTTCTACCGGATATCTTGTTTCTCAAACCTTTTCTCAGGACCAAGAATTTGTGGACACCAGCCTTGGACATAGGAATTCCAGGGCCTGAGAGGGTCTTGCCAGCTCGGCTCCCAGAGGCCCAAGGGGGCGGGCAGGGCTGGTCCTCCTCCCTCCTCAGGAGCCTGCTCTGGGCGGTGTAAAGGCAGATTCTCCCTGCCCTCCCTGCTGTGTGTGTGTGTGTCCCCCCGCCCCCCCCCCCCCCACGGCTCCCAAGAGGAAACTTCAGGAATTCAGTTAGGAAAGTGTTCCCAAGGCCAATCGGGGGGACATCAGATTAGCCCCAAACTGGCATCACTGAACGTCTGGTCGTTGTTTTTATTCGAGGTTTGTTTTCAGTTTTTAAACTAAATTCATCCAAATTCCTGCTTTGTGTGGTTCGTAGGAGTGAAAAGTTGAAATCAGAACTTAACAGTAAGCAATAACACCAGTCAGCAGTAATGTTTACACTTCCCACAAAAATTATTAAAATGCCCATTGGGGGCTGGGAACTTTCATTTTTTAGCCTTCCAACATTAAAACAATGTGATTGGCTACCAAAAAAGGTGAAATTTTGAAATGTTAGAAGATTCTAGATCTTTTTCCTTTATTCTTTTATTTTATTTTTTTTCTCTTTTTACAGAAGCAATGCTTGTTTATCAAAAAAGTATAATCTAAGCCACTTAGAAAAGGATCGTTTAAATCCTTGGTGTGGAACCTTCCAGATCTCTTTGTGTATTCACACACACACATACACACACATTTTCAAAGTCATTTATTGCATCTAAATGCTACAGGGACGTGGGAGCGGGTTTATCGTTTAGAAAGATCAGCCTGCATGATTCGACGGGAGGCTAGCCAGCCCTTTCATTCCTGTTCCAGCCCATTCCCACTGGGGGGTCTGCCTCACATCCCCCCTCAAACTTTTCCGCCATCTCGCTGCCTGAAGGGGGGTGCAGGGGGGTGGGTCTCGGGGTTTTCATCAGAAATCAGCACGGGTGCTCCAGGGGGCGCGGTGCGGCCGGACCAGGTGGCGTCCCGGGGCGGGCGTGGGCTCTTCCTGCCCCACCTCACCCTGCAAGCTCAAAAGAATGTGGCTCTTCTCTTCACTTTCTTCGCTTTCTTCGCTTTCTTCTCAGATCTCAGCAGGTCATCGAGCTTACCGTCGATCTTGCGCAGGTAGGACTGGAGCTCAGAGCCTAGAGCATATCCTGTAAAAAGAAGAGGGGCCCCCATGAACCCAGAGAGCGTGGGAGAGCCAGATGCCCTTCCCCACACGTGAGCTCAGGGCAGTGTGTGCGGTGCCTCCGAAGGCCCGCGTGTCCATCCCATTGGCTTCCCGCATCTCCACTGGGTGTGAATCCAGGCTGGCGAGCTGCCGGTCTGCCAGGGGTGACATGTTGAAGGCGGGTCCATACTCTCGCGCCTCAGCTTCTCCTGTGGTGCCCAGTGGCCCTTCCTCGCCTACGGGTGCGGAGGTGTTTCCCGACCCATTGCCCGCGGTCTGTGTTTGACTAGCGTCTTGCTTGGGAACGGCCCTTGGTTCTCAGGTCCTTCCCCACTGAGGGCTGGTCATACTCTGAAACTGTGAGATGCAGAACTAGGGGATAGCGCGTGGGCCGCCCAACCGGCTTGACCGGGGACAATCACGACTACACAGAAGAGGGGCCTGCTGCCACCCCCCTGCTCCCTCATCAGCAAAGGCGGACCACCACCGGGTCCCTCCAGGGCAAGTGTGGGAGGAAGCCCTCTTACTGACTCCCGGGAGTCACAGGAACCATCCCAGGCAACGAGACTCAGAAGGGCCACAGAGGACCTCCAGGCAAACAGTGACGGGGAGTGCTGGGCCGAAGAGGTCCCGGTATCGGGGACACCTGAGCCCCTCGTGAGGGTACATTGGAGTGGCATCCCTGCCCCTGCCAAGTAGAGCATTTGAGATGTGGCCTGTGGTGAACTGTACAGTCTGTCCCTGTGGCAGGAAGAGTGTGGCCCTGGCCAGGTGGCCTAGCTGGTTGGAGCATCATCTCGTGCATCAAACAGTTGCAGGTTCAATTCCCGGTCCGGGCACATCCCTATGTTGCAGGTTTGAGCCCTGGTCAGGGTGCATATAGGAGGCAACCGATTGATGTTTCTCTTTCCACCTTCCTCTCCCTCTAAAATCAATAAAAACATATACTCAGGTGAGGATGGAAAAAAATTAGTGTTAGTTTTGATTTGGGGAACCTGGCAAAATTAGAACAAGGAGACGGATTGAATCTGAGCTCCTCGTGGCTGGCCCGCGAGCAACTGGACCTGTTTAGGAAGATGCCAGCATTTTGAAAAAGGAAGCGTTACTGCTAATATCGCCTAGAGCAGCGGTCGCCAACCGGTGGTCTGTGAGGTCTGAAAGGTTGGCAACCGCTGGTCTGTAGTATAATATGGGGAAACTAGAGGCCCAGTGTGTGAAAATTCATGCACTGGAGTCGGGGTCCTCCAGCCCAGCCTGCCCCCTCTCACAGTCCGGGAGCTCTCGGGCGGGAGGTGACCCAGTGATCTGGGGAAGGCGATGCCCCCATCACACCTCTGCTGCTGCCAGTGCAGTATAATATGGGGAAATTATCATTACAGCTAGCATCGTTATTTTTTCTCTTAGTATCCTATTGGAGGAGCAAACTGATGCGAGGGAAATCAATAAATGAACCAGGAAGGAAAGATGGGGAGAAAAGCATATTTTGAGGGACGGGGGGTGGGGCGCTAGGTACGGAGACTTAACAATCTTAAAAGAGACAGGTAAAGATGGGGTGATATTGATTGGAAACCAATTCCATTGTGTTAGACCAGGGGTCCTCCAACTGCGGCCCGCGGGCCACATGCAAATACAAATATTGTATTCGTTCCCGTTTTGTTTTTTTACTTCAAAATAAGATATGTGCAGTGTGCATAGGAATTTGTTCATAGTTTTTTTTTAAACTATAGCCTGGCCCTCCAACGGTCTGAGGGACAGGGAACTGGCCCCCTGTTTAAAAAGTTTGAGGACCCCTGTGTTAGAGGATGTGAAGGTGTCAGGAATGGTAGACAGAAATAGACTGTAGAGACAGAGCAGACAAACATAAAGATGGGAGAACTGCAGAACATTTATATTCTTACAACCACAGAACCGAAGTCGGAGCTTGACCCAGTGGGTTAGCGATTCCGGGGCAGTTGGATGGCCTCCACCTACACCCAGCACCCCGGTGTCAGGGCTTGATCCCCAAGAAAATGTGGCTAACAGTGTGGCCCACCCTACCCTGAGGGAGTGTATAGGAGGAGCTGAGATGGCTTGGGCTACAGGCTAAGAAAACAGTGTGTGGGGAATGACTTAGGATGGTTTACACAAGGTTAACTTGGGCCTACACTCTTATGGGAGTGTCTGCATATTGCAGACATCTTGCTTCTCCTACTGTCTGTGGCCAGGGCCAGGCAGGGAGTAAAGCATACAGCCGCCCGTCCTCATCGCCTCCTTGGTTCTATCCACCGGCATCGCTGCCTGGAATAGGAAAATGAGTCGCCCCCTTTGCCACGCCCGGTTCAAGTGGGCCCATCTGAGCCTCCTGCTGCTTAGCTGGCTCTCCTCCCCGCTCGGTTGCCAGAAGACAGAGGCCCACCAGAGACCGAGGGAAATAGCAGCCCACAGATTGCAAAGAATAACTGAGGGTTGATCTTACGATAATCAGAGTGGTACTCGAAGTTGGCTTCCACCACTCTGCCGTTCAGGGGCTGGGCCGTGCGGTACACATTGTGGATGGTCTCGGCCTGGTGACCCAGTAAGGAATTCTCTAGCTTCCTGATCTGTAGGCAACAGGAAGTGACTTAGGGAGAGGTAGAGACACATGGTGATTCGAAAGAGTTTAGTTAGAAATGGGACCCAGTCTCAGACTTGTGTAACTGATCAAGCAGGTGTGCGATCTCAAGCCCAGAGGAAGTTCTGGGTGCTACCTGGCAGGCACAGGACATGCATCCATTTATGCTTCCGGAAATCTCTTTTAATCACTTTCTGCGAGTGTTTGTTCAACAGTAGAAAGGGAAGAAGGAAGTAAACAGAGACATGCCAAGCAGCAAGCTCGATGTTTATTTTCCTGAAAATATCTGTATCTCATCTACATCCTTGAAAGGCATTTTTGCTGCGTGTATAATTCTAGACCAGCTGTTTATTTCTCCTGGTGCTTTGAAAAGATGATTTCACTGCTTTCTGACTCTCACTGCTGCTGCGTGGAATCAACTGTCAGTGTAATCCTGCTCTTTTAACTTTCCCTCTCTGGCTGATGTTTAAATTGTTTTCTTCGTCTTTGATCTTTTTGTGATTTCACTCTGATATGTTTAGTGTGTGTGTGTGTGTGTGTGTGTGTGTGTTTTAAAATTGACGTTGAGCCCTAGCTGGTTTGGCTCAGTGGATAGAGTGTCGGCCTGCAGACTGAAGGGTCCCAGGTTTGATTCCGGTCAAAGGCACATGCCCAGGTTGCGGGCTTAATCCCCAGTGGGGAGTGTGTAGGAGACAGCCTATCAATGATTCTCTCTCAATATTTCTATCTCTCTCTCTCTCCGTCTTCTCTGAAATCAATAAAAAATATATTTTAAAAAAAATTTTTTTAAATAAAATTTACATTGGCTCATTGGGCTTACTGAATATATGACTTTGTGTCTTTCAACTCTTCTGAAAATTTGTCAGCCAATATTCCTCAAATTGTACCTCTTCTTTATGCTACCTCCCTTCTCCTAGAGTTTCAACTTGATATTTGTTAGATTTTCCCACTATACTCTCTGTCTCTCTACTTCTTTTTCACCTCTTTTCCTCTTTGGGTTTCATTTTAGATAATTTTCTCAGCTCTGCTATTAAATGCATTCACTCTGTTTTTACTATCTTTTCAATTCTAGAAATTATATTTTCAAATCTATGTGGTCATTTTTATACTTTTTGTTCTTTTGTCATATTTAAAACTCATATTAAACATGCTTATACCTATTATGCAGTTTTACATATATAAACATTCTTATTTTATGTTAACTGATAATTTTGCTATCTGAAACTTGTGTAGGTCTATTTCTGTTAATGCTCACTCATAGAGTCTTTTTCCTTGTGTATTTTGTGATTTTGTTTCTATTTAAGCTCATTTCTGGTAACTTGGTGGAAATTCTTCAATATATGGATTTAAGGTGCACTTTTCCAGGGATAATTTACATTTGATGCTATAGGGTGTCCCAAAATTCACGCAAGATTTGCAATTGAATTTTGGGACACCCTATATTAGGTATCTGGGGCACTTCCAACTTCTGGTTGGCAACATTTTTGTGTACGGGCATAGGTATGGGTCTCCTTGAATATGGGTCTCTCCGCCTTTCCTGGAGTAGGGAAATGAAGAGCTTAAGAAAAAGAAATACTTTTTCCTGAGGAAGAATAGCACCCGAAAGGAAATGCCAGCTGTGCTTGGCACCCTCGGTCCCTCTGCCCTTCCTTTAGCTCAGCACGTCTCTCTGTGCCTGTGCTCTGCTGGAGGACAGATGACGCTACGGCGCTTCTCAAAGGGCTCCAGGGATTTTCGGTGGCAAAGAGACCTACATGTGACGCTGCCTTTGTCACAAAGCCATTGGTGAAGTCAGAACGCAAGCCCCTGAGGACGGCATTTTGTACTTCAGGGGCCGACGGCAGTGCCTCTGAGAGTAGCGCCCAGTGAGAATTTGCCTTCACTGTGCAACTCCCTCCTCTGGCCTGGGCCAGGCCTGTCCTTTTGCTGCAGGAGCGATGGTTCCTTGGGTTCTGTGATGCCTGTTTGGGCATCTCTGCCACAGCACCGGTAAGATCACCCCTGGCAACAAAGGGCAGCCCAGCAGCCCTGTCCATGGACAACACCACCGGAGCCCGGGAGGTGGCCCTGTGTGGGATTTGGGGGAGCACTCTTGTTAGCCAGGCAGTCAAAAGGGGAGCCCTGGGTGAAGGGCTCCACGCGGTACCTGAGCCCTGGAGAGCTGCACGAAGTCGGCCAGCAGGAACCAGCGGACGTTCTCCGTGCAGGGAGGGGTGGTGAGGGAGCCCCCGTAGGTGTAGTAGAAGCGGAGGTTTGCGGGCAACATGTCCTGGAGGTCAAGGCTGCTCAGAACGGTGCTTTGTCCTGACAGAGGGGACCACAGATAAAGAACGTTAGGGCCTGTTGCAGCCCCTCGGGGGGGGGGGGGGGGGGGGGGGCGCTCAGCTCAGAGCTCGCCTCCTGCAAACTCCTGACTCCGGGGAAACATCTCCCCAGCGTCCTGCTTCCTGGAAGGGTGAGGAGCAGAGACCTGGGGGAGACCCCTCAGCTACCTCCTCCTGGCCAGTTCTCCGCCCCGAAGGCGGCGCCTCCTCTGTCACAAGGGAATGGTCAGAGGGGTGCTGGGGCGGGGGGGGGGGGGGGGGTGTTTGTAAAGTGCTGGCATGGACCAGCATACGGGCCAGTGCTCATGCATGTAACCTATCATCAGCATCACATGTCGGGCTGAGACCAGGCAGAGGAATTTCGGGAGAGAAGAGGAAGCGTGAGGTGATCCTTTTGGAGAGGGGGACAGCCAAGGCCTGGAGGAGTCGTCTAAGAACAGGCCTCAGGCCTGTTCACATTTGTAGCTACGAATAACAATAATCCCCTGGGATGTCTGTTTCCGCCCAGCCACATGCGGCAGTGGCTGCAGGCTGGGGTTGGTCTGGGCTTTGGCAGGTGAGCTTGTGGGGGATGGGGGTGGGGGTGGGGGGGAGTGGGCGGCAAGGGCGTGGAGGGCGTTTGTCGGAGCGAAGCCCCTGGAATCTGCGAGGTACAGAGAGAGGAAAGGCATGAGGCTGATTCCTGGCGAGAGCCAGGAGGCCCATGGGCGGGAGGTCAGGAGGCCGGGGGGTCAGGAGGCCGGGGGGTCAGGAGGCCCAGGGGGAGGGGCGAGAACAGAAGTGGCCAAAGTGAGATGCGCAAAGCCAAGCCCTCAAAGCGGAAGTGGTTATTGATTGCTCAAGGTCCAGGGTTGGCCCTGGGAGTAGGCAACTCCTGTGACCTGAACTGGCCTCGCGGAGGCAGAGGGCGGGAAGTCCAGCCCCCAGTCTGCGTGTCCCCCACAATGATGAGGGGCTGCCGTCTAGAGACTGGTCTCAGCTCGCCACCGAGGGGGACCCCTCTCTCTAGGGACCAGGATCACCTCCCAGCTGGGTGGGGCCAGGGTGGGGAGGGGAGCACTTAAGTGAAGATAGCGCTGGCCATCCAGGGGTCCCGATTGTGGGAAGGACAGGTAGGTTATGGACAGGCTCTCAGCGGGTTCGAGGCCTGAGCCAACAGCAGGAATGGAGGGTGCTCTCCCAGGGAGGGTGCTCACCCTTCACGGGGCTCATCTGCCACCCTCCCCACCAGCGCCACCCTTCCCTGCCCGCACCCCCTGCCCCCCACCACCACACACTCCTTCCTCCCCCTCCTTCCTCCTGCCGCAGTTGGCCTCCCTTACCTAAATACCTGACGTCTTCCAAGTGAGAAATGAAGTTGCTGTAATACGAGTTTTCCGCATAGTCCTTGACCTGCAGGGCAAACAGAGCAGGGGCCTCAGTGGGGAGAGGCTGGCCCTGTCCCCTCCGGCCCACCTGCCGGTCCCCTGGCTGGTTGGGCAGAGCTGTGAGGGCTGAGAGGGCCACCATCTGGCTTCCCAGTCTCTTCCAGGCAGACAAGCTCTGAAGCGTTTTGGCAGCTTCATGGGAAGGGCCAGAAGTCACTGTCGGAATATCCCAGGGACCCCGCCAGCCCTGGCTGCTCCACCCTGCCCCCTGCCGGGACCTCTTCCGTTTTGGAATGAGTGTTGACTTTCTTAAAGTCAGAAAAGTTGCTTTGGGTGGAAAAAGGCCTATTTTCTTTTTTTTTTTTTTAAATATATTTTATTGATTTTCCACAGAGAGGAAGGGAGAGGGATTGAGAGCCAGAAACATCGATGAGAGAGAAACATCGATCAGCTGCCTCCTGCACATCTCCTGGGGATGTGCCCACAACCCAGGCACATGCCCCTGACCGGAATCGAACCTGGGACCTTTCAGTCCGCAGGCCGACGCTCTATCCACTGAGCCAAACCGGTTTTGGCGAAAAAGGCCTACTTTCAATAGTTCTTTCCAGTCAATGGGGTTGAGCCACTTCTTGCACCGCGTATAAATCCAGGTTTCTGGGATTTATAACTGCCTCTTGCTGTTTGCTTTCTAAATGTGCCGTGTCTTTTTCTGTCCCTCTGTTCCACCTTCTGTGTTCAACAAATACTTCCAGTGCACATGGGACCACGTTTAGTTATTTTCTTAGTGGTTGCTGTAGCGATTACAATATACAACTTAGCTTAGGTTGATACTAACTTCCAGTAAAATAATAGCAACTTTCATCCTAGCTGGTTTGGCTCAGTAGATAGAGCATTAGCTTGTGGACTGAAGGGTCCTGGGTTTGATTCCAGTCAAGGGCACATGCCTGGATTGTGGTTTCAATCCCCAGTACGGGGTGTGCAGGAGGCAGCTGATCAATGATTCTTTCTCATCACTGATGTTTCTATCTCTCTCTCCCTCTCCCTTCCTCTCTGAAATCAATAAAAAAATATATTTTAAAACTATAATAATAAATAAAATATAGCAACTTTCCTCCGGTGTAGCTCCATTTCTTCCCCATCTTTTGTCATCTATAATTACATCTACATATATTATAAACCCAACAATACAGTGGCATTATTATTGCTTTAAGCTATTTTGTGGGGGGGGAGGGCACGGGGGGGGGGGCGGGCGTTGAGACCAAAGAATATCGTTTCTGTAGATGCTCTTTTGTCTGTACGCACTGATCTACCATTTCTGGCCTCTGCAGTGCTTTCTGTGCATCTGAGTTACTGTCTGGTGTCATTTCCTTTCGGCCCAAGGATTTCCTTTCATACTTATAAGAATGTCTGCTAGCAATTATCTCGGTTTTTGTTTATCTGGGAATGTCTTTATTTCACCTCATTTTTGAAGAGTGGTTTAGGATATGGCTTCCTGATTGACTGTCATTCCACTGCCTTCGGATGACTTGTTTCTAATGAGGTGTCAGCCGTTAATTGTACTGCCAGTCTGTATATATAACAAATTCTTTTTCTCTTGTTGCTTCAGCAGTTTGACTTTGATGTGTCTGGGTGTTTGTTGAGTTTCTTGAGCTGGTAAATTAATGTTTTTCATCAAATTTGGAGAAATTTTGGCCATTGTTTCTTCAACTTTTTTTCTGCCACTTTCTCTGTCTCCTTCCCTTCTGGGACTCCCATTATATGTATGTTGGGACATGTGGTCTTGTCCCCATGAATTTGTTGTTCTTCAATATTTTCTCTTTGGTCTTCAAGATGAATAATATATTTGTTCTGTCTTCAAATGCACGAATTCTTTTGCTGCCTCATCTGCTTTGAGCTCTTGTGGATTTTTTCTTTTTGTTCATTATACTTTTCAGCTCTAGACTTTCCATTGGTGCATTTTTACTGTTTCTGTTTATCTATTGAGACTTCCCTTTTGGGATCATTGTCATATTTTCCTTTAATTATTTGAGCATTGTTTTTAAAAAACCCTTTGAACATATTTATGATAGTTGTTCTAAAGTACTGACTGTTAAATCACTCATCGTCCACTCAGCATTCGTTCTATTGACTGCTTTCTCTTCTCTAAAATATGGATCACACTTTCCAATTTCTTTGCATGCCCAATTTTTTGGGTTGAAAACTGGCCATTTTAGATAATGCATAGAAGCAAATATGAACTCTGATTTTTAAAAATTGTGTTTTTCGTTTGTTTGTATGTCTGTTTAATAAGTTGCCTTGGCTTTATTGCACGATACGTCTCCCCAGCAGTATGTAGCAGCGGATGTCTTTGCTCTACTCCGTTTTTTTGGTGTTTTGTTTTGTGTGGTTTTCTTTTTTTCCTAAAAAAACAGGAAGGTATTCTCTCCCAGTTCTGGAGGCCGGACATCAGAAATCGCGGTGCCCCGATGGCCATGCTCCCTCTGAAGGCTGCAGGGGAGACGCCTCTTGGCCTCTTCCAGCTCCTAGGTGTTATAAGCAACCCTTGGGGTCCCTCGGCTAACAGCTGCTTCACTCCAGTCTGCACGCCCATCGTCACATGGCCCTCTTCCCTCCGTATCCGCATGTGTCTGTCTCTGTTCAGTTCTTAAATATTGGTTTTATTTTTTAGCCTGAATTCCTAGGGGCCGCTGAGGGTCAGTGGAGCTGTGGTCAGTCAAGGCTCTGAGCAGAGGTCATGCTAAATGCCCTGAGCCCTTAGACTTCACCCGCTGCTGGTGGAGCTGGGTGAGGGTCGAGAAGCATGAAGCCCAGCCAGTTCTCACGCTGGCCCCAGCATTTGCTCCCACCTCTTGGGAAGCTTACAGTCCCTCTGTGACTCTCATTCCCAGGACGTCTTCCATCAGTTTCTGATCGCTCTGCCCTTGCCACTCACCCCAACTGGGACTGCTCCGCAGGCTGTCAGAGCTGCGAGTTTTCTCCGTTTTCTGTCTTTTCTTTCAAATTTGCTACTTATACTGACAGCCAACCCCCCTCTCCCTGCCACAACCATGAGTTTTCAGCTTATATCCCAAATCCAGTCAGCCCCTGCCCCAGGCAGTGCAGCTGCTGGCGTTCCTGTCCAGCCCCCCAGGTAAGCCACCTTGCTGACCGAGTTAGCGTGGGGATGGGAAGTCCACCGGCTACCACTGCTCTTGCTCAAAATTCTAGCTCAGCCGCTGTAGCCCAGTGTTTGAGCTTCAAACTATGAACCAGGAGGTCACGGTTCGATCCCCATTCGGGGCACATGCCCGGTTGTGGGCTGGATCCCTGCTGTGGGGGTGCAGGAGGCAGCCAATCTATGGTTCTCTCTCATCACTGATGGCTTCTATCTCTCTCTCCCTCTCCCTTCCTCTCTGAAATCAATATATACATATACATATACATATACATATACATATACATATACATATACATATACATATATGTATATGATTCTAGCTATTTTTCACAAGTAAATGCCTCTATGTATTGTCTGCCTTTGGTCTGTTTCCAGAGCACTGATATGGTTGCTTGTGACCATTTTATCCAACTTAATACTTGTTTGGGGGGACTGGATTCAGCTCTACTCCTTGCCACGGAGCCCAAAGTCCCACACCCCCCGCCCCCCGACTTCCTTAGATACTCAGAGGTGTTGCCTGCACCTGGCGGCCGCCGGACTCCCCTTACCCTCCACCCGGCTGAGGTACAGTCAGCCCCCCAGGATCCCAGCTCTCTGAAGTCACCTTGTCCAGGGTCCACGAGTTTGATGACACAGAAGGAACATGCGCTGGGAAAGGGTAAGCCTTCCCCGAGTCAGCATGTCCAAGGGCTGGGAGCTCAGGAATGGGGAGCAGGGACAGGAAGGAGACCCCCGTCCACACTGAACGCCCGTGTGGACGCCGATCTGCGCCCGCCAACGAGGGGTTGCGCCTACCTCGATGAGGGCCGCCAGCACAGCCAGGCCGTCAGGAGCATCCTTGGCTATGTCGTAGCTTTCATACTTGGAATTGTAGTGAACGACGTGAATCTGGGGGGGCAAGACAAGGGGGGTCAGGGGCCGTTCAGGCAGACGCCGAAGGCTTCATTTTGCAGGAAGGAGGAAAGCAAAGAGGCCCCACCGAGGCCTCAGACTGTCCCACACAAACAACGCCGCCCTCCGCCGCCCTCCGTCTGGGCCACGAGATCTGTCAAGTCCAGAAAATTCAGCCTGGCCGGTTCTGCTCAGTGGTTAGAACATTGGCCCAAGGACGGCTAGGTCTCGGGTTCGATTCCAGTCAAGAGCACAAACCTGGGCTGTAGGCTTGATCCCTGGCCCTGGTTGGGGCCTCTGCAGGAGGCAACCAATCGATGCGTCTCACTCACACCGATGTTTCTCTCTCTCTCACCCTCCCTTTCACTCTGAAATCAATAAAAATATATTCAAAGGAGAAAAGAAGAGTGACTGTGGGGTTTGAGGGAGGCGGACCTGGCGGGACGCTCACGGTACCTCAGCCGCATATCTGAGCCCGTCGATGGTGTGCTCGGAGCCGCTGATCTCCAAGGCCGCGCCGCCCCAGTGGAAGTGCATCTGCACGGCGATGTACTCGGTGCCCTCGGCCGTGGTCATGCGCATGGTGGGGGGCAGGCTGATCTGCACTGGAAGAGAAAACGGGGGGCGGGGTGGGGGGGCGGCCAGGGGTGCAGGCGGCCGATGGGCCAGGCCTCCCGGGGAGGCAGCCTGGCTAGCGTGCCGCGAGCAGGGCCACCTGAAGGGCGTGGAGTGTGCTGAAAACACAGCCATTCTACAGAGTAGCCAGATCATTGTAGAACCTGAGCTATACAACTCTTTCAAAAACATGAGAGAAATCTGAGTCACGTGCGCAAGCTGTGCATGTATTCTGGTTGACAAGCTGAGGGGACCCCAGAGGAACGGGCTGCTGGCCGCCGGGACGTTCTGCAAACGCAGAGCATGGATGTTCCATGGTCCTGCCCAGACTTCCGACGGGGGGCCGTCCACACCCCGCTCTTCCTGCCGACCTCCACCCCTTTCTCTGAGGGAAGGGAACACAGGGCTTCTCTTAAGCCTCTGAGAAACCCTGGCCTTCCTGTGGGCACTGTGAGCAAATCAGACTCCAGAGAGAAAAGGAGGAAATCAGGGGCACAGATCAGGGAGCAAAACCAGCGGGGCTGTGGCTTCGGCAGCATGGCCACCGCACCTGGGTTTGCCCCTGTCACCTGGGTTTGCCCTGTCACCTGGGTTTGCCTCTGGCTGGTCTGAGTGGGCACAGGAGAGGCTGGCAGGAACCGAGGGAGCAGCGGGGACGGAGGCTCAGGACAGAGGCCGCACACCTTCGGAAGAGCCTCCTCACTTCAGGGCCCAACACCAGTCCCCCTCCAGGCTGTGCTCTAGAGCAGTGGTCGCCAGGTGGTCCGCACCACGGAGGGTCCGAGACGTTCGAAAGGTTGTGACCGCTGCTCTAGATGCCCTGCGACCACCCTGGTCAGGAGCCTCGCCCTCCTCTCACCTGTGTGGCCATTGTTGATCATGACGAAGTCGCCGCCCTGCACCTCGTAGCCGGTCAGGTTCAGCGCCTTCAGGGAGGGGTTGTACCGAACCTTCTTCCTCTGCACGTCGATGGGCGACTGTCTGTCTCCCCCGCAGGTGGGGTACTCCTCGGGCCAGTGTGTCTCATCGTTCGGCCCCTCTGAGGCGGGAGAGAGCAAAGGGGAGCACAGGTCAGGGCCCTCCCTGGGGCGCCCCACTTAGGGCAAAGGTCAGAGCCTGCCCAGCCGGGACCCCCAGAGGCCAGCAGGATGCCAGGGTCAAGGCCAGGCTGCCTTGTAGAAAGCAGACCCAGGGCCTCAGAAGGGGGTGGGAGGGGCATCTGAATCCACTCGAGGGGCCCCAGCATCTGGGCTTCCCTATGGCAGGGCCTGCCCTGCAGACACAACTCGGTGTGTGTGTGTGTGTGTGTGTGTGTGTGTGTGTGTGTGTGTGTTTAATATATTTTTAATTGATTTTTACAGAAAGGAAGGGAGAACATCAATGAGAGAGAAGCATCGATCAGCTGCCTCCTGTATGACCCCTACTGGGGATCAAGCCCACAACCCAGGTACATGCCCTTGACCAGAATCGAACCTGGGACCCTTCTGTCCGCAGGTCGATGCTCTATCCACTGAGCCAAACCGGTTAGGGCACAACTCGGTGTTTTGAAAACAGTGGTGACTACACAGCCTCAGTTTCCCTCTGAAGGGCGGGCAGCTGATAAATGCGTTAGGGGCTCCTTGGTCTTGGGCATCACTGAGCCCAGCACCTTCTGTGAACGGAGAGCATGGATTTTCCCGTTTCCTTGGATGCCACCATGTCCTACCCAACCCCCACCCCTGAGAGTGACACGGCCCCCACGCCCGCCGGCAGGACCTCCCACCCGCTTCCTGGCCCCAGGCCTTCCTCCTGGTTCCCAGTCCCTAAAGACCAGGTATGGACTCGGGGCAAGAAGGGAAGCACCGGATTCAAAGATGAGCAAATAACTGGTTAAAACATATCAGAGCAGCCCGGCCCACGTGGCTCAGTGGATAGAGCGTCAGCCTATGAACCAGGAGGTCACAGTTCAATTCCCCGTCAGGGCACATGCCTGGGTTGTGGGCTCCATCCCCAGTGTGGGGCGTGCAGGAGGTAGCCGATCAATGATTCTCTCTCATGATTGATGTTTCTAGCTCTCTCTTCCTTCCTCTCTGAAATCAATAAATAAATATATCAAAGTAAGGAAATGTATCTCTCCCAGCCACAGTGGGGAGAGCGATGACCTCAGAACAGCTGTGGGTCCTGGTCTCACCCCCTGTGCCTGCGGGTCCAAGTCCCGCCCCCCCCCCCCAGCCCCCGGGGGGCCCAGCTGCGTGAAAAGGGCAGAGCTTGTGTTAAGGAGGACTTTGACCGGGAACTTGAGCAGCTTCTTGGCTTTGCAACAGAAAGTCCATTCTGCGCTTCTCTACGTGATGTCCAGGCCAGGTTTAAACAATTCTCTCCGGGAGGTGGATGTGCAGCTCAAGATGGAAGGCCCTGGCACAGGCCCCTGCCAGCACTGGGGGGTTGGGAGGTTGCAGGGCTCAGTATTCTGGGAGGCCCTGGCAGTAGCTGCCCCAGTCCTCCAGGCCCTTGGTGGCTGTCTGCAGGCCACAGCCCCATGGCTGGGCTGTTGGCATTCCCTTTCTTCCTCGCCCTCCCAGCAGGGCCACGGCCTCATGGATTCCTTAGCCCAGCACCCAGCAGCCAGGGCTGGCTGGCCGCCCCGAAGCTGGACCCCTGGGTCTCCCTGCAGCGTCCCTAGTTCCACTGCCCGTGGCCTAACGGGACATAGGTCCGCCCGAATGGGTGCCTCCCGTGTCGGGGGTGGGCTGTGCAGAGGGGGCCCCACACCGTGTCTGCTCCTGGTCCTGCGTCCTGTCGGGGCCCTGCCTCGGGGCAGCTCAGAAAAGACGGGGCGGGAGGCAGGCGCTCTGGGCACTGCCACGGGCAGGGGTGTTTCGCGTCCAAGCCCCACAGACACGGTCTCCCTCTCCTTGGCTCCCACGGGGCTAAGTGCCAGGGGCTTCCATTTCACAGGTAACAGTCGTGGTTCAGTCAAGTGTAGATTCCAGTGTCAACAGGGTCCTGGCGACCGAGGGCGGGTAGCTGGGGGCCCCCAGAGGCCTGGGTGCCCGGGTCCTCGGCCGTCAGGACGTTCTGGGGCGGCCTCGCCTCATGAGACAGCTGAGAAGAGCGCTCCCGGGCCCTGGAGGCTGCGGGCAGGCAGCCCTTGGTTTCTTGTGTGTGTTTTTTAAATCCTCACCAGAGGATATGTTTTCATTGGTTTTAGAGAGAGAGGAAGGGAGGGAGGGAGGAGAGAGGGAGGAAAGAACATTGATGTAAGAGAGAAACAGATATTGGTCGCCTTCCATACACACCCCAACTGGAGGTCAAACCCGTAACCTAGGTGTGTGCCCTGACCAGCAATTGAACCCATAGCCTTTGGTGTACGGGACGATGCTCCAACCCCCTGAGCCACCCGGCCAGGCCAGCGGGCAGCCCTTTGTGACAACTTTGTTTCCCACTCACAGGCCAAGAAAGCAAAGGACAGGGCCCAGGCTCCCAGGCCAGCCGGGGGCAGGAACGTGTCCGAGCCCAAGAGCGGCCGGTGAGCCGGGGCCTGGGAAGGGCGAGCCAGTCCTTTCCCTGCATCGCGGCTTCAGGGCGGTGCGTCCTCCTCACCCCGAGCCCTGCAGCGGAGGGCACACATGATCCCGTGTGGGGAGCTCCCACGCCTGAAACGCCAGGCTTCCCCGGGGTCCTTGGGAGGGTCACGGGGTCCCCGAGCCTGGGGTGGGGCTCACCTGTGTACGTCCAGTCCTGATGGGCCAGGACTCCCAGGAAGAGCAGGGGCAGGGTGATGAGCGTCCTCATGGCACGGCAGGTCCAGAATCAGGGCCAGTTCAGGGACGCTCTCCTTTTAAAAGCTCAGAGACCCGCTGTAAGTCACAATTGTCCACGTCTGGCTGGTTGGTCCAGCCTCGGGGGCACCTCCCACAGTGGCCCTTCTGACGCTCACGTGGCGGGCGGTGTGCACCGGGCCTCCATCGCGCGCGGCCATGGCCAGGCAGCCTATGGGTCTGGCTGCTCCGTGTCCTGACTTGGGAAAACTCACGTGAAGGCCACACAGGGCGGCCTTTGTGGACGGGGACACCCGGGAGGGGAGGCCCAGGGCAGGGAGGGGCTTCCCAGGAACAGAGCTGCTTCCGCGCCTCGCTCCTGGCCAGCAGTGCTCTGGGGCCCGGCCAGGGGCCTGGCAGGGCCATCGCCAGGGCCTGCGCACCATTGCCAGGTCCCGCCTAGCATTTCCTGTGTCTCGGCAGTTGTCACCAGCCACCGCTGCTGACGTCAGCTGCCCTCAGCCAGGTACCTCGGGACACGACCTGCCCCCACACGTGGGCCTGGGATGGAGACTGGCAATGGAGTCCGTGGTGTCTTCGCCTCCCTCTGAAGTCAGCGGCGAACCCTGAATCCCCCACTCAGGAGCACGTCCCCGGGCGGGCCTCCATGCCACCGAGCTGCTGGGGCACATGTGTCCCCATGAAATGCCTTTGTTCCGACAACTGGGGTGAGTAGTTCCGTCTCACCCAAAGCAATGGGACATGTCAGAGCGATGCCTGGCCGAGCGTCAGCGAAGGGTGGCCTCACCTCCTGCGTCCGCTACGGTCAACAGCCCTTGAACTGAGCCCACGGAGAGCCTTTTGATTGGTACCTGCTGATTGGCCAGCACTTCGCGTGCCCTTCAGAGAGGACACAGGCCTAGGGCAGCGATCCTAGGGGGTGCTTGTGCCCTGGCCCATACAACAGACCGCCTATTCCAGAGCACAGAGCGAGGCCCCAGCCTTGTCCATCTCACGCCAACTCTCCCCCACCCCCCAGTCCAGGGAAGCCCAGAGAGCAACATGGCATGTGAGTTCAGCCAGGTGAAGGGCGTGGAGAAGGGCAAGGACGCTGAAGCCAGACAGACGGTGCTCAGATCCCTGCCCGCCGCTCACCAGCTGTGGGACTTGCAGCAAGTGACTCAACCCCCCTGTGCCTGCGTTTCCCAGGATTCGGGGATGTACCTCCCTCCCGGGGATTAACGCGGGTGTGTGTGTTGTTCTCAGAGCGGCAGCTGGGACAAAAGACATTTTCATCTACTCGGACCCCTCATCCCATGGAGAAAGGATGTGGTTTATCATTGTCGCCCAGTCTGTTAGTGAGGGAACCAGAGGCAAAAATGAAGGACTCCTCCAACCCACGGAGCTCTTGTCCCCATTTGCCGGGGCGAGAACCCCACTCTGCAGTCTAAGTGACGAGTCACACCCTGCCTGCTGGGCCCAGCCCTGCCGAAGGGCCGCCTCCCAGATCCCGTCTCTGCTGAGGACGGTAAGGACGGGCCTTGACCTTTAGGCAGGCCCAGGGTCCCACTGGCAGGAAACACAGTGGCGCTCACTAGCGCAGGATGGGGTCGGGTGCTGCACAGGACAGAGAGGAGGGGCCGCGGGAGGGAGAGGATGCAGGAGCAGGTGCTCCGAGAGGAGGGCTCTAGGAGCGGCCCCGCGTAGGCCTGCGCTGGGGAGAGGGCAAGTGTCCATTGCCCATGGCTCCTGCCTCTGTCGCCCACAAAGACCCGCTGTCCTGTGGGTCATGCTCCGGGAAGCCCGGGGAGCCCTGGTGCCTTCACTGCCCCCCCCACAGTCCTCAGCTCCCTGTGTGAGTCTCTTATTGTAGCAGCCCCGCCGTGGAGCCCAGGCAACCTATTCGTCCCGGCTTTGCCCTAGGGTCTCCGGTCATTGTCACGAGCCTGAGTGGCTGGTCATCTGGCTCATGGGTGGTGAGGGTCAGGAATTAAGCTCATTGATCAATCGGACCAGCCAGGCCCAGCGCTGCTGAGGGAACATGACTAAAGGAAGAGGGTCCCCTCGTCTCCTGTGTCACACACTCCAAGGACATCAGCCACAGTCAGGCAGCGTCACCCTTGTCGCCTTCTTTCTAACTCACTGTCATCTTTGGCCCTAAAACTTTCCATGAACTGGAGTTTCCTTGTATTTGTGAGGCACGTCGTTTATTGTGGTTGGGGGTTTGGGTCTTGTTGTTTTAGTGTCACACTAGACTCTGGACTGGCTTCTCCTGCCTTCATCCAACCACGTCTCCAGGGCATGAAGGTCGTGTCTTAGTCTGAACCCTATCCGGGAGATGGGCTGACATTTTCAGCACAACATAGCGTCAACATGAGAAAGGAGCTTTTGTTCTTCCTGGTGCCGCCACAGCGCCATGACGAAGGCCCACGGAGGCCAAGAAAGAGAAGGAGCAGGACGTGGTGAGCCCAGGTGAGCAGGGAGGCTCTGTCAGCCAAGGTAAACGGAAGCCCAGGGACAGGGAGGGGGACCAGCCCAGGTGCACCGGGGCCCAGGTTGGTGCAGGCCTGGCCTGGAGGATGAGTCTGGCTCCAGAAGACTGTGTACATCTGGTCTATAAGTAACACAGATGGGACATTGTTCTGTTTCATGCAGGAGTTTCGGCTCTGGAATCGTAAAAACAAGTCTTCCTGGACAGGCGACTTCTCTAGATGGTTAAAGGCTCCGTTCTACCTGAGCAGCAAGACATTTCGTCCTTTTTGGATTAAAACTTCTAAAACATATCACACTCTTCCCTGCTTTTCTTAAAAAGATAAATGTAATTAAACTTAATGACCGAGACCCCATTAGTATGAAAATTATTATCCTGCATTGTAACATCTAGATGCCCACAGGGCCTATAGCTGTATATGGCTGTTCTCCCCACATGAAAGGACCCCTAACTTATTGGTTTTTATTTCCTATATCTGATATTGAGGTGGGGGGGGCAGTCAGCTAGTTTACTCAGTTGTTAAAGCAATATACACCTACGCTCCTAGGTCAGTGGTCGGCAAACTCATTAGTCAACAGAGCCAAATGTCAACAGTACAACAATTGAAATTTCTTCTGAGAGCCAAATTTTTTGAACTTAAACTATATAGGTAGGTACATTGTTATTAACTTAATTAGGGTACTCCTAAGGCTTAGGAAGAGCCACACTCAAGGGGCCAAAGAGCCGCATGTGGCTCACGAGCCGCAGTTTCCTGACCACGGTCTACTCTAGATGATATTCACACTGTTAACCTCCATGGCCCATCAGATGGGAAATGGGACTCAGTACCAGAGCAGGTCCGCGAGCCCCGGCCTGCCAGAAGTCAGTCCTGAAGTTGGGGGACTGGGGGCAGATTGAGGGACCCGGGCAGGGCTGGGCCGCAGGGGCACCTGGAGGGACCAGCGTGTTCAGCGCATTTATTTTATTTTATTTTTTTAATTAAATCTTTATTGTTCAGATTATTACAGTTGTTCCTCTTTTTTCCCCCCATAGCTCCCCTCTACCCAGTTCCCACCCCACCCTCTGCCCTTACCACCCCCCATTGTCCTCATCCATAGGTGTACAATTTTTGTCCAGTCTCTTCCTGGACCCCCCACACCCCTTTCCCCCCCCGAGAATAGTCAGTCCACTCCCTTTCTATGCCCCTGATTCTATTATATTCACCAGTTCATTCTGTTCATCAGATTATTTATTCACTTGATTCTTAGATTCACTTGTTGATAGATGCATATTTGTTGTTCATAATTTACATCTTTACCTTTTTCTTCTTCCTCCTCTTCTTAAAGGATACCTTTCAGCATTTCATATAATACTGGTTTGGTGGTGATGAACTCCTTTAGCTTTTTCTTATCTGTGAAGCTCTTTATCTGACCTTCAATTCTGAATGATAGCTTTGCTGGATAAAGTAATCTTGGTTGTAGGTTCTTGGTATTCATCATTTTGAATATTTCTTGCCACTCCCTTCTGGCCTGCATAGTTTCTGTTGAGAAATCAGCTGACAGTCGTATGGGTACTCCCTTGTAGGTAACTGACTGTCTTTCTCTTGCTGCTTTTAAGATTCTCTGTTTGTCTTTTGCTCTTGGCATTTTAATTATGATGTGTCTTGATGTGGTCCTCTTTGGATTCCTTTTGTTTGGGGTTCTCTGGGCTTCCTAGACTTGTAAGTCTATTTCTTTAACCAGGTAGGGGAAGTTTTCTGTCACTGTTTCTTCAAATAAGTTTTCAATATCTTGCTCTTTTTCTTCTTCTAGCACCCCCATAATTCGGATGTTAGTACGCTTGAAGTTGTCCCAGAGGCTCCTTACTCTATCTTCATATTTTTGGATTCTTTTTTCTTTTTGTTTTTCCGGTTGGGTGTTTTTTGCTTCTTCATATTTCAAATCTTTGACTTGATTCTTGCACTTCTCTAGTCTGCTGTTGGAACTCTGTATAATATTCTTTATTTCAGTCAGTGTATGCTTAATTTCTAGTTGGTCCTTTTCCATAACCTTGAGGGTCTCACTAGATTTCTTGAGGGTCTCACTACATTTATCGGCGGTCTCACCAGACTTTTTGAAGGTCTTACTAAATTTATTGGCATTTTCTAGAAAGTTCTTGAAAAACCTTAAAAGTGTGGTTTTGAACTCTATATCCAGTCATTTGCTTTCCTCCATTTCTTTCATTTGTGACCTGTTTCTTTGTCTCTGCATTTTGGCTGCTTCCCTGTGTTGATAGAGTGGCTTTCTGTGCTAGGTGTCCTATACGACCCAGTGGCTCAGCCTCCCCAATTACCTGAGGTGGACACTCTTGGTGCACCCATTTGTGGGCTTTGTGCACAGTCTTGTTGTAGTTAAGCCTTGATTGTTGTAGGTATCCTGGGAGGATTTGACCTCCAGGCCAGTTGGCTGTGAGAATCAGCTGTGTCTGCAGTGGAAGAACTTCTGTGCTGGAGACACCCTTTTGGGGCAAGACTTGCTTCAGTGGGGCTTTGGTGCTCACTGAGTCTGCCCCCTGAGTGTCCCTTATGGATCTGAGGAGTTGCAATCTGGATGGTCCCACTCTGACCACGGAGTACACTGGCCTTTGGATCTCTAAGGAGGTGCTACTTTAGCCTCTGCCTGAGGCTACCCAGCAGGAGCTATGGAGAGATCT
Organism: Myotis pilosus; assembly: GCA_036010255.1. Classification (NCBI taxonomy): domain Eukaryota; kingdom Metazoa; phylum Chordata; class Mammalia; order Chiroptera; family Vespertilionidae; genus Myotis; species Myotis pilosus. Next base: position 75,374,551 of record JASKON010000010.1, read on the forward strand.
GCAGATTTCTCTTCTTTGTTTGGGGTTTGGAGGTGCCCAAATGAGGCCCAGCTGTGAAGCAATGCAAGCTGCTGTAGGGCCTTGGGCCTTCTTTTGGAAGTTCTGGGTCTCTGTGACCCAGCTACAGTTTGTTAGGTAATTTTCAGATTGCAAAGGGCCAAGTCTTTCATATGCAAAAGCCTCTGCGCACAGCTTGGGTGGGGCGGGGTCTCAGGGAATCAACAGGGTGGAGCAAACAGCTATGGCTGTTCCTCAGTCCTACCCTAAGAGGCCCCGAGTCTCAGTGTCCCGGGAATCGCTGCAAGCACCTCTGAGAAAGCCGCCCTTGAGTTCCAACCGATGCCAGACAGTCCAGTTTCTCCCTGAATGAGTCTGGGTCCCCCGAGACTCACCTGGAACTGGAGTTCAGAGCAGTCAGGAACTTGAGACTCCCTCCCAATTGAAAAAGACAACCGAGTCCTCAATTGCCAGCCCTTTCCACATGCACCTCTGTACCTCTGCACTCCACCTCCGCAGCTCCTCTAAGTCTCAGTGTGCTTTTCTCTTTCCTTCTAGTTGTAGAATTTCCACTCAGCCAGCCTTCCTGTGGTTCTGGATGATGTCCGTTTTGTCTTTTAGTTGTATTTTTTTTTTTTAGTTGTATTTTTGAAGTGGTTGTGTGAGGCAGCAATTTCTGGTGTTTACCTATGCTGCCATCTTGGTTTCCTCCCTCAGCGCATTGTTTATGGTCAGCATTGCAATGTTGGCTGCTGGCTGCAGCCTCTTAGGGTTGTCTGTCTGCCTCTCTTCACCTCCTGGCTTCTTATTTGCTGTATTTTTATCTGCTTGTCCAGAAATCCAATGACTCTACTTCTTAGACTAGAGCTACATGCACAAGGAGAGTGGACAGAGGGGAAACTGAGGGCCCAGCGGCTGTACTAAAACCAAAGCACAAGGGTGACCTTAGCAGCTCGGCGATGTGAGGAGACTCCCTGGTCTCTCCCCTAAGAGTTACAACAAGTTGGGCAACTATAATCCCACAAGAATTCCCTGCGCGACACACAAGCATGCCTGATAGATCAGCGCTCCGGGACACCTGGAGGCGGTGTATGGGAGTGGGGGGCGCAGAGAGTGGGGGAGGATGGACAGAGACAGACACAGCCCAGCCCTGGCAGACGCCTCAGCAGAGGAGGGTGGGATTGCAGCACCCACTCAGCAACCAGCTGCACTGGGCCCAAGGCAGCAGCAGCCTGAATGACTAGCACACGTCACGGCAGGTGGCAGGCGGCGGGGCGGCAGGGCGGCAGGCGGCAGGTGACAGGCGGCAGGGCGGCAGGGCGGCAGGTGGCAGGCGGCGAGGCGGCAGGGCGGCAGGTGGCAGGTGGCAGGCAGCAGGCGGCAGGCGGCAGGGCGGGTGATAGGGGCAGAGGGGCAGGTCGGAGGTGTTGGATTATTGCCCTCACTCAGCAGGTTGCAAGGGGGCAGAAGCACCATTCTAGCCTGAGTGACCAGTACACATTTTGGCTAAACCCAGTGGAACAGACGAAGTGGCAGATGCGAGAACCCGCCTCTGCCCCACCCACCCATTGAAGGGGAAACCAAGGGAGGGCCAGGTAGGGACCGCCCTCCTTTCTCTACAATCCGCTCAACAAGCAGGTAGCCTGGAAGAGACACGTGGCCTCAGAAATAAAAATTCCCGAGGAGCCTCCAAAGGAATTCAAAATCTGGAAGTCAAACCCTCCACCCCTCCAGACACCTGCACACGGAGCAGAAGCCTCCCTCCGGGGCTGGCTGTGGTGCAACTGGTCTAACAGGCAGGAGGACAATGGAGGTGACTCAGCTCAGAGAAGCCAGGCTTCTACCAGAAGGAGAAACAGTAGAATCAGATGATGAAAAAGATGAGCATGGCCCTCACCGGTATGGCTAAGTGGATAGAGCGTCAGACTGCAGATCGAAGGGCACCCAGTTCCATTCGGTCAAGGGCACATGCCTGGGTTGTGGGCTCGATCCCCAGTAGGGGGCATGCAGGAGGCAGCCCATCAATGATTCTCTCCCATCATTGATGTTTATATTTCTCCCTCCCTCTTCCTTCCTCTCTAAGATCAATAAAATGTTTTTTTTTAAAAAAAGAAAGAAATAAAAAGATGATCATATTTCTAAAGAACCACAGAGGAGCCTGCTGGTGTGGCTCAGTGGCTGAGTGTCAACCTATGAACCAGGAGGTCACGGTTTGATTCCTGGTCAGGGCACATGCCAGGTTGTGGGCTCGATTCCTAGTGGGAGGCATGCAGGAGGCAGCCAATCAATGATTCTCTCTCATCATTGATGTTCTTATCTCTCTCTCTCTCTCTCTCTCCCTCTCCCTTCCTCCCTGAAATCAATAAAAATATTAAAAAATCTCTATATATAAAAGTCTCAGTGACCAGCGTACCTGCCAACTCTTTGACCAGCCAACCGGTAGCTATGATGCGCACTGACCACTGGGGGGCAGATGCTCAACGCAGGAGCTGCCAAGCTGTGGTGACTTGGCGATTGCGGTTCTCGGGTGATGCACCCAGAACCAGAGAGGAGGGACCCCAATTTTGGGATGCATCACCCAAGAACCGCCCTCTCGCAATCCTGGACCCCTTGGGAGATGTCAGAGAGCCGGTTTCAGCCCGATCCCCGCAGGCCAGGCCTAGGGACCTCTTATTACCAGGCCTCTAGTGATAATAATAAACAGTAAAGAGCACAGAGTGGAATCAGGAGAGCCAACAAAAAGAAAAAGTAGAAGACAACAAATAGCAAGCAATTTTGGACTATGAAACTTATTGAAAGGTCTTTTGCTTTTTTTGCGGGGTTTTTGGCAGGTAAGTTGATATTGTAAATGATTATGAACCATCTACATTTAACGAATTAACTAATGTTAATTCACTAATAAGCATTGCTACAGTAACTTTCCACTGTTTAATTCACTTTTTATTTTAAAACTGGTATATATTTAAAACTCAGATGGTGACTTGTGGTTGTGAAGGTGACAACAGTTGGAAGCATTCTTGCTATCACAGAAATGGTGACATGCTGTGAGAGCCTGTCACATGTTAACATGTCAATGTTCTATGAACCTTTTATAAAAGAACATATGTATATATTTTTTCTGTTTAGAAGGAGTTTTTATTTTTTAAATCTTTATTGTTGAAAATATTACATATGTCCCCTTTTGTCCCCCACTGACCCCCTCCAGCCCACTCCTGCCCCCCACCCCAGGCCCTCACCACCCCACTGTCTGCATCCATGGGTTCTGCATATATGCATACAAGGTCTTTGGTTGATTATCACCCACCCCCCTTCCTCCCCCACCTTCCCTCTGAGATTCTACATTCTGTTCCATGCTATGGGATATATTTTTAAAGTAAATCCTATCTAATAAAAGAGAAACATGGTAATTAGTGTACGTCCGCTACCCTTCCCATTGGCTAATCAGGGCGATATGCAAATTAACTGCCAGCCAAGATGGCAGCTGGCAGCCAGGCAGCTTGAAACTAACATGAGGCTTGCTTGCTTCAGTGACGGAGGACTCCAATGTTCCCTGCCTGCCTTGCAGGCCTCTGAGCTTGCAGTTTGAAACATAGTTACAAATATAGAAGCTAAACAAAACCCCAGAAACCTGCTTTCAGTGAGCCGGGATCTCAGAGCTGGAGTTGATACAGTGTTTCGATTATAGAACCAAAACAAACCAGATACCTGCTTTCAGCAGCAGAGGCCTCAGAGCTGGAGTCAGAGCTAAAGCTGGCCCAGAATAAAAAAAGAAAAGAAAAAAAGGAGCAGTTGGGAGCTTCAGTCACCCACCAGCCTGAAAACAGCCCTCAGCCCCTCACCCAGGCTGACCAGGCACCCCAGTGGGGACCCCCACCCTGAAGGGTGTGTGACCAGCTGCAAACAGCGATCATCCCCTTATCCAGGCTGGCCAGGCACCCCATTGGGGACCCCCATCCTGATCGAGGACACCCTTTAGGGCAAACCAGCAAGCCTCCACCCGTACACCAGGCCTCTATCCTATATAGTAAAAGGGTATAATATGCCTCCCAGCACCGGGATCAGTGGAGCCACAAGGCCTCCCGGCACCGGGATCAGCATGACGGGGGCAGCGCCCAAACCCCCTGATCACCCTGTGGCTCTGTGTGTGATGGGGCGGGGCCACAACCTCCCTATCGGCCCTGCTCGGTGTGTGACAGGGGGCGGCGCCCTAGCCCCCTGATCGGCCATGCTCTGTGCCTGATAGCGGGGAGCTCCCCAACTCCCTGATCGCCCTCTGGCTCTGTGTGTGACAGGGGGCGGGGCCACAACCTCCCTATCTGCCCTGCTCTCTTCATGACAGGGGAAGGCGCCCCAACCCCCTGATCAGCCCTGCTCTGTGCCTGATAGGGGGGAGCTCCCCAAACCCCTGATCACCCTGTGGCTCTGTGTGTGACAGCGTGCAGCGCCCCAACCGCCTGATTGGTCCTGCTCTGTGTGTGACAGGGTGCAGCGCCCCAACCCCCCCCACCACAGGCCCTACTCTGTGTGTGACGGGGTAGAGCCATAACCTCCCCATCGGCCCTGCCCTGAGTGTGAGAGTGGCGGCGCCCCAACCCCCTGATCCGCCCTGCTCTGTGTGTGACAGGGGGTGGTGCCCCAACTCCCCTATAGGCCCTACTCTGTGAGTGACAGGAGGGAGCTCCCCAACCCCCTGATTGACCCTGCTCTGTGCGTGACAGGGTATGGAGCCCCAACCCCCCTGATGGGCCCTGCTCTGTGCGTGACAGGGTATGGAGCCCCAACCCCCCTGATGGGCCCTGCTCTGTGCATGACAGGGGCAGCGCCCCAACGCCCTGATTGGCCCTGCTCTGTGCATGACAGGGGGTGATGCCGCAACCTCCCCATCGACCCTGCCTTGAGTGTGACAGGGGGCGGTGCCCCAACCCCCCAATCGGCCCTACCCTGAGCGTGACTGAGGGTGGCATCGCAACCTCCCGATCACCCTACTCTGTGCATGACAGGGGGCGGCACCCCAACTCCCCAATCGGCCCTGCTCTGAGCCCAACCAGGGGCTGCACCTAGGGATTGGGCCTGCCCTCTGCCACCAGGGAGCAGGCCTAAGCCAGCAGGTCATTATCTCCTGAGGGGTCCCAGACTGCGAGAGGGCACAGGCCGGGCTGAGGGACCCCCTCTCCCCCCCCGAGTGCACAAATTTTTGTGCACCAGGCCTCTAGTGTATTATAATGAAGTATGGGGGGGTGGGGGGGGAGAAAGAAGAAAAATCCCAAATAAACAATCTAACATTTCACCTTAAAGAACTAGAAAAAGAACAACAAATAAAGCCCAAAGTCAGAAGAAAAAGGGAAAATAAAAATTACAGCAGAGCCCTAACCAGTTTGGCTTAGTGGATAGAGTGTCGGCATGCAGACCAGAGCCCTGGGTTCGATTCCGGTCAACGGCCTGTACCTTGGTTGCGGCTCCTCCCCAGCCTGGGGCCATGCAGGAGGCAACCATTGATGTGTTTCTCTCACACTGATGTTTCTCTGTCTTTCTCTCCCACTCTTTCTAAAAATCAATTGAAAAATATCCTTTGGTGAAGATTAACAACAACAAAAATTACAGCAGAATTAAATGAAATAGAGAACAAAAAGACAATAGAAAAAGTTAATGAAACAAAGAGCTGGTTCTTCAAAAAGATAAGTAAGATTAACAAACCTCTGTCTAGGAAAGAAAAAAAGAGAAAAGACTCAAATATTATCAGAAATGAAAGAGAAGTTACAGTGGACACCACAGAAATACAAAAGACTATTCAAGAATACTATGAAGGGCCGAAACCAGTTTGGCTCAGTGGATAGAGCGTCGGCCTGCGGACTGAAAGGTCCCAGATTCGATTCTGGTCAAGGGCTTGTACCTGGGTTGCGGGCACATCCCCAGTAGGAGGTGTGCAGGAGGCAGCTGATCAATGTCTCTCTCTCATTGATGTTTCTAACTCTCTATCTCTCTCCCTTCCTCTCTGTAAAAAGTCAATAAAATATATATATATAAAAGAATACTATGAAGGGCTATACTCCACCAAATTTGATAACCTGGAAGACAGGACAAATTCTTAAAAATTTCAATCTTTCTAGACTGAACCATGAAGAACTAGAAAACCTAAAAAGATCAGCAATAAGGAAATTAAAATAGTCATCAAAAACTTCCCAAAAAATGTGGAGAAAAAGGAACACTCATGCACTGCTGGTGGGAATGCAGACTGGTGCAGCCACTATGGAAAACAGTATGGAGTTTCCTCAAAAAGTTAAAAATGGAACTCCCTTTTGACCCAGTGATCCAACTTCTAAGAATATATCCCAAGAAATCAGAAACACCAATCAGAAAGGATATATGCACCCCTATGTTCATAGCAGCACAATTCACCATAGCTAAGATCTGGAACCAGCCTAAGTGCCCATCAGTAGATGAATGGATTAGAAAACTGTGGTACATCTACACGATGGAATACTATGCCGCTGTAAAAAAGTAGGAATTCTTACCATTTGCGACAGCATGGATGGAACTGGAGAGCATTATGCTAAGTGAAATAAGCCAGTCAATGAAAGAAGAATACCACATGATCTCACTCATTTATGGATAATTAAGACCATTATAAACTGATGAGCAAAAATAGATACAGAGTCAGAGCAGCCTCGAACAGATGGTCAAACTGCAGCGGGAAGGCCGGGGAGGGTGGGGGCTAGCGGGGGGTAAGATCAACCAAAGGACTTGTACGCATGCATACGAGCATCACCAATGGACACAAGACACTGGCGGGTATGGGAGGCTAGGGAGGGTCAAGGGGAGAAAAAAAAGGAGACATATATAATACTCTTTGTAATACTTTAAGCAATAAAACAATTAAAATAAAAAACTTCCCAAAAAGTATAAGTCCAGGACCAAATGGCTTCCCTAGTGAATTCTACCAAACATTCAAAGAATATGTAATACCTATCCTCCACAAACTCTTCCAAAAAATTCAAGAAGAGGGAATACTTCCTAACTCATTTTACAAGGCCAACATTACCCTAATACCATAACCAGGCAAGGACAACACACACACAAAAATTACAGTCCTATATCTCTGATGAAGATAGATGCAAAAATCCTCAACAAAATACTAGCAAATTGAATACAGCAATATATTCAAAAGATAATGCATCATCAACTGGATTCATTCCAGGGACACAAAGGTGGTTCAACATATGCAAATTAATTAATGTGATATACCACAGTAACAAAATAAAAGATAAAAGCCATATGATTGTATCAATAGATGCAGAAAAAGCATTTGATAAGATACAACATCCATGTATTATTAAAACACTCAATAAAATGGGTATAAAAGGAAAGTACTCAACATAATAAAGGCCATATATGACAAACCCTCAGCTAATATTATACTCAATGATGAAAAACTATAAGTTTTTCCTCTAAGATCAAGAACGAGAAATGTTATGCAACATAGTTCTGGAACTCCTAGCCAAAGCAAGCAGTCAAGGGAAAGAAATAAAAAGCATCCAAATTGGGAATGAAGAAGTAAAACTGTCACCATTTGCAGATAACATAATTCTATATATAGAAAACCCTAAAGACTCCACCAAAAGACTATTAGAAACAAAAACAAATATGGTAAAGTAGCAAGACATAAAATCAATGTACAAAAATCTGTTGTGTTCCTATATACTAAAAATAAAATGGAAAAGTAAATGAAGAAAAGACCCCCATTTGCAATTGCAACAAAAAGAATAAAATACCTAGGAATACATTCAGCGAAGAAAGTGAAAGGCCTGTACACTGAAAACTATATGACATTGTTAAAAGAAACTGAAGACACACAGAAATGGAAAGATATGCCATGTTCATGGATTGGAGGAATTAACATAGTTAAAATGGCCGTATTAACTAAAACACTACACAGATTTAATGCAATCCCCATCAAAATCCCAGTGGCAAATGCAATCCCCATCAAAATCCCAATGGCGGAGAAACCAAGATGGCGGCATAGGTTAACACCGGAGTTTGCTGCCTCGAACAACCACTTCAAAAATACAACTAAAAGATGGAATGGACATCATCTAGAACCACAGGAAGGCTGGCTGAGTGGAAGTTCTACAACTAGGAGGAAAGAGAATAAATAGCATACCGAAACTCAGAGGAGGCGCAGTGCTGAAGTCAAATACTAAGGTGCGGAGTGCATGCAGAGCGGGCTGGCGGTGGAGGGCGCGGTTGCCTTTTTCGATCGAGAGGGAGTCCCAGACTCTGAGCTCCAGATCCGGGCGAGTCTCTAGGGACCCAGACTCAAACGGGAGAAGCGTGACTGTCTGGCTTCGGTCAGAACTCGAAGGCAGCTTTCTCTCCGAGGTTTTCAGCGGTTGCTGGGACTCTGAGAGGCAGAGCCCCTGGGGACAGGACTGAGAGCAGCCATAACTGCTGGCTCCGCCCCCCTGTTGATCCCATGAGACTTGCCCCACCCCACCCCGCCCAAGCCCTGCACAGAGGCATTTGCCGGATAGCCTCAGGCAAAGGCTAGATTAGCACCTCCCTAGAGGACAGAAGTTCTCTCACTGCAGACACAGCTGATTCTCACAGCCACTTGGCCTGGAGGTCAAATCCCCCCTAGTATTAACTACAACAATCAAGGCTTAACTACAATAAGACTGTGCACAAAGACCACTAGGGGGTGCACCAAGAAAGCATAAAAAATGCGGAGACAAAGAAACAGGACAGAAATGACAGAAATGGAAGATATAGAGCTCAAAACCACACTTTTAAGGTCTTTCAATAATTTTCTAGAAACTGCCAATAAATGTAGTGAGATCCTCAAGAAATATAATGAGAACCTCGATGTTGTGATAAAGAACCAACTAGAAATTAAGCATACACTGACTGAAATAAAGAATATTAGCCAAAGCCGGTTTGGCTCAGTGGATTGAGCGTCGGCTTGTGGACTGAAGGGTCCCAGGTTCGATTCCGGTCAGGGGCATGTGCCTGGGTTGCAGGCGCATCCCCAGTGGGAGATGTGCAGGAGGCAGCTGATCGATGTTTCTCTCTCATCGATGTTTCTGACGCTCTATCTCTCTCCCTTCCTCTCTGTAAAAAATCAATAAAATATATATATATATATATATATATATATATATATATATATATATATATATAAGAATATTATACAGACTCCCAACAGCAGACCAGAGGAGCGCAGGAATCAAGTCAAAGATTTGAAATGCGAAGAAGCAAAAAACACCCAACTGGAAAAGCAAAATGAAAAAAGAATCCGAAAATATGAAGATAGTGTAAGGAGCCTCTGGGACAGCTTCAAGCGTACCAACATCAGAATTATAGGGGTGCCAGAAGAAGAAAAAGAGCAAGATATTGAAAACCTATTTGAAGAAATAATTACAGAAAACTTCCCCCACCTGGTGAAAGAAATAGACTTACAGGTCCAAGAAGCGCAGAGAACCCCAACCAAAAGGAATCCAAAGAGGACCACACCAAGACACATCATAATTAAAATGCCAAAAGCAAAAGACAAAGAGAGAATCTTAAAAGCAGCAAGAGAAAGAAACTCAGTTACCTACAAGGGAATACCCATACTACTGTCAGCGGACTTCTCAACAGAAACTTTGCCGGCCAGAAGGGAGTGGCAAGAAATATTCAAAGTGATGAATACCAAGAACCTAGATTACTTTATCCAGCAAAGCTACCATTGAGAATCGAAGGTCAGATAAAGAGCTTCACAGATAAGGAAAAGCTAAAGGAGTTCATCACCACCAAACCAGTATTATATGAAATGCTGAAAGGTATCCTTTAAGAAGAGGAAGAAGAAGAGAAAGGTAAAGATACAAATTATGAACAACAAATATGCATCTATCAACAAGTGAATCTAAGAATCAAGTGAATAAATAATCTGATGAACAGAATGAACTGGTGATTATAATAGAATCAGGGACATAGAAAGGGAATGGACTGACTATTCTTGGGGGGGAAAGGGGTGTGGGAGATGCGGGAAGAGACTGGACAAAAATCGTGCACCTATGGATGAGGATAGTGAGGAGTGAGGGCGGAGGGTGGGGCGGGAACTGGGGGGAAAAAAGAGGAACAAATGTAATAATCTGAACAATAAAGATTTAATTTTAAAAAAAAATCCCAGTGGCATCTTTCTAAGAAATACAACCAAAAAGTCATCAAATTTGTATGGAACTTTTGCAAAAGACCCCAAATAGCCAAAACAATCCTGAGAAGACAGAACAAAGCAGGAGGTATCACACTTCCTGACTTCAAATTATACTGCAAAGCTACGATAATTTTAAAAAAATAGAGTATTGGTAGAAAAATAGACACACAGACCAATGGCAGTGAACCGAGAGCCCAGAAATAAACCCACACAAAGAGGGGCAACTAATTTTTTACAAAGTAGTCAAAAAATATAATGGAGAAAGGAAAGCCTCTTCAATAAATGGTGTCAGGACAATTGGAAGGTCATGCAGAAGAATGACACCACAAACAAAAATTAACTCAAAATGGATTAAAGACTTGACAGTAAGACCTGTAATAATCAAATCCATACAAGAAAACATAGGCACTAAACTTATGGATCTTTGTCTCAGAGAGTTTAGAGGAACTTGACCCCTAATGCAAGGGAAGTAAAAGCAAAAATAAATGAATGGACTGCATCCAACTGAAAAGCACAAGAATCCCATCAACAAAACAAAAAGGCAACCAACCGAATGGGAGAAGATATTTGCAAACAATACCTCTGATGAGGGGCTGATATCCAAAATATATAAAGAACTCGCACAACTCAACAACAAAAAACAACAAACAATCCAATTAAAAATGGGCAGAGGCCCTGGACTGGCACTTCTCCCAGGAGGACACACAGATGGCAACAGACATATGGAAAGGTGCTCGACTTCACCAGCTATTAGGGAAATGCGAATCAAAACCAAAATGAGATACCACCTCACACCTGTTAGAATGCCAACTATAAAGAAGGCAAGAAATCACAAGGGTTAGAGAGGATGTGGAGAAAAGGGAACCCTTGGACGTTGCTAGTGGAAATGTAAATTGGCGCAGCCTCTTTGGAAAACAGTATGGAGGTTCTTCAAAAGATTAAGAATAGAGCCACTATATGACTCCAATCCCCCTTCTGGGTACCTACCCAAAATGTTTCTAAAAAATGTATTAGTAAAGATATATATCCCTCTATTGTTCATTGCAGCATGATGCACAGTAACCAATGGATGATTGCATAAAGTGGTACCTATATATATAACAGAATGCTACTCAGCCATAAAAATGATGAAATATCGCCATTTGATCAGCATAGATGGATCTTGAGAGTATCATGCTAAATGAAATGTCAGATGGAAAAGGATAAGAACGCATGACTTTGCTCATATGTGAGCTAGAAAACAAAAGGCAACAAGCTACGTAACAAACAAACTCACAGACACAGACAACAGTACAATAGTTACCAGAGGGGAAGGCAAGTGGGAGAGGATGAAAGGAGTCAAGTAGATGATGACGGAAGGAGACTAGACTCTGGGGGTGAGCATTCAGTGCAGTATACAGATGTTGCACCTGAAATTTATATAATGGTGTTAACCACTGTTGCCCCAATAAATGTAATTACATTAAAAAATAATTAATAAAACCAAACATCTTTTTGACTACTCAAAATTTTTTATGTCCTTCCTGACTTTCAGTTATGTCCATGTAAGTAACTGATAATATCAAATAACTTACTTGCGGGACATTCAGTCATATTGTCCAGGCACAATTCATCAGGGACGGTCATGCCTTCTCTCCCCAGCCTCCCTGGTGATGAGTTCCCCAATCTCATAGGGTGCCTCCATCACATCTACCCTTCTTCCAGTAACCCACACCAAAAACACCCCGTTCAACGCCCTGGTGGAAATTCTCTATTATTAGTTTATTCATTAACAGAATAAGGACCCAATACCTAACAATATATACAGCTCACACCGCCATCAGCATCCCAGGCCCCTTCTCTGTGCCAACTCACCGCAGGACCTGCCGTTGGAATCGGACCTGGCATGCGTGTCTCCTGCTGCTGCACCTGCTCCCTCTTGGCGTAGACAGAGTCCTGCTTATGTCCCTCTCGGGGACTCCACCCCTGGTTTGCTTTTGTAGGACAAGTTATGTATCGGGCTCCACCCTCACTTGGTCAATAAGCAATCCCAAGTCTGTATTGAGTCCTAACTCTTCCCTGGTTATGCAAGTGGAGAACTGTATTAATTTCCTGTCGCCACTGGAACAAATTGCCACGAACTCAGGGCTTCACACAACGCAAATGGACTTCCTTACGGATCTGGAAGTCAGAAATCCAATTCCGTCTACCTGGGCTCCAGTCAAGGTGTGGGCAGGGCTGGCTCCTTCAGGAGCCTCTGAGGGAGAATCCACCCCCTGCCTTTCAGCTCCTGCGGCCGCCTACACTCCTTGGCTCACAGCCTCCTCCTCCTCCTCGAATCACTCCGGTCTCGTGCTTGTCACCACCTCTACTGCACCCATTGTTCTTCTTGCCTCCCTCTTGTAAGGATCCCTGTGATTACAATTAGGGCCCACGCAGATAATCCAGAATAACCTCTCCATCTCGAGATCCTTAACTTTAATTTACATCAGGGCAAGTCACTTTTGTGACATTCGCAGGTTCTGGGGATTAGGAGTGGCTTGTGGGGATGGTGGGGCATTGTTTATCCAGCCTATCACAAGGACACAGGGAGCCACCAAGCTAAATTAAAGCATGGGGTGCTGAAATTTGGACTTCGATTTTAAAAGGCAGAGAGTAACAGGTCAGCCATGTCATGAAACACCAGGAATGGAGGGGGCTGCAGAGAAAGGAGGTGGGCAGCCGCTGGTCTACCGGCAGAACGCACAGTTGTCAGGCTCGCCTCTGAGCTCTTCGTGGCCTCGATGGTAACCAAAGTCAACTGGTTGGACTGGAATAGCAACCTAGTGACCTGAAAAAGCCTCAATCGCGCCAGGGAAGGGGGTCAGAGACCCAGTGCGTTCGATCTGCCTGGATGGGCGGGACCCGCACCCCGTGAATGTGGCCTGAGTCACAGCCTGGCAGGCATCGGGAGCTTCTGCCGCACAAAGAGAATCCTTAGCTTTGTGGCCACACACACTCGGCAATATCGATCTAAAGTGAAAAGGAAAACATAAACACACCGAAATTAAAAATATGTAAAGTTTTCCCACTTCAGCAAAGGCAGTCTAGCTTATTTTATACCAAACCTTTCACTGAGAAAACTAGAAATGCTGGACAAATATTTTTTTCCCCTGAGAATTTCCTTGAAAGCATAAGAAAGCAGCAAAGCAGGGATATATAAACAGGATACTGTATCGCCAGAGGTTGGTTTTACCCCTGGAATGCAAGGTTGGTTTAACATTTAAAATTTAATGTAAAAAAAATAAAGGAGAAAAAGATGCTTTCACATAGTCAGGAAAAAAAAAACAATTGATAAAATCTAACACCCAAGAGAAAATCAAAATCCAATTATGATTTTTAAAGAAAAAGGGTGGAAACTTGTATTAATCTGATAAAGAATATGTACCCAAAATTATATAATAAACATCATACTTAATGGTGAACTATTGGAAGTTTCCCCCTGAGTTTGGGAAAGAGATTCAGTTGCTTGATACCATGATATACATTAACATTTTCCTGGAGGGTCAAGCCAGTATGAAAAAGGGGGAAAGTTTTAGGGACTAGGAAGGAAGAAATAAAACTGTCTTGTTCACAGATGACATAATTGGATAAACAGAAAATCCAAAAAGATCAACAGATAAATTATTACAATTAATAAGGACATATACAAAGTTGATATATACAAGGACAATAAACAAAATACAATTATGTTTCTATGTAACAGCAACACTTATAAAAATGAAATGATTTTTTTTTAATTTTAAAAACTATACTACCACAGGAACTCTCTGCAGTATGTTTGTAACTTTTATGTAAATTTTTAAGCTATTCTAAAATACAAAGTATGTTTAAAAGATCGTATCACTTAAAATGGCATCAGAAAACATCAAATAACCTCAAATAATTCTAATAAGAGATCATTTAGAGAAATGACAGACATCAATAAATAGGAAGATAGGCAAGAATATCTTAAATAAGACAAAGAAAGAGATTAGTTGCACATCATTAAAATTAGAAACTTCAGTTTATGAAGACACCCCATACCGAGTGAAGAGTCCAGCCCCAGAGTGGAAGAAGATGCTTTCGATACACATAACCAACAAAGGACTCATGTCCAGAATATATAAAGAGCTCCTGCAAATGACTAAGAAAAACATTCAACTGCTTATTGACAGCCAAATAGGCACTCACAAAAAAAAAAAAAAAAAATATCCAGATGGCCCATTAACATCTGAGAAGGTCAACCTCTTCAGTGACAAAATAAATGAACATTAAAACCACAGTGAGGTACCCCTACAGAGTCATCCTTACCCTGATGGCACACATTTAAAGCTGACCACACCAATTGTCACCAAGATCAAGATCACAAAACAATGCGAACGCTCGTCCATGGCTCATTAGGCGCCAAAAGACATGGGCAGGAATAACCATAACAGCCCTATTCATTATGGCTCCAAACTGGAAACAACCCAGATGTCCATTCGTGTGAAAAGAGGTTAATGATGTTATCATTCCAGGTGGCTTCCCACAACCAAGAGGAATAATTGAAGGTGCTGTTTGCATTCAGGCCTCCTGAACTAACAACCGCAGCCAGGAGAGGGAGCCGGGAGTGATTTCATCAGGGAGGGTCCTGGTGCCATAACTGGGCATGGCTGGCATGCCACGGTCAGGCTGAGGTCAGGACGATCTCGGAGGGAGTCGCTCTCCAAGGAAAAGACCAGTCGTTGGGAAGTAAGGTAGTGACGGTGAGCATCTACCCATCCTTCCTTTAATTTGCTAAATGAGCGAATCCCTGTGCTGTGTAAAGCCAAAGGGTCCCAGGTCACTCACCTTTCTTGGTCAGAACACTTGAGCAGGGGCCCCAAATATGCCTTAGGTTAGATTTTGGGTTTCCTCCTGTAACTGGGGACCCATTGAAACATCCTGGAAAAGCCCTAGCCGGTTTGGCTCAGTGGGTGGAGCCTCAGCATGTGGATCAAAGGGTCCCAGGTTCGATTCCGCTCAAAGGCACATACCTTGGTTGCAGGCTCCTCCCCGGCCCAGGCCCCATCAGGCCCATGCAGGAGGCAACTAATCGATACATTCATGTTTCTCTCTGTCTTTCCCTCTCTCTTCCACTCTCTCTAAAAAAAAATCAATGGAAAGAAGAAAAAAAAAAAAAGACCAAAAAAAGAAACAAAGGAAAAAAAATCAATGGAAAAATATCCTCTGGGGAGGATTAACAACAAAACAAGAAAAGAAATATTCTGGAAAACACAAAGAAGCCGGTGTTGTCTTTAGCTCATCTTCAATGGCCCGCACATTGCGAGCTTTGGTGCCCTGCTTGCAGAAACAGAAGCACTTTGCAAGGGCACCTCTCTGAGGAGCGAACTGGAGGAAGGATGCAGTTTTTCCAGCCAAAGCACAGACTGTACACGCGTGACATCTAGTGGCCAGAGAATATCGTGCAGAATTGTTTTTGTTTTTAGTCTGTACACAATCCAAGGCAAACAGCTAGTCTGCAAGAAGGATCCGCAGTGAGCCAGGCATGAATCCAGTGTCTCCCTTCTAGAATGTCCAGGACAGTCCCGGCTGGCCTGGGAGACCTGTGTGGAGATGCGAAGAGGCCCATAAAACGTTGTTTGGATATTCAGAAAATCCCATTTCCCAGGGCATAGAAAAAATGATGAATTTTTCTTAATTGAGGTGAAATTCACAAAATGCAAAATTAACTTTTTCTAAAGAGTACAATTTAGTAGCATTTATATTCACAATGTTGTGCAACCACCCTCTTTATCTAGTTCCAAAACATTTTTACCCCAACCCCAACCCCAAACAATTCCATATCAGTTCAGCAATCACTCTGTACTCCTTCCATCCTCCTGTCCCTGGCAGCTGTGTCTGCGGACTCCCCTGTCCTGGGTACTGCATGCGAATGGAATCAGGGTATGTGCCACTTTTATGTCTGGCTACTTTCACTTAGCACAATTCCCTGAGGTTCACCCGTGTTGTAGCATTGTATTAGTACTTTATTCCTTTTCACAGCTGGTAATATTCCATTGTGTGTGTGTGTGTGTGTGTGTGTGTGTGTGTGTGTCCCTGTTTTGTTAATCCATTCATCTGTTGGTGGGCATTTTGGTGGTGTCCATCATTTGGTTGTTAATGGTGATGCTATGAACATTAGTGTATGAATGCCCGATTCCCTTCTTAGGTCACATGGTGATTCTGCTTAGCTTTTTGAAGAAAAAAAATTTAGATTCCTTAAAATATGAGAGAAGAAATGGAAAGATTTTTTTATTTTTTTATTTTTATTTTTTATTAATTTCTGGGAGGAAAGGAGAGGGAGAGGAAAAGAGAGATAGAATCATCAATGATGAGAGGGAATCATTGATTGACTGCCTCCTGCACGCCTCCTACTGGGGATCAAGCCCACAACCCAGGCATATGCCCTTGACCGGAATCGAACCCGGGACCCTTCAGTCCGCAGGCTGACGCTCTATCCACTGAGCCAAACCGGCCAGGGCTGGAAGATTTTAGCCTCCCGAAATGGATAGAGAAGAAGTTTATTTGGACCTGGACCAATGTTTCCCCTGTGACCCGATTTTCCCCCCTTCATTCATGTGTATCTAACTCCTCAGCCCAGTGCCCGTGGGAATGAATGCAGATGGGTGAGAGCAAAGAACCCACTCAGGGGGAAGTTCATTGCCTAAGAATCCTCTGTTGGCATTGGTTTAGCTTGAGAGGACAGCTCAGCAAGCAGAAATCCTCGCCCAGTCCTTTGGTATGCGCTCTGTCACAACACTGCGCTTGAAAACCGCTGGCGGACCTGGGATGAATTTGGACAGCCAAAGTGAATTAATGAAGCTGAAAAGAGTTCTCAAAACGATGTTTTCCCTGATGTGGTTTTTATTCAAGCCTTCCAGGTCGCTAATTTGTCAGGTTTTCTTTAAAAGGAGAAAACAATGTTGGGGAGAGGGGTAGATTTTGGTGCCCGCTACAGTAAAATATGTTGATTGAACATCCCTGGAGAAGGAGCTGCCTGGCCCTAAGTGAATGTTCCCTCTAAGCATCCATCATAAATACGTTAACCATTTTGGATGAAATGCTTCCTAAAACGAGCATTCAGTGTCCTGTCTCCTTAAACAGAAGATGCTGAACCTTGACTATGAACCTTTGTCGGACCGTGTTTGAGCTGCAACACAGACGTCTTCTCACGAGCAAAGGGCTTGGCAAGGGTGTTAGAGGTCCTGCAATGGCTTTTGGAAGGCAGCTATGCTCACCACTATACCACCAATGCAACCTCTGCAATGGCTTTTGAATCCTTCAGCCTGATCTGCACATTGACTGAGTTTCAATCTACTTCTGAGAGGCAGCGGAGGTGAGCTCTGCTAAATTGGAAATGCAAGCTCCACCGGGAGTTAGAACCTGCATTTGAAAGACATCGAAAGCTCACTTTGGCGCAGTTGTGGCTCAGGTGGCTGAGTGTCCTCTGGTCCATTCTCAGTCAGGGCACATGCCTGGATTGTGGGGTCCATCCCTGGTAAGGTTGCGTGCAGGATGCAGCCAATCGATGTTTCTCTCTCATCGATATTTCTATCTCTCTCTCCCTTCACTCTCTAAAAGAAATCAATAAAAACACATTTAAAAATAAATAAAGTTTGGGCTTTGATCTTTTTTAAAAATATATTTTTATTGATTTCAGAGAGGAAGAGAGAGAGAGAATCACTGATCACCTGCCTCCTGCACGGCCCCCACTGGGGATCGAGCCTGCAACCTGGGCTTGTGTCCTGACTGGGAATTGAACCGTGCCCTCCTGGTTCATAGGTCAATGCTCAACCATTGAGCCACACTGGCCAGGCAATTCAAATGTATATTTAAAAGACTCATTGAAAATGTCAAGAATCGTCCAGCTGGCATGGCTCGGTGATTGAGCGTCGACCTATGAACCAGGAGGGCATGGTTCGATTTCCCGTCAGGGCACGTGCCTAGGTTGCAGACTTGATCCCCATGCTGGGGATCACAAGAGGCAGCTAATCAATGATTTTCTCTCATCATTGATGATTCTATCTCTCTCTCCTTTTCCCTTCCTCTCTGAAATCAATAGAAATATATTTCAGAAGGAAAGAAGAAAGATGAAAGAAAGAAAGAAAGAAAGAAAGAAAGAAAGAAAGAAAGAAAGAAAGAAGAGAAGAGAAGAGAAGAGAAAAGAAGAGAAAAGAAAAGGAAAGAAAAGAAAAGAAAAGAGTCAAGAATATTCAAGAGGCCTTGATCACCCTGGCTTTGTGTCACTTTCAATCAGCTCAACCTCCAAGATCAGAGATCACAATAGGGAGATTCTCAAATTGACCAGCCGGAGAGCCAGGGTCACCCAGGAGTCACCCGAACACAGTGACTAGTCCACCATAGCTGCCTGGGTTGGCACTGCCAGTGCCCTAGAGCGTGAACTCCCCAAGACACCCATGTTCATGGAAAAGCTAACCTGAGGGGCCCTCCAGGACCAGAGGAGACGTCACAGTCGTAGGGACCCCTTACTGGGAGATGAGGTGGTTAATTAACCAAGACCAGCCTAGTCCTAAATGTGAACTTTCTATTTGGTAGCAGTATCCTGCAGCAACTGTGCATCTAATGCGTGGGGTCCCTCTGGTTAAATTATGCAAGGCTTCCTCCAAGTAATCAGAGGGACTTTTTGGAAACATGCCCTGGCACATCCTTAACACCCACAGGGAGACAAAGCAAAAACAGACTGAAGGAAATGGGCGGCTCTTGTTTTCCTCTGGGGGCCTGGGGCAACACTACACAGAGGTCCACCTCGCTTGTGGCTCAAAACCCAGTGCGGGTGAGAAAGTGAAGATGAAGACCCAGCGGGACCTAACCACCCGCTGCTTCCCCCACCTTCCTGCTGCCCACCCCACCTCCCTCTCCCTGGTCCTTCCCCTTCTGGAACCTGCCCTCGGGGCACACAGGATGCCACCCCCTCCTGCCCTGGCCACCTTTATTATACCCGACCTGAGTCCCAGCCAGAGACAAACGTGTAGTGGGCTCCAAAAAATATACAAGTAATCCATGCTTGGGGAAAAAAAGAAATGAAATGAATAAAATAATAAAGTATCCAAGCAGTGGGCTGAGGAACAAAAGTAAACCCTTCCATTTCCCCTCTTCCCCTTAGTCCATCCCCTGAGTTGACCATGTGGTACGTGTCCTCCTAGCCAGTCCATGGATGCACACATACACACGCATACACACACACACACACAGCTGCAAGCATGCACGCGTATGATACACACATGCACATGTGCACACACATTATGTTTCCCAGTGGACTATGCATACTAATATTTCTGCTTTATTCCTTTTGTTCTGACCTCAGTTCACAAACTTCAGGCTCCTTTCAGAAAACAAGGGAATCATTTAATACGACCGATAAGCATTTATTAAGGTCCTGTTGGATCTTACTTGCCTCTAATTCCCGTTTCCACTTGTCACAAGGCTCACTGGAGATGTAAATCCGCCTCCATCTGTAGCTACTATTACAAATGCCTCATAAAGACTTAAATAGATGGTTTGATGGTGTGGTTTTGTTTTTTAAAAGAATAAAATTTACATATTATTCTAGCCGATTCTAAAAATGTGAGCAGGCTTACCAGTGTCAGCTGAGGATGACCTGGTGACTTAGTGGTCCTTGTGTGTGTTTTTTAAATTTAGGGGGTGGGATCTTGCTGGGGTCCAACCCCAGCAGGTCCAGGGGTCCCCAAAGGTGTGGATGGAGTCGGCGAAGAAGGAATGACACGGAGACAGCATTCAGTTGATCAGCAGCCTTGCCAGGATCTCTAGCCACAATCTCCAGCCAAGTTCTGTGTCCATGTTCTCTTGCTAGGTTCTCCAGCCAGGTTCTCCAGGTTCTCCAGCCAGGTTCTGTAGCCATGTTCTCTCACTAGGTTCTCCAGCCAGGTTCAGTTTAGGTTCTCCAGCCAGGTTCAGTCGCCAGGTTTTGTAGCCGGGTTCTTCAGCCAGGTTCTGTCTAGGTTCTCCAACCAAGTTCTGTAGCCAGGTTCTGTCCAGGATCTTTTGCCATGTTCTCTCCAGCAAAGTTCTTCTGTCTCTAGGTTCTGTGTAGGTTCTGTCTTCTAAGTTCTGTGTAAGTTCTGAGTCTTGTTGTCTTGTTACATCTGTATTTATACCAGTTGATTCCAATCCTATCAATCTCTATTCCAAAGGTTAGGGCGTTTCTTATCTCCATTCCAGGGAGTAAAGATTATGTAGCTTAAGCATGATTGTTCGTAGTTAAAGTGATTAATTACCCGCCTGGCACTTAGTTAAGAGGTTTTATTCCCTCCCTAACTTCAGGGGAAAATCTCTACCTGGGGAAACAACCTTTCTCGGAGAGGCGACCTTGGTTAAAACACATAGTACCAAGAAGGTGAGCAAATATATTAAGAACAGTATGCCATATATGCCAGGTCCCTTGAAACAGCAAGGATGGACCGGCTCCCGGCAGGATCTTTTTATTTTTTACTTTTCTATTTGAAGACCTCTGCTTCTTACCGAGTTTGTTTCCATTTTGAAGGGCATCTCAATTAACATGCAGAGGAATCCCCCAGGAAATGCCCCGTGGAGGGAAGGCTGCCATGGAGAGCAGAAGTGAAGCCACGGGAGAGCACATCTCAGATTTCTTCACCTCCCTCCCCCACTCCTGTTCAGAGGACTAGAGGGGCTGAGGAATAAACATGAAAAGAAGCTCAATTTAACCGACACTCATAAAATGCAAATTAAAGCAAGATAATGTTTTCCGCCTCAGAGACCAGTACAATGAAAACGCTGGTGATATCACATGCTGGGAGAGATGCAGGGAGAGCTCTCCTCTGCTGGCCAGTGGCGATGCGGCCATGCAAATCGGCTCAGTCACTTTAGCCATATCTCTGACAATATGACCCTCATGCCCTTGGGCCCAGCAGTGCAAGTTCTAGAACTCTGTCCTACAGAAACACCTGCACGCCCAGGACGGTTGTTGCATCCCTACACACGAGAGTGAACGTGTTGGAAGCTGTGACACATTTACACCATGGAATACTGTGTGGCTGTAAAAAAGAAGGATCTGCCACCCTTTCCGACAGCATGGCTGGACCTGGAGAATATTGTGCTGAATGAAATAAGCCAGACAGAGAAAGACAAGTATCATGTGATCTCACTTATTTGTGGAATCTAATAAAATAGGTCCCAAGGCATAGATGCATGGAACAGACTGGCAGACCTCAGAGGGGCAGGGGCGGGGGAAACAGAAGATATTAACCAAAGAACATCCTATATAATAAAAGACTAATATGCAAATAGACCAAACAGCGGAAAACCAAACAACCGGTCGCTATGATGTGCGCTGTCCACCAGGAGGCATGTGTGGAACATGGCGGGCGTTGGCCGCGGCGGGATGGTGGAGCAGATGAGCAGGGGCGCCAGACCAAGGCGGGGCACTGGTGGCCGTCATTGGGGCGAGCCTCTGGTGGTTACTGAAAATTCTTTGCTCCCGCACACAACGGTCCCACCCAGTGCTCGCACCTGCTGCTGGCACCAGAGCCACTGCTTGCACCCACTGCCAGCACCAGCACCAGCCCCGATCGCTCGGCAGGTGTGAGTGGCAACTGCCAGCCCCAATTGCACCTCAGGGCTTCTCCACCTCCCCCTACTCCTGAGGGGATATCAGAGCTGGCAGTTGCCTCTTGCACCTGCTGCCAGGGTCGGCCCCACTCGCACCCGTAGCCAGCACCAGAGCTGCCTCTCACACCCGCTGCCGGTGCTGGCGCCAGTCCCAATAGCTTGGCACCATCAGCAGATGCGAGTGGCAGCTGCCGGCCCTGTTCACTCCTGAGGGCTTCTCCACCTCGCCCTGCCCTTGAGGGGCAAATGGGGCAGCAGCTGCAGCTCGCACCCACTGATAGCACCAGCCCCAATTGCTCTGCGCCTTCAGCAGGTGTGAGCGGCAGCGGGAGCAGGGTTGCCGGCAGACAGGAGACCTGGGCCGCGGCAGGAGGGGCCAGGCAGGGGTGCAGAAGATGGGCCAAGACCTGCCCCTGTGCCTACTGCAGCCTCGAGGCCCACAGTTCCTTTCAAGGTGCATGAATTTGTGCACTGGGCCCCTAGTATATGCATATATGCACAGTCCGTGGACACAGACAAGAGTGTGGTGAAGGCCTAGGGAGGTGAAGGGTATGGGTGGAGGAGGGCAAAGGGGGAGAGGAGGAATGGGGGACATCTGCAATACTGTCAACAATCCTATATAATAAAGAGGTAATATGCAAATTAACCCTCATGCCCTCACAAAATGGCTGCCTACGACCAGGCTGGCAGGGGGGTTAGTGAGGGACGACCAAACAACTGAACAAGCAGGCTGCGTGGGGCGACCGGGCTGGCAGGGGTGGTGGTGAGGGGCAACCAGGCCGGTGAGGGCGGGGGGGGGGGGGCAGTAAGGGTGACCAGGCCGGCAGGGGGGCAGTTAGGAACGACCAGGCTGGCAGGGAGCGGGCAGGTGGGGGCAGTTAAGGGCAACCAAGCTGGCGGGGGGTGGGGGGGTGGCAGTTAGGGGCTGCCAGGCAGGCAGGCACGTGAGCAATTAGGAGCCAGTGGTCCAGGATTGTGAGAGGGATGTCCGGCAGTCAGACATCCCCCAAGGGGTCCCAGATTGGAGAGGGTGCAAGCTGGGCTGAGGGAACCCCCACCATACATGAATTTCATGCACCGGGCCTCTAGTAAGTAAATAAAAAAGAATGAGAATTTTGGAACAACTTAAATGTCCA